>JAODJX010000065.1:31893392-31905752 GCA_026776945.1 Isichthys henryi
CATCACAGGGCACAGGGCAGGGGACACCCTGTACGAGATGCCAGTCCATCACAGGGCACAGGGCAGGGGACACCCTGTGCGAGATGCCAGTCCATCACAGGGCACAGGGCAGGGGACACCCTGTGCGAGATGCCAGTCCATCACAGGGCACAGGACACCCTGTACGAGATGCCAGTCCATCACTGGGCACAGGGCAGGGGACACCCTGTACGAGATGCCAGTCTATCACAGGGCACAGGGCAGAGGACACCCTGTACGAGATGCCAGTCTATCACAGGGCACAGGGCAGAGGACTCCCTGGTCAGGATGCCAGTGCATCACACGGCATAGAGCAGGGGACTCCTTGGATGGGATGCCAGTCCACTCTGACGAAGGAGCACATGGGGGAGAAGGCCCCTGTTCCGCATGCCAGGGGGTGCGTTTGCTTGTAATGGTGAAGGACCTGGAAGTAATTGGCACATTTGAACTACGGAAGATGAGGCTGACAGACACTGCATTGCTGATTCCAATGAATATTTAGTACCTGACAGGCAATGGACTCCTTAATGGCTGGTGACATTTCAGCACACATTGCCTGTAATAACATTACCGTTAATAAACTCACTTTTAATAATTTTACTTTTAATAACATTACGTTTAAAAACCTTACCTTTCTCTGCCCTTCATCTGATATTCACTGACTCTCTGCTGAGCCAACTTATCTGCACAGAAAAGCACAAGTGTGATAATGCTTATAGATATTACTGAGTGGATGTCACCAGTAGGAGCCACAAACACTTCAGCAGGAAACCACAAGCCTCCATCACAGAGAAACAATAGATAATGGATTCCAGCCTGACTGTGGAACGGGCTCTTCTCATTAGAGGTGGTATATTACCCAATATACTGCATAGCCCTGGGGCTTCATTTGCATGCTGAGGTCCAAACATCCTCCATGTTCCAAAACGCACCGTCAACCCTTTCTATTGCTGAAATACTAAATAGTGTTGGTATTACGTTTTTGTTTTTTAATGAAAAACACCCACCAAGCTCCTCCAAATTGTGGAGTCAAATAACGTGTAATGTTCACATTCGACTATACGGTGCCAAAATGCATAGAAAGTTCACCAATAGCTGTGCTTGTGAATATCTACTGCTGCAAATTAGAATCAGGGTCCAGAAAATTCAGGTTGGCTAAAGCCTTGCAACTTGCAGGCAGATGTTCAGGTGAAATGTTCTCAAAGCCCAGGAGGACGACCGTTCATTCTCCCACTTTGCCACCGCTTAGCCGAATCTCGCGGGCTGTGGGTCGTGTTCTATGATCACATCACACATTATCACCGTGAGCGAGGGCCACAGAGTCACACTTACATCAGAATAGTCCCAGACAGAATGCATTTCTCACATCGCCAGCGAGTGTGAGCGGTTTGTACTGGGTTACATGGGACAGATTCAGTAGGAGATGTAAGCATATAACAAGCTGTGGTCTTACAAACTCTACGAGACGTTGGTATCTCACAAGTATGGATCTCACAGCTCCCTGTTGGGGGCGTCTGGACAGCTGCTCTGCCCAAACAAACTTCTAGAAACCTTCTATTCTATTCTTCTAGAAAGCTTCTGGAAACCAAAAGAATAAAACTAAAATGCCTTTGGTGAGCGTTCACCTCAAATCAGTGGGAGAACAGGAAGCAGAACATCCCAGAGTGTTCAGCAACATACAAATCACAGAACTGAAGGTGAACAGAAATCTCACTGAAGCCAGCTTCTCTACTGATAAAAGTCATAAAGCCAAAACATACACGTGTGTACATGAGTGTACATGGGAACATGCCACTCTCCCATGCCACTGCTGATTTGATTTTGGGTTATCCGACTTACAGGACAGTGCATTTGCGATTCTTCAGTATCGTTTCCATTTTGGCCTCCAAGCCCATGATGACCTTTTGAAAGGTCCATGTTCTCCAGGAAATAATTACCAGAACACACCAGTGTTCCTTATTAAATTCAACTGTGGGCTGGAAACAGTTTCTGTTACTCCAGCAGTTAACATGTCATCTGGAAGAACGGCCATCAGCACACTCACATGATGGGAAACAGGAGTCCATCAGAGCGTCGATTCGCTATGAATGAACCTAACAATCCACTTAATAAGGGCCGAGATCTGTGATGTATGACGCAGCTCGCAGTGTGGGCATCGCCTCTAACTGTGGGGGGAGCGGGAGGGAGGCAAGGGGGTGACATCCCCTGTGACTCTATATGCAAGTGTGGTGGAGGAGGGATGACATCCCCTACGACGGTATTGGGTGGGGGTGGATGCATATTAACGGAGTTATTTCCACCCCGATCGCAAATTCCTGCCAGACGAGTTGCTGTCTTTGGAGCCAATGGGGACGTCACTGTCACCGTGCTCACTGAGATAGAGGAGCATGGATCTGGCATAATCTCTGAAAATGTAATGACACACATCGGCTTGGCTCCGGCTAACTGTTAGTACTGGTAGAGGTTTGGAAGGAAAAACCTCCATGAATGTCATGGAATAGATGAACTTTATAAAATCACGTCAAAAGCCAGCAGGGCGACCAGAGCTGTAACAGGAAACGAGAGAGAAGAGAAAAAAGAAGAGAGGGAAGAAAGAGAAGAGATAGAAGATAAGGAGATGTCAGTAACCTTAACAGCTGTGACAATGTCGCCCGAGTGACAACAGGGTGGTGTCCCTCTTGCAGGTCTCAGGGCCCCGAGCCCTGAGCCACGCTTCTTACAGCAGACACTGGATACGGGATTAATGTGGCGTAATTAGGCAGCGGCAGAGGGCTGTTTGATCTGGCACTTCTGCAATACCAGGTACGTTCTCTGCATGCTGCGGAATCCAGACACCCAACAGGTGACATGTGTGGAACTGGAGACGGCTTCAAGGGAGCCCAGCGCTTAAACTGTCACAGACACCCAGCCATTGTTACCGCTTTTATTACTGCACCAAGGTTCTGAGATCCATGATGAGCAGGCAGCCATGCCAAGACAATCAGTCACGCTTTCCCTCCCTTTGTGACAGACTCTCTTTGTTAGCGATTAGCCATTAGCCATCCTGGACTCACCCTCTTACTCACCACCTTAACGCCCTGGTAAAGCCAGCTGTGCCAACCAGGGTATTAAAGAGGGACCATGAATCACAAGGAGTGGAGGGGAACGACATCTGCACAGGCGTGAAACATGGTCTCCTATGGCGAGAGGCCTGCACAGGCGTGAAACATGGTCTCCTATGGCGAGAGGCCTGCACAGGCGTGAAACATGGTCTCCTATGGTGAGAGGCCTGCACAGGCGTGAAATATGGTCTCCTAAGGTGAGAGGCCTGCACAGGCGTGAAACATGCTCTCCTAAGGTGAGAGGCCTGCACAGGCGTCTGCATCCCTGACACTTCATTCAGCACCAGATGAGATCACCTAACCCAAGAAACGCAAGTCACCTCACAGTTCGGCTCCCCTCATACTACAGCAATGTACTTTTGAAAACACACTGCAGTAAACCTGCTGTGATTAGATGCAGCACTTTTAACACGGCACTCTTTAATTATCTCCTTCATTTGTTGTTTGCTATGATATTAATTAAGCTCCAGTACAGGCACTCCAATACAGACACTGTAATATAGACACTCTAATTCAGCAGCTCTATTAATGACACACTAATGCACACACTCCAGTACAGACATTGCAATACAGACGCCCCAACAAAGGCATCCTAATACAGACACTGCAATACAGACGCTCTAATACAGACTCTCTAATAGAGATGCGCCAATACAGACGCCCTAATACAGACACTCCAATACAAATGCCTCAATAAAGACGCCCTAATACAGACACCCCAATACAGTCGCTCTAATACAGATGGCCTAATGAGCCGCCATCTTCTCGGAGCCTCTCTCCTGCACCCCTGGGCTTGGAGGGTACCCAAACAGAGAGGGCAGTACAGAAACACAGTAGGGTGGGACGAAGCGCTTTCTATTACCCGGCTGTGTGAGATAACCCCTCCCCCACACGTGGCCCTGAGGTGGGGGGGACTCCCTCAAAACACCAGCCAGGGCCTGAGGACCAATTAAAAACAGACTCCCTGCCTTTGATAAACACAAAGCTCTTTTCACAGTACCAGAGGCTGAAATGCAGCCCCTGGTGCTGTGTTCCAGTGTTCACGGGCGCGTGCGATACCCCGACTGCTCCTGAAAAAACAAGGCAAGTCGTCAGTGAGACCTGTCAGGATGTCGAGTCGCTGTATAAATAAACACCTGATATGGACCAGCGCCAAAGGTAATATTCACCTGCCAAGCCTCTGGGTCTCCAGTGTAAGCCTGTTATTTACCATAAGAGGGCTCTGGAAGGCTGAAACTCTAGGTTCTCTGACGCCCCATGTGCCCACAAGGACCTGCTCATGACCCATTGGTTTAATCATGAGCCAAAGCTTAACTGCAATCCTCCCCCAGGCCCTACAACACACCTCTGACATGGAAAGGGGAGCAGCAGAGCCTAGGCAGAGGGAGCTGAGGGGAACTTCCACACCTCACCTTAAACCAGGGAGGCACAAGTGCTGCTAAAGGAGTCAGTACTGCCCTAAAGGAGTCAGTACTGTCCTACCAGAGTTACTGCTGAAAGCACTCATTAATTATGTCATAGCCAGCAGCTCGGAATTCATCTACATTCCATTTGTATAGCAGCATTTGGATGCTGTTATTTAGAGGGATGGTCCAAGCAGGGTCACTCAGTCCCTGGAAAGAATGGGGGTTAATTAAGGGCCTTGCTCAGGGTCCCAACAGTGACATCACTCTGCCAGCCCCGGGATTTGAAGCAGCAGCTTTTGCTTACAGGCAGACATTAGAGAAATCACTTACAAGTAATTCAAGAGTAGTACCCCCTAGTGGCTGGACTTTGCAAATCACAACAAAATGGGCACCACCGTCAGCGATATCCTGCTGAACGGCTAGATGGACACCTCTCCAGTTCCCAAACCTAGCCACCCCAGCCATTCCAAGTGCTTATTAAATTTTACCATCAGTTCACTTAATTAATTAAATCAGTTTTAAAAAGTGAATGAGATATTGACTAGTTATACAAAGTGTGCTAGTGGTCGAGTCAAAATATACACACATACGTCCATATTCTGTATATAAGCTGCTTCCCTGAAAAGCAAATAAATCTAACTTCAAGAGTGCAAAGTTAAAAACCGCGGAGAGTTAGCCTTACTTTAAAATTGCAAAATGTGCACCACTAGATGGCGTTGGTGATCCACACCTTTATTTAAACGCCTCAGTCACAACCGCAAACTCTGGCTTTTGTTATGTGAAAAACAATACATGAAACAATAAAGTCTTGCTGTTAATTACCAGTGAGTAATAGCTCATTTTTAATTGCTTACCATTAATTGCTGGCTACTTCAGTCCTGATCATTGGTTCAGCCCAGATGCACCAATGAACCAGGATACTCAGACAAATGTCCGTCTTTTAAATAATTATGTGCTGAAATCAGTAACTGGCTGCATGCGCTACATTCAGTGTGCTGGGTGACTTTCGATATCTGCGGGACATAAATACAGATAGGCAGACCCACGCAGGGGAACTCCAAGCTCTGAAAACAAGCTACTAATTAAAGATCAGGTGTTACTCGAACACCGAGGGCATCCAGATGCCCCAAACTCCATTAATTACCCAGCCAGTTAGTGGAAAGCAGAAGGCCAGCCTCTCTGCTTCTCAGCCAGGCCTGTGCAGTGGGGGGCAGGAGAAAATCTGGACTTCATTTGAAATGAAATCATAAATTATCACCACTTGGAGTGGGAGCCTCTTCACAGCTGTTGGGTTGTAGGTTTGAATCCTCCCAAGCTCTGTAGCAGAGGAATATATACAATCCCCAGAGGTGCTGATTGCGCCTCTCTGGATCACTGTGAGAAGACAGTAGAGTAATCAGATCCAGAAGCCACTGTGGAGTACTGTCAGGACCCAGCCACAGACCTCACCCTTGGATCCTGCGAGCTTCAGCTCCCGGTCACTTATGTACACAAGATCCAGTGTCCAGCTATCAAAGACGGACAAACGCTATCAAGTCGTTGAAGAAATGTTTATTCTATCAACAGGGTACATGCCAAAAAAAGAATCGTTTACAGCAGTTTTACAATAAATTTTTTTGTCAAGTTGCAAAGATTATGTGAAAATGTGATGATGGGGGAAGTGAAGGCCATCCAGTGGATGGAAGCCATGTTTATCGGTACGCCACCTAGTGGATGGAGGCTATATTTATCAGGATGCCACCTGGCGGATGGAGGTCATGTTTATCAGAACGCCACCTGCTGGATGGAAGCCTTGTTTATCAGAACGCCATCTGCTGGATGGAAGCCTTGTTTATCAGCACGCCACCTGGTGGATGGAGGCCATGTTTATCGGCACGCCTCCTGGTGGATGGAGGCCATGTTTATCGGCATGCTATCAGTCTATCACTGAATGAAAAATGTCATAGAAAATATTGTACTGCACTCCAAGGCTATGCTGCTTCCTCAGACTGCTCCTCGGATTTTGTAAAAAATATAATTATATATCTATATTTATTTATATATGTACATCTCTGAGACAGTCAAATGATTACACTGGGTAGATCATCATACTCCATGTTATTATACACTAAGGATATATGGGGGAGGACGATGCACTGAAACAGCTTCTCATATGTATCTTCACATTTGACTTTCCTGTGTTTTGGACCCTGATGATAATTCTTCAGCTATTTTTAAAAGTCATTTAGTAAACATCCCGCTTTCTCTTTCTCCTGCCCAAAGAGGTCACAGATGAATACGCTCTGTTAATATCTTTAATAACTGTTGCTGTTTGGGGTTTACAACATCATCAAACTGGCAGACGGAGAAATGCCATGAAATTCATGCCGGACTGAATCATGGCGTATTAAACTGAGCGAAAAAGCAGAAGGACTCACTCACGTAGATGATCAGAGAGAGAGAGAGAGACAGCGAGACAGGGAGGAGTGGCCCTCTGTAGCTGTAAAGCGCTGGATCAATGAATGGACAGGTGTTCAGCTGGGGCTCTGCCCCCCCCACTGCAGGCCATCATTAATAAAAAACTCAGAGCTCAGACGTAGCATCAGCACCAGGCTGGGTGTGCAGGACGCTTCGCTGGAGGACATGAGACGCTCAGTCCTGCTGTGGGCTACCTGCCCAGAGGTGTACCGGGCTGCTCCTGTCACTACAGTCTCTTTGTATGGATTTAATTGTGGAGGTCAGACTCAGAGAAAAATCACTGTTAGACTTGGTATAAATAATCCTAGGAAGTAAAACTCAACGCTACTTCGACAGTTTGCATTCTATGGGCTGTCAGGTGTCTTCCCATATAATCGATGTCTCAGCTAACTACTTGACTGGAGAAGCCAACATCTGTCTATTTCTCTGCACATTTGTCTCCTCAGTTAAACCAACTGGCCCGTGACGGGTTACAATTGCAGTTTTGAAAGTTGCTATTCCAGAGGGACAGTCTCCGGCCTCATCGACTAGGTTAGTGGATGGACGGATGGATGGATGGAGGGATGGATGGATAGATATTCGAGAGGGTGTCTTTCAGAGGAAGAGTCCTGACATAAGAATGATACATAACATCCGGTGCATTAGGTTACACATGCTGCAGCTTTTCCCATGAAATATATATATATGTTATTATATATATATATATTATTATATAGGCTGTTGCGAGAGACAGTTTACGGGGCTTCGTAGCAGTAGTTCAACAAAAAACATGGGAAAGTAAACAATAATACAGAAACGAAACTGTCAGATATACTTTAGTTACTCTGTAAATAAAAAAGTACATAAAATATTCCTTTTGAATCACATTTAAATAGATGTATGATCCGGAAGCTTCCATTGCCAACATAGATCACTGAGTTTATATGTCTATTGCTTTGAGAGGAGTCACATCTCTAGCCAATGTATGCTGGAGGAAGAAGAATTTACCATAAATCCATAAATAATCATGATATCAGGTTATCCTAATATATTATTGGTCAGAATGTACCACTTAAGAAATCCGTTCAGTTCTATATACAGTGGTTAGATTCAGGATTCTGAATTTACAGTACAAGCAGATTCCTGGAAGAGGTGGCTCTCCATGGCCTCTGCGGATTGAGAGTAGTGGAATTCAGAAGCATCCAGAATTCAGGAAAATAGGAACTTCCGACAGAACTGTCCAAAGCCGTCTCACATCCCATGGCAGCTGGCAGACTGACCCTGACGTCCCGCTCGAACACAGTGGTGGCCTCCAGCGAATGGGAGTCAGTCGAAAGATCTACAAATAGCTATGAATGAAAAAACTAAATTAAACACGGACAAGTCAGTAGGCAGCATGCCTGTCCGCCTGTCTGTAGGAAGTTCAGCCGTAGCGGGGGTCTCCATTGTTCTGAGTGTACAGTGAGTCCTGACGGCTCCAGTGGCAGTAAGCAGGGGGCTGGTCCTCACCGCCACGACACTGTAAGTGTCTCGTACGGCACAGCCGCACGTTGCATTTCCATCACGTTCGGTGACCTTCCCTGGCGGTCCTCAGACGCTCCGTGGCGCCCTCTCCAGCTCATGCGTCCTCCTGTTGCGACCCTTCTTATTCTCCTGCAGGTGCTTCCACTTGCTGCCATGAGGAGGCGCACTCTGGACCTTCTGCCGGCGCTGCTTGCGCCCTCGTCGCCACACCTGTTCGCATAGCTCCTCCACATTGCTCAGGTTGGGGTGGTTGATCAGAGACATGAAGTCCCGATACCACACCTTCTGGCTGGCCAGCTGGCCGGGCCCATCTCTGGGCTTTGAGCCATCGCCATCCTTGTGGAGCAGATCCTCCAGCCCGTCCATGTCAATGACCTCCATGGAGACCCTCAGCAGGGTCTGGATGAAGCCGTGCTCCATGGCGTAGCAGTAGTAAACCCCCGAGTCCTTCTTCTGCAGTCCGCGAATAAGCAGGCCCTGCTCCATGCGAATGAAACGCTCATCTGACTTGATCTGCAACACAAAGCAACACAAAGGAGTACAAGCCTGGATGCGATTCTGTGACTGTCGGCAAGGCCTAAATGCTGAAGATTTACTTAAGGTCTGCTGATCCAACACAGACATTTTATAGAGTACATTGACTCTAGGGCTGCCAAGTATCCTCAGCGATGACGGAGGCGAAGGGCTTACATAAGCCTGGCATGTCAAGAAGGAACCAAAGATTAACAACGCTGACATCAGCCACATTCTCCACAGCCTTTGGAGCTCAGATCTTCATAATCCTGCCTCAGACTCCTGCAGCTAGAGGGTGCCAGTGACCCCTTCATGTCCCCTTTGGGCTTCTCGTAGTACCTTCCCCTTTCTCGAGCCCTTGACAGTTTCCAAACATCCCCTCCCAGGAACCTACCTCCTGTTTGCGCTCCTCATTGTGCCTCTGAACCTGCCAGTAGATGGCAGCGCGCTGCGATTTGGGGCTGCACTCCAAGAAGGTGGTGCTATTCTCCACCCCATACAAAACCTTGTTCTCGGACGAGGAACCAGGGCTGTAAAGATCATCTGCGAAAAGAGAAAACGGAACTATGAAAGGTCCGGCCAAGCACCTAGCCCCACAGAGAACCGCTCACGGGCACCTCAAGGGTCACGTTTAACCTCCGTCATCACTGATGTCACAGGCTGCGCATGTATTAATCAGCCTGTTGTTAGTCGAATAAAATCAGACTCAAATGGGTCTGTGTGGCACAGGCATCCATAGCTGGCCTCACTAACGAGATGATGGTGAAGTCTACCCTGCCAACGTGGATGATGCCCGTTTGCACATCATCTCACTGTCGCCGTCTCTCTGTCCCCCTCTGACCTCATGGAGGCAGTCAGGCAGATGCCTTCGGACCCCAGCTGAAATCATTTATGCACACAGGTCCATATTCTTAGCATGATGATATGCAGGGCAACTTTTTGAGCAATGTTGCCAGGCAGTGTTGCTGACTCATGTTGCTGGACACTTTTCCATTGATTTCCATTTGAAAGACTGCAGTCAGCAGTGGGTAACTTTTTGTGATATCCAGATTCAGATGTGTTGACCTTTGTCTCATCTGGTTGGCAGTTGCCCAGCAGCATTGCTCAAAAAATTGCCCTGCTTGTTGTCACCTTTCTGGGTTCACTATGATTTTCTGTTGCTTAGGACCTGCTGCTATGGGTGCAGAGTTTGTTTGTGAGATGATCGACCGGCCCGGGATGGCGGGGGGCTCTCTTTTGGTGGGGGATCGATGTGCAGCCCGGCTAGGTGATGTGTGAGTGGCCTCTTGCCCCCGCCCGGATACTCCCACCGCAGCTGAAAGACCTTTCAGTGTGGTAAGGTCGTAGCTCTGAGATATGGGCTGTGCTGCACCAATAAGAAGGCTGCTAGTTTGCAGAGTGTGATGCCGGGCTGTTATAAGATACGTGATTGGCCGGTCCTCACCGTTGTGCTGCAAGTCGGAGCACTGCGTCAGGGGATCCCCGTTCCTGATGTCCTGGCGTCTCGTTCGTCTGGGAAATACAGACAGGTGGGTTTATGGGCAGGAGAGAACGGATGGTGAGAGAAATAGAGGGGCATGTCTGAAGTCCAACCCAGTCGCTGCCTACCCCCCCCCAAGAAGACAAGAAGAAGACAATGTGAGGGTAAAATCAATAAAAGCAGGAAAGCGAGGAAGGTGAAGCTGCACACATCACACCTCTCCTCCATGCTGCGGGGGCGCAACCACGAGGCTCGCCGCGGACAAACATGCGAGTTTCTCTGTAGGATGCCTGCGTAGGCGGCTCTCCCCGGGACAGACCCGCAGGCTCGCTGCCCAAACAGGCCCCCGCAGGGAGCCACGGGCCGCGTTCAAACCTGTATAAATGCTCCGCGACTAAACTGCAGCTGCAGGTTTCCTAACTTTTCTGACAGTTGTAGACAAATGGAGGAAAGATATTTGTAGATCTTGAAGACGGACAGTGATGCGCATACGGCAGATATATTTGATAAATATTTGCCTTCTGTGTGTCTGGATGCAACCTTTCTTCTCAAAGCCTTGGCTGCAGGCTTCAAAGACATATTTATTGTTCAGTTTAGCATATGACACTTGAGCCAAGACAGACTACAAGCAGTTCAGGATTGGATGTTCGGTTGATGATTTTAGCCAATAGTGGTGTCTCCCTATTCACTTGGGGAATCTGTCTGGACTCATAACATCCCCCCCTCCCCCACCCCGAGGGGGACCAGGCCCCGCCTACCTCTTGGCGGTCGGGAAATAGCGGGAGCATTCTGTGCCGTCCCAGGCGCAGTAGGGATCCCGAGCCAGGCAGCACTCGGCGCATGCCTTGCCGTACACCCCGCATCGGTGCAGGGGCATCTGCGAGACCCCAATGGACGAGCCGATGTAGAGCTGTTGCTGGAGGGAAACATGTCATGCGATTACCATTATTCATCCAGGAAAATGACAGGATGTGAAACATATCTGAATACAGAACACGTATATTTAATATTTAGTGTAGTGACTGTCTGTGGCCAACAGGGGGCCCTATACCTTGGGGGTCACAAGCAAGCATGTGCATACGGTGGTGGTGAACTCCCCCCCCCCCCTCCGCAGGAGACCCTGACTCCCTGCCCTGTGGCTCAGGAGGAACGGCGCAGCTCTGGGGGTGCAGCTCTGTAAAATGGCCCATCACCAAACTGTAACTGCACACACGTGGCAGCAATTGGGGGAATTCTGCACCCCTGAGCAGCTGCTTCCAAGCCTGACAGGTTCTGGGAGGTTCTGCTGGGTGGGGTGCAGTTTCCCTGCAGTCTTGACTCATTCAGTGACATTACAGAGTATCGTTCACAGTGTGGATCTGAACCCCGTGATGGTCCACAGCCAGGAAACGTGATCCAGCCTCCCGTGTCCCTCATACAGCACATATGAGGCTGTCTGGGGCTGTTTCTCCATTCATCAAGCCAGCATCGAGTGTAGAGACGATGCCAGAATGACCCCCAGGGGGCACAAGACGGCCAGCATCCCACCGAGTGCCTCTTTATTCCTGAAACCCATGTATCACTTCAGAGACGGTGAAGAAGAGCCTCACCTGCTTGGTGGAAATATCCATGGCTGTGATGGGCGTCGGATCCTGAGGGAGAGACCAAGGGAAGAGCTTTAAAACCTGGAGCTGTCAGCAGAATGGCACTGATCAGTCTGCACAGGTCCCTATGGGGAGGGGGCAACTGATTACCATGCAAAATCTGCCATTGGGGTTAGTGAAAACTTACCGGCCTCCCATAACCCCAACTCCACCCCCTGGGCCGTCAGATGTGCGGCTCCGCGGGGGGGGGGGGGGCGGGGGGGGCGGGGGGGGGGGGGGGGGGGGGGGGGGGGGGGGGC
>JAODJX010000065.1:31927472-31938524 GCA_026776945.1 Isichthys henryi
TCCCAGCACATAAGCTTCATTTCCTGTTGTTTTAAACTCGCATTGTTATTGTTTGAATAACAAAAACACTGTTAATTAAAAACGCCCCCCCCCCCCCCCCCCAGACCCAAAAAGGGAACATTTTATACTGAGGAACTAAAGCGGGTTTTTGTCTTATACTAACATGGTCGATATTATAAAGGCCGCTGGATATTCTGGTTACTGGTGAAAAGGTTACTTTATTTACAGAGAGCCGTATTTAAACCTGAAAACTCAGAGGGGAGAGCACAGATACCGTCAAGTTTAAGAAACTAAACACACATTTATTCTGGCTGCCTCAGCTCACTGCGTCTGGAAATGCAAGCGTGCTAGATTTCAGGTATCTCATATGACTCCTGCTTATTAATGTCCTCATATTCAAACACTCATGAAGCTCTCACAGACACAGCAGGCAGTGTGCAGGCAGCGACACGACAATGGTCAGTGGAGCACCCTCCCCAGACGAGATCCTGCCAGTGAGAGGCACTTGAAGACATAGGCAGAGCCACTCTGCACGTGGAGAACATCTCAGCACCTTCTCAGGAGCGAGGTGGCCCTTACCTTTGTAGGAGAGCTTCAGCCGGGGCACGTTGCTCTTGTCCTGCTGCGGTGCCGTGCTGCTGGATGGGGACACCCCCCAGAGGAGCAGTCCAAACCCCAGGAGGTAATCCATGCTGGCGGCCCTGGGGCTTCACGGCGCGCCTTCTGACCCAAATGGGTTCCAGAACCTGGGGGCTGACAGGTGACTTGGCTCAGTTTCTCGGCAATGAGGACGAGGAGCAGGTCACATCACTCTCAGCGCGGGCAGGAATGGGGGATGCGGTGGGGGGGTGACCAAAGAGACGGGGGAGCAGCGGGATCCGCGGTGGGGGGGGCTGACCGGGCTGCCACAGACCGCTGTGCCTGACTGTACCCACCGAAGCTGCCAGCACCAGCGTGCACTTTAGTTAAACTGTCCCTCGCAGCGACTAATCCTGTGCAGAGGCAGAGCGGAGTGAGAGAGCACTGCTCACCATCCAGGGAAGGGAGAGAGCGACAGAGAGAGAGAGAGAGAGAGACTGTGCGAACAGAGAGGGAGAAGGCAGAGGTCCTGTGCCCAGGTTCTTTTTCTGGATTTTCTTTCCTCTCGTGTGTGTGTGTATGACTATGTGTGTGTGTCTGTGTGTCTATGTGTGCCTGTGTGTGTCTGTTTGTGTGTGTGTGTATAGTGTGTGTGCGTGTGTGTGTGTCTATGTGTGCCTGTGTGTCTTTGTGTGTGTATCTGTGTGTCTTTGTGTGTGTATCTGTGTGTGTTTGTGTGTGTATCTGTGTGTGTTTGTGTCTGTGTGTGCCTGTGTGTGTATGTGTGCCTGTGTGTCTTTGTGTGTGTATGTGTGTGTGCCTGTGTGTGTGTGTGCCTGTGTGTGTGTGTGCCTGTGTGTGTGTGTGTGTGTATCCACAAAAGCTCTTCTTTTTCATTCTTTTCCTCTTTAATATAACATCTTTCCTGTAAGGCTGAGCCCCTGTAATCTCCCCAGGTCACCCCCGTCACACACAAGAGGTCCCTGGCAGGGGTGTGACCGGCATCCCCATGCTAAATGCTTTGATAAACACTGCCCCCGTTTGCCATAAACAGCCCCCTCGCCTGCCATCACACCCGCATGGAGAAGCTCCTCAAAGTGGTCAGACAGATAAAAGTTTCTCCTTCGACCCCCAGTTTTATGGTGGACGGGAAATTTCTAGAAAATGTTGGCAGAAATGGCGGTTGCTGGGACATGTCGCACTTGCCCTGATACCAGGTGCTGAAAGATGCAGAGATACAATCTAACACAACCTTTTGGCTACTCAGAGTTCCACTTCCTGACAGACAGGGGGCGGGATATTTCAGGGACGTTGTTTTAGCTGTCCATCACAAGCTTATGAATGACCTTCCACGGGACTGAGTGCAACAGGAATTGCAGGATACTTCCTGCATGACGTTAATCAGTCGGCGGCCGTGTGCTGGATCCCGTCTGGACACCGAGAATAACCCAGACTTATGGAGGACAGCACAACGCACCTGGTCAGGCCTGAATGCCAGCAGTCTAAAGTTCCAAAATCACACGTATTCAGATTTTGGGTTTTTCATCACAAAGTGCCCTGGACAGCTTTGTTATTTTTGGGGTCCTACTCAAAAAGTCATAGTGTAGTGATACTTTGCGGCCAAAAGGGGGCCCCAACCTAACCCTAACCCCACACAAATGCATGGTTTGCATGGTGATTAACACCATCAGTGCTCCTGTCCAAATAGGACTGCAGTCAAGGGCATGGATAATTGCAGCTTAATTCACAAAACATAGATATTTAAAAGGATTTGTGTTGCTAACTGTGACCTACAGTGCAGGGACAGTTTCTGCACAGTAGATAAAAACACGTCAGCTTCCTGAGGGAGGCTCATTTCCTGCCTCTGTCGGGGTGTGGCTTTGGTAACAAAGGCAGCTCTGCCTTTGTGAAGAGGTCTGTGTCCACCCTGTTTCGCTCATCGCTTGCGGTGCAAACCCCCCCGGTCAGCATATGGGGCTTTGCACATGAAATATCGTATCATACCAGCGTGGCGGGACTGTACGGGCATCATGAAGTGCTCAAACTCCACCCACATCAGCTATAATAACTTTAGCAGGTTTCCCAGCTGGGGCCAGAGGGAAGTTAATTAGGATAAAGGGAATGGGGGGGGGGGGCTGTAAGCAGGTATCATGTGTCAATCCAGTACGTCCTGCGTCTGGATGGGGACCAGGAGGGTAAATCAGGAGTGAAACCTGATTGCGCAGTTAAAGCCAAAAGCAGCGTGATGTTTTCTTCCTGTTCTTTTAATTAAAAATAGAACTGCACAGGTAATTTTGGAAAAGTGGAGAGGGGGTGATACACTGTAAGGGGAGCAGCAAGTCCCTCCTGTCCAGAGCCCGAGGGGCGTGACTTCAGGTCCTGGGCTCCAAGCAGCCTCGTCAGCCATGTTTTTGACTTTCCACGCCAACCCAAACTGCTGTATTGATTCCTGTGCACTTCAGCTGAGCCCTCGGTGCCCCGCCTACCCATACTGACCCTGACACACCCATTTATCTACTCAGCCACTAGCAGGCATGACTGGAAGATGCTTGGCTGAGCAGCGCATGACTAACTCAGTAATGTGCTGCCATTTCAGATCAGTGAGTTCAGGACGACATGCGTCACTGTGCAGAAGCCCGTCTAGGAGGCGTGTTGACTGCCTGTGAGTCTGTCCTGTCCTGTGGTCTGAAATTACGAGCTGAGCACCACCATCACTCGTCCAGCACCAACATGACTACAGGCAGCCAGGGGACACCCCAACACAGGTGTGCCCCTCCCCCTCCACAAAATACGCCACAAAAATGCCCAGTGAATCTCTTTGTCAAACACAGATAGGTAACTTAGCATTTGGGTCAAACAAAAAGCACAGAATTCTTTGGGGTCCATCTTCAGACCGGCAGCTGCCAGCACTTACGTCCCTCCTGCTCCAGACATGAGACCCTAAAACGAGTCACCTTAACGACACCATGTGCCTTTTTGTACGTCATCTAACAGAAGAAGAAACATTTTCATTGAAAGCATATTCTGAGGAGACGTTGATTCTATTTTACCCTTAAATTGATATAAACAAGCGTATGGCCTGGGCAATGGAGTCATGTCTGGATGTTCCTCAGAAAAGCAGAATTAATTCCAGACACAAAAACCATCTCGTCCTAGCTCCCAACAAAGCAGCTTCATGGCGAATGGGGCTGAGATGAAGAGAACGATACAGCACAGCATGGCACAGCATGGCACAGCACAGCACAGAATGGCACAGCACAGCATAACACGGCATTGCACAGGTGGCCATGACGCGGAACGAGCCATGGCAGAGCCAGCGCACACATTTGCGATGTGTTATACGGGACTACGCTCTTATAAATGCACACTGCTTTGGATGGAAGTGTCTGCTAAAAGAACTGTGTGTGTGTCTGTGTGTGTCTGTGTGTGTGTCTGTGTGTTTATATATACACACATATATGTGTGGCGGGGGACTTCAGCCACAATTACATTTTACAGACGATACGCTACACAGCATTCCTGGTCCGGTGATGTTGAAATGAAGTGGTTTAAGATGTAGGCGGTTAACAGACGGTGATGAATGCGGCTTTAAGAGCTGCTCCTCCTGGCCGTAACTCGATCCACCTGAGGCTGGCCGGCCGGCACCTCTGACGCCCCCCCCACCACCACCACATCTGGCTATTCTACTTCACACCTCTACCCCGGCATCTGGTTACCCATTTCCAGGGATACAGGATACACCTCCAGTGGACCCGTGGCTCTGATCTGGCCCAAAAACTAGAGATAGGTGCCTTCCATGCCCCCCCTCCAGCACAGGGCAGGAAGCCCCTCTCCTTCTCCACAGCCACAGGATTCAGCTTCTCCCGGCTGCCACCCCCAGCGCTCTCTCTGATAGGGCGAGGCAGTGGTCCGTCTCCTGAGAATGTCCCCCCAGCATGACCCCAGAGGATATGGCACCCAATTCAACACACCTCAAAAAGGCCCTGGAGGCAGGATTACTACAGTTACTCTGTGGGGTATGCTGCACCGGCCTGTGTGTGTGTGTGTGTGTGTGTGTATATGTGTGTGTGTTACTTTGACATTGTGGGGACTATTTTTCCGGTCCTCAGGAGGGGAAACACAATTTTATAAGATATGTAAAAGAATCAACAAAACGTCTTTAAAAAGAACATGATGATGGGTTACCATGCCCACAGCCCCCCAGCATAGCAGTAAGCAGCAGGTTTAAATAATGGTTTATCTGTGCGCTTCGCTAGTGTGAATCCCAGGGTTTGGTCATGAACATCGCAACCCAGAGTGCAGGGCTGAACAGACAACAAGAATCTGGGCGCCTCAAACAGCAGAACAGAGTTCAGAACAGAGCAGATCTTTATTACTGGATTGTCTTTTCAAAGAAAAGAAAAAAAAACAAATGAATTCTGCACCTGTACTTCTCTGTAATACAGATCTCTGCTTCCCAAATGGTGACAAATTGAATTTTACACAGCTGTAAATGTCACCTTCGATGCTTCTTACGTTTTCATCCTAGGGCAGATATCCACGGTGAAATTCTGTGGGAAATACTTCAGAAAAAGCACATTTTGGACAGTTTACGTTGGTGTCACTAAAAAGAGCAGGCAGAATGGAGGTTGCAGGGGCTTCATGGCCCGTTTGCACACGCCCAACACGCGGGACAGCAAAGTGACAGATTACCTTGCTCAAGAGTGCTTTTACCGCAATTATCAGAGTTTACACCCCGGCACATTCCGTGACACTGAGAGTGATGTTCTCCCGAGGCCTTCCTCACCGCCGCGGCAAATAAGGATGTCGGACACGTAAGTGAGATGAACGAGCTTTTGCTGATGACAAGGCAAGCAACCCCTGCCAAGGGCCGTGGGGGGGGGCAGCGTTAAGCAGCTCTTCATTCACATTCCTAGGCGACATCTTCTGGGTGTGGCATTTTAAGACGAGACAATGTCTGTATACTGTCGGTTTATTTCAGGCCTTAAATACAGAAAGTCCATTCTCTACAGTGATGACAGCGAACATTGTGGTGAAACATGGTAGTGTTTTTGGTTGATGTTCAGCAGAGGTGGTCCTCCACAGATGGGTTCTTCATGTTTTATCCAAATTATTCAGCAATCCTACAGAATGAAGACAGAGGAAATGACCATACTTGCATTTTTGCACCAACTCCCAATGAGAGCCTCATCTGTTCATAGTGATACTTTGCATTTTGTTCTGTTCAGAAACCAAGCGAGTCCCTTCGATTAAATTACACACCATCTTCGAACTGCTTTCTGAAATGTTCAAAATGTGAGATTAACTTTAATTGAATTAAAAGCACTGATGGAAAATCAGATTGTTGGAATCCTTTTTGTTGTGATCCATTCCTCATGAGCCAATGAAGATCAGAGCGTGTCTGTACTTTTGGCATTAATTAACAATGTTTTCATCATTCTCTGTGGCATTTTGGTCTTCTGTAGTTCAGACCTCTCGACTGATCATCAAAAATCAGTGCACAGATTCCTCTAAAACATAAAAATGTTCATGATTGTTCCTCTTTTAATACGCATCATATTGTAAACTGAAAAATTTGATCATATGGACAGCACAAGGCTTGCTTAGACACTGCACACATGTGACTGTTTATGAAAGCCGCAGTGATGATAGGAAAGCTTAGCGGTTCATGCTGGTTTTGGAGGGTTAGGGTTAGGCTTAGGCTTAGGATAAGGATAAGGCTTAGGGTTAGGTTTAGGATAAGGCTTAGGCAGGGAGGCCCCGTGCGCTGTACTTATACTGTGTGTATGTGTACAGCTCCACCTGCAGTGACACCACATCTCTCTTTGGACCCACCTAGAGTGAGACACCCTTTCCCCCTGGTAGTCACCATTCCATTGTATGAATTTTAGCTTCTCTTTTCACTTTTTCTGTAGATACACAGCTTTCACACACAGTCCCAGAGCACAATAATTAGTCTGCGTGTTCAAACAGCCTCTGATCCTTATCAGAAGCTGAGCACTTATCTTTGCTGGAGGGAATACGGCCAGGATCCACCCAGCATCCATATGCAATTAGCAGAAACCACAGCTCGTCTTTGCCATGCGCTTAGAAGATTATCTGTCACATTCTTATGTTTTATATGCAAGCTTGCTTAAGATAATTACTCTTCATTTACTTAACCTCCATTTTTTGTGCTTAGTTAATTGAAAATGCGTCTGCGTATTCAGGAATGCCCTTCCATAGCTAAAAATGACCCCCTAGTCATTTTATTAAAATGTGCACAGCATTTTGTAAAGAAGCTGTCCCTGACTATGTTGCAGACTCACACAATGGAAGCAATGACCAAGTGAATGGGCAGATGAGGAAATGCACACACTCATTGAGTGTCACCCATCCAGGCTTGTGGGGGTCCAGAGTCTATCCCAGAGAATCAGGTCCGGACATTTCCTCAAGTTGCCTTTTCGTACATGTGGCACACAGCCACAGATTGTCCATATCAGACACGTTCACACCTACTAGGAATTATACTGTGGTTGGTTTAGATGGGGGCTGGCACTTGGGGACATAATGCAGAAAGATTGGTTTTATCATACTACTGACAGAAAGCCGTTCCCTCCAGTTAGCCGTGTTCCTTGGGATCTTCTTCGTGAAAATGACTCTTCTTCTCCCTTGGATGTTTGTATTCTGCAGTCTGTGCGCCAGTCGCATGGTAGAAATGTCATGGAGGCACTAACTCACGATAAATTCTCTGGAATTCTCCCTGTTCCATTCACACATGGAAATTACAGAAATTACTCAGACTTTGTACCAGGGAGCAGGCAGGCTAAAGTCCATCTCATGTCTGGACATTTGAGTTTACACATACTATCTAGAAAAGCTACTGGGGGCAGTGCCAATCTGAAAGGGGCTTTAGAGAGTTTGGCCCTAACTCCGTTACTCCTGTCTCGGGGGGGCTGCTCTGGGCTCAGATGGCCGCGGCTCCTCTTGTGATGCCACATTACATCAATAGAGTTCAACGAAAATTTCGATGAAAGAAGAGTTTCTAAAACACTGAAAAGACAAACGTGGTTGAAAGAAAGAGGCCTAGAAAAGGTAGAAGAAGCCAAGCTGGACTGTAGCGACACCCCCAAGACGAAGACATAACAAACACTCCCTAAAGGCAAGACCAAGGTCTCCCAACACTCCTTACCCTCAGAAGGCGGATAAGCATTTGCTTTACAGCAATGATGGTCCATTTGGCCAGAGGGTAATATCATGAAATATGCATTAGAATGACTTAAAATCTAAGAAAATCCTTGAAAGACTTTTTGAAGTGGTGAACAACTTCCAGGCCACGCAGAGGACCAGGAGAACCTTGTAGCCTGAGATCGCGTCAGGTTTCATTCACGTTGTCCGTAACACGGCACCTCCGTGCTCATAGACAGCGTAAAATTACTCTTAAGTAGACTGCTGACTGAAATAAGTTCTCTTAACGTACATTGTTGAATAACAAAAGTAAAAACTGAAGGAACAAGCAGGGATCCTTCAAGCATTTGGGGAAAGAAAAACAGGCTGGTGCCAATGTGACACTGCTCTAGCTATGAGAGGCGCTGACTGACAGCAGAGATTCCGCAAATAAACGGCCATTGTTCCTGCCCCCGCAGGCACACACGAGAGACACAGAGCCTTACACTCTCGGCTAGAGGCTCACTCGCTGATCGCTCGCTTTGATGGACTGGCTCGGCCACCGCTTCCAGGTCTGAGGGACCCAAGGGTTTGCTGGGTTTCCTCCCCACTCAGCATTTTCCTTCATGATTCATTGTCAGATTCAAAACTAAACTGAAAGCTGCCATTTTTCACTGGAATTAAACCAAACACAAGAATACAAAGTTTGTTATGATGGTATAAATGTAAGTGAAAAGGGCGCAAACCCACCCTCCCACATACACACACCCACACACACATATATATATATATATACACAGATATATATAGATACTGTATATCCATACTCCTTTACAAGTAATAAATGCAATCTGTGTATTAAACAAACAATGTTTAATTAATATTATTACCTTTGAAATGGTTCACTACACATATGGGAAACTGAAAAGGTGTGAGGCTGCTCTGCAGGACTGAATGAGAAGGCGATGAATGTTCTGACCAAGCCAACGGCAACCAACCTGAGTGTTGATTGTAAATACATACGGGCTGTGGAAGGTTGGGTTCTCTCTCAACAGTGGAGGCCCTAGCAAGCAGGAGATGTGCAGCAGAGCATCACATGGCCAAGCTGTGACGAATGACATAAAATATAAAAAGAGTTTGATGTGTGTCTAAGGACAGAAAATCAGAACTGATCATGTGTCATTTTCTATGACTGGCTGTGAGACAGGATGAGTACTGAACAGTATGAACTTTGAATACTGATATATGTGAACTTTGAGTTCTGATATATATGAACTGTGAGTACTGATATAGGGGTGGCATGGTGGCGCAGTGGTTAGCACTGTTGCCTCACATCTCTGGGACTCGGGTTCGAGTCTCCGCCTGGGTCACATGTGTGCAGAGTTTGCATGTTCTCCCCATGTCGTCGTGGGGTTTCCTCCAGGTAGTCCGGTTTGCATGTGTGCGTGAATGATGTGTGAGTGTGCCCTACGATGGGCTGGCCCCCATACAGGGTTGTTCCCTGCCTCGTGCCCATTGCTTCCGGGATAGGCTCCAGACCCCCCGCGACCCAGTGGGATAAGTGGTTTGAAAAATGGTTGGATGGATGGAGTACTGATATATATGAACTTTGAGTACTGATATTTATGAACTATGAGTACTGATATATATATGAACTTTGGTGAGACTTATGAATGTTGTGCACAAACAATTAGTTCCTGATCACATCAAGTCTCTTTTATAATATAGTAACATTATTAATATTATTTAATAATAATAATAATGCTTTAATAATATTTCAGGCATATTATGAGAAGAGCCAGTGCACTGGGAAAGACCAGAGTGCGTGGAAAAGCAGAAGGTAAAAGGGGACAAGAATGAAGGAGTCAATCCTCACAGCAAGAAAGAGTGGGGAGTCTGAGGAGGCAGAGAGCAGGCAGGAGGATCCAGAGAAATGCTGTCTTACCTGGAATTAACATTGATAATAATATCTATAATTATAAAATAATGAATGTACGTTAATTCCAGCACAGCTCTATATGTGGCTGTTTAGATGGAAGTGAAATATTGGACCTGTGCTGGTATTTACTTAAATGCATCCAGAGCAGTTTTTAATTTCCTCATGTGATAACATCCTCAACAGATACATTTGGTTCAGCTTAAACTGTGAGTTCATGGAGCTTGCGGCTAATGAAGGGTAATTAATTAGAGACTCAGCAGACAGAAACCTTCATAGCATTACCCCAGTAAGCCTGAAAAGCCCACAGCTGTTTGGAAGGAAGGAACCTTTATTTATTTTCTTTGTGCAGGAATAAAAAAGTGCTTCCCTCACAATAAAAAAGTTTATGTACTGCAAAGCATTTTCACTGTAGTCTCCAGGAGCGTTCACGCCATATTGTGATTGACCCAGTACTCATAAACTTGTAAGCAAAGGATGTTTCTGCCAACATGTTTGCGTAATTAGTTTTGACCAGTGTGAGAGTGCGCCAGATGTCCTGTTTTGAAGTCCTGAGGAATTGTAATAGTGTTATTTAACACTTCAGCTGGAACTGTCCAAACACAAAGGCATGGAACTGAAACTTCAAATAATATCGACAAATAGGAATCAAGTCAAAATGCCAGGATGATAAACAAAGTGTATTTGTTATGCATAAACAAAGCACACTCGCTATTTCCTGAGAAATACAGGCAGTATGTTCTTGGGCGGAGGGCAAACACTGCAGACACGCTGTTGGCTCTGGACATGCAGGTACCCAGCTAGTTCGGGTGGAGAAAAGCAATATTGATTGTAACGTGAATCTAGAATCCTATTCGAGATTCAGGACGAGTCCAACAGGAAGATGGCGCATAGTAACTTAATTTCTCAACTAGCTTTTCATGAACCTCGATGGCCTTTGGCAACTTGTCAGCCTAGCAGTATTTAGTACCCTCTGCGGAGTTCAATGTTGTGAAAAGGGCTGGAAGAAGACCAATCACACTCCTTTCACACGAAAGCACTCAAATGGATCATCATCCTTGACCGGAAACTCTAACCAGAGAGGGTGCCGTGGAAAAGTCAAAAATGAGGGACACCGACAGGAAGCGAGACAACATCCTTATCCGGCTAAAATAAGAACCACGGAACCGACACAATGGGAGGAAAAACATAGTAAAATACATGGGTAACACTGCTGTGGTCCCATGGTCAAGCATCTGGCCAAAGGCAGGTACTGACAGCCTGGGCCAGAGCACCCGCCGCGGGGGGGGGGGCGGGGCCCCCGGGGGGGGGCGGGGGGCGGGGGGGGCGGGGGGGGGGCGGGGGGGGGGGGGGGGGGAGGGGAAACAAAAGACGGCAGCAGAGCAGGGGGG
>JAODJX010000065.1:32057128-32072199 GCA_026776945.1 Isichthys henryi
GCCCCCCCCCCCCCCCCCCCCCCCCCCCCCCCCCCCCCCCCCCCCCGCCGCGGCCGCCCCCCCGGCCCCCCCCCGCCCCCCCCCCCCCCCCCCCCCCCCCCAAAGTCCACGTGTGGGGTCTGTTACCTGTGTGACACAGCTCAGAGCATACCCCTCCCCCCATTGCCCCGAGAAAGAAAGGAAACAGAGGTGAGGAGGGTGATTAAGGCATCTTACAGGCACAGAAGGTGACAGTCTTGTCCGTGAGAGTTTTTGGAACCGTGACGCAGGAACTGTGAGAGCCAAGGAGGGGGGATAAGGTGGGGGCTGTGCTCCTCGGAGACTGCGGAGTGTGTTCCGGCCTGCTGGTCACACACACCGAGCCTACCCCCCCCATCTGCTGCCGCGACAAAGGCGCGCCAATAAATGTGATGTATTCTGCTCACACGTTTAGTATTCCTATGTATGATGTTTGTTCTGCCACGCCGCGTTGCACCGAAAGCCGCAGTGAGGCAGCCGGAGGGCGATATTGAGCTGAGCGCCTCATGGTGAGCCCATAACCTTCACCCAGCCCGACCCCCCCAGAGGCCTCATGAGTCGTCTCTGTTTTCTTCTCCTTGAGTTGATGTGAAGTCACACATAGATAGAATAGCAAGAGATGGGAAGGTTGCTGGTTCAAATCCCAGGGCCGGCAGACTGATGTCACAATTGGGCCCCTGAGAGAGGCCCTTAACCTCCAGTTGCTCTAGGAACTGGCTGACAGCTTTCTCGAAAATTTACGTCACTTCCGATAAAAGTGCCTGTTAAATAAGTAGTTGTTAATTATGCTGCAGTAACTGCTGCCGGTGACAATTCGCTGTTTTTAAGCTCATAAGGTTAAACGCGCAGTTTAATAACTGTGAGTAAATGGCTTCAGGGAGCTGAGGCCATGGAGAGGGAATATGAGATACACACGTGTGCGTGCAGGGGGCAGCCCTAATGGAGGGGGGTGGGCGTGATGGATGCCTAATGGAGAGGGGGGACCTTACGGAGGAAGGAGGACCTACAGGTGGAGGCTGGGCCTGACAGGCAGGGGTTGGGTGTAATGGAGGAGGATGACCCTGTCTGACAGGGGCTCTTTTTGCCTGGTAATAATCTGTTTCTTTGTGTCTGATTATGGGGGGGGGGGCCCCCGCCGCCCGCGCGGGGGGGGGGGGGCGGGCCGCCGCGCCGGGGGGGGCGGGAGGGCGGGTGGCGGGGCCTGCCCGGCCGGGGGGGGGGGTATTGGCGTCGTTGTCCCCTGGGTGCACGGGGGGCTTTTTGCGGGGGATTAATTGGTTTTTTTGGGTGGGATATGCCCCCCCCCCCCCCCCATCCGCTCTCTGCTGGGTCCCTGATCTCCCCTCCTGTCGGGACGTGAGCAGACGCCCTGTCGGGCTACGCTGCTCTCCCTCCCTGCCACCACACTGCCTTGCTCTGCTCCCACCATCCACCTGTCATGTGCTTGATTAATATTTCATTTTCTTACTTTGAAAGTTAGCCGGTTCTTTAACATGCTCAGCCGGTGTCAACCCACATTTAAAAAAAACAGGATTCTGGAACATATTCTGGAAGGAATCATGTCATTCACTTCTTCATTTTTACTTTTGTCATGTCTTTGAATTTATCTTGCAATCCTGTTACTTGCCAACACCATTTCATATTGCTGCTGTGTGACGTGCCAGCTGCCTTTTCAAACAGCTTTCCATCCGCAAACATTTATAGATCACACAAAGCATTATATAAACTATACCTAATTTCACATTTTTACATCTAACGGGATTAGCGGGTGTTTTCAAGACATGTATGGATTTATTCTGTTCCTTTTTGGCGTCTGCTGTAAGTGTGATGCATCGCAACACGTTCTAACCTGCCCTTTATCCCCGAAAACCTGGAGTTAAAGCCGACACTTAAACACCAAGCCTTTGTTTGTTTCTGTCTCTTCTATGGACCATTTTCCTGCACCTTACTGAGCCTGCCTTCTGATTTAAACAGCCTTTAACTACCGAGGAAACTTCTTAAAGGACATTAAAAACCCCCAAAAGCGATTTGAGCCATACAGCTTGATGGCCTCATAGCGGACCAGCATCCCCCAACAGGCAGGAGTGATTTCCTCAGGGCTAAAGATCGATCGACGGGTCCAAGTACGTCAGGAAACTAATTAACGGAAAAGTCATAAAACCAAAGGGCCCCCCAACACTGTATATATTCCCCCCATAAATCTGGGCATACCTTCACCCAATCTTCCAACCTTCCCAACCTTTGAGCTCAGATGATACTCAGCCTAATTAATCTTAATCTATGGATTAAACCTTAGTCCCAGGCTGAAGGCTGATGATGTCGTGCATCTTTGCTCCTGATTTCGGGAGCTAGAGACTGATGAAGAGCTGAAGCGTGTCGCTGAGTATTAGAGCAGGATGTCGCATGTCGCTGTGGGAGCCGCATTTAATGCGTAGCATCTGGTGCAGGACCAAGGCCACAAACGGAGGATGAGGATGAATGGTTGAATGAAACAATCTGCTCCAGCGGATATTACTGTGGCAAGGTGAACGACAGCTTGTCGGTACTGAACGCAGATTAGTGCCGAGTTAAGGGAAGTAAGCTGTGTCTGTTTGGTCAAACAACTAGGAATTTAGTCTTTAGTCATGCACAGCTGTGACCTTAAATATGAGAGTAAGGCTTTATATGCACAAGTATGCTAGGTATCACATATCCCATCATGCTTTCAGTTTTAATGCAGACACACATATATAGAGGTGAGAGTGAAGCTTGAGGTCTGAGCACATGGTCAGCCATATATCTGGCGTCCCTCGAGGATTTTTCAGGAGGTCAAGAACCTTGCTGAACCACCGGAAGGAGACATGGCTACTCCGCCAATCCTGAGATTCAAACCAACAAACTTCTGTTCACAGCCATAAAAACCAAATCCACTGAGCCACACCCGACATTCATAAAGAGGCCTAAGAGGCTCTACGGATCAGTTGGTAATAGACAGGACCATCACTTGAGCCTTGAGCATGCCAGTGTCGTCCCTGCAGCAGAAGTCTCGTGAGTCACATGTGTCTCCCTGAATGACACACTGCAGACCTGGTGGCTCATTGCAGAGAGACAGGTGACCCCAGGAGGAGCAGTAAGCAAGTAGCCTGCAGGAGTCAGAAGAGCTCAACACTGCCATGGTACACATGAATCAGTCCCTGGCCTGGAGACCAGACGCGCTCTAGGCAGCCTGGGGAACATGGCAAGTGTCTTCATCATCCTTTAAAAAACATCTTAAAGGACCAGAAGGCTCCGGAACATTCATTAGTTATTCATCTAATGTGATGCATAATCTTTGTTCAGTTCTTCATTTCAAGTGGGGAGTTACTGACATGCTGCACTGCATGCTGGGAACTGACTATGAAATCGGAGGATGTCCTGGAATGGCTAGAATTGAAAAGGTGGATTGGTTTTCTTGGAAGGTCTGATGAGTCTGTCAGAGAACTGGCCAAAGCCTTATTTTCGCGTGTGACTGAATGTGTCTGCTGAGATGCGCTGTGCCCTTCATACACACACAAACATGGACACGCCCGGGTCTCTTAAGGACCCCTGTAAAGCCGATTTAAGGGTCACTATGGGAACGTCATTTCCCTTCTAGGCCCAAAAACAGCCATAACATCTTTCCAGCTTTGCTCAATTTGTCAATTGCATAACACGTCAGTTTCTGCTGCCAGGCTTGAAGGTTTAAATTGGATTCTCGGCTGCAGTCCAATCAAGACAACCTTCTTAAACCTTCTGGAAGAGGCTGAGTTCTGTTTACTTTGTAAACTGTAACATGCTAAGCTACGGCTAAGCTATGGCCCCGAGCCCACCAATCAGGGCTGATCGGAGTGTGCCCAGAGGGAGAGACAGTGAAGAGCATCTAGTGCATAATGGCCTCAATCTGCTCATGACATAATGTTTTGTGTGAACACTGGAGATGTTGAGGAATTTGGCTGCAGTACACAGAGATTCAGAGACATGAATGGTTATTGGCTTTTTAACAAACAATTATGTAAGTCGCTGTTTCCTTGGCCTTGCTTAAGCGGCGATGATGCATCTCCTCTGACTCCTTATCACAAGTCGCACACACAGCCACAAGGACCCAGACGCATAGAGTGTGTAGATAGTCTTCAGGCTTGGGAACTTCACTAAAATGGGGCCATGTATTCACCAGGGCCTTCCAGAGACAAGGCTTTGTGGAGCAGGCCTGCTAACACATCTTAGCATGTCTTAGCAGGGCTGGTAGCACATCTTAGCATGTCTTAGCAGGGCTGGTAACATATCTTAGCATATCTTTAAAGGGCCGCTAACACATATTAGCATGTTTTAGCAGGGCCACCCTTAGCTGGGCTGAAAAATTGTCTTAGCATGTCCTAGAGTAATGGGTCTAGGTTTACGTTTATCTTTTCATTATAATGAAGATAAGCAGAGAGCCATTTTGTGCCCAGCCTCATTGGCTGTGCTTTGCTGGGACAGGCTGAGGATCAGCACAACATGGACTGGAGAAAGACAGATGGAGGTTAGCTACCTGATCTCATTAGGGACTTTTATTCGTCATGGTAGGATTATGTTCTATTACATCGTGTTGCCGAGAGTCTGTTGTCAGCAGCATTTTCGTTAATGAATTTCTGAGCATCTCTACAGTAGATTGTCTGAAGGCTCTTTTAATTTTTCATGACTGTCCTCCAAATTCTGCATTCTTACATGTGTCAGGCTTTCATGAGGATTTACGAGCAAATGGTGTGATTTCACTGACGAAAGGCATCGTCTGGTTATTCAGGACAGACGTTACCGTGCTAGAGGGTTCAGTTCCAGGCTCACTGTCAAACAAGTTCCGCGGGGATGTGGGATGTGAACCTGTATGTTCAGCTGTGTGTAAATGCCACTTGTGCCAGTCTCTCATACATACAATTGGCTCTGCCACTTTTGCCAGGCACTGCTACCTATACAAAAGTCTGTCATCTATCCCAAGCCAGGCCACCTGTACCAGGTTCTGCCACCTGTACCAGGCTCTGCCACCTGTGCCAGACTTCGATATTTGCACCAGCCTCTGCTATCTGTGCCAGGCTCTGCCACCTGCGCCCAGGCTCTGTCTTTACCAGGCTCTGCCATCTGTGCCAGGCTCTGCCACCTGTTCCAGACTCCAATATTTGCACCAGGCTATGCCATCTCTGCTAGGCTCTGCCAACTGTGCCAGGACCTGCCACCTGTACCAGGCTGTGCCATCTGTGCCAGGCTCTGCCATCTCTTCCAGGCTGTCATACATGTACCAGGCCCTGCCATCTTCTGTGCCAGGCTCTCCATATGGACCTGTGTCACCTTCCATCTTTCTGAGAGCACGGTGTGTCAGAGGCACAGTGCTCCTCTCCCATCCAGAGCCTGTGCTGAATGGCAGAGTGTCTCCATCTCACAAACAACCTCCTACCAAAAGAAATCGTCGTGTTTTGGGGTTAATGTGTCTGCCAATCACCCTGTTTTGTTTCTGTCGTCCTACTCAAAACGTCACTTTGGGGCCCCCACAGATGTTTTAATAAATAGCTAGCAAATACAGTCAGAAGATGGTAGCTAGTTAGCCAGATAGCAGAACGGGCTGCTTCAGCATCTTCTAAGGACACCTTTATTTCAGTAAGGACATGTTTGTTTAATATTTACTGTAGGAACTATTTATAGCTAACACAAATATGCAAGGTCTAAGAGGTACTGGACACTGCCACTGGTTCTGGGCATCCTGGACATCACCAGCTGCAGTGTTTCTGGGCTAATGCTGGCCTTCTTGCCTGTGAAAGCAAGGACTGAATTGATATATTTCAGACTGACAGTTACAAAACATTGCAGGAATTTGGCATCAGGCACTCCTACAGCATCATAATCTGCAGCAGAGTGCCGATTAATTAAGAGCTATTACACCCAGCAGAGGCATCTTCCTGCTAATTATGCCCTTAGACCGCCATGATTCCAAACTGCTCTTATTCAGCTGTTTCTGACTTGCGAGGTTTTAATTGGAGGGTTTATCCCCGCTGGCTCTCGCAGATGCTCTTCAGCGCCTCCTTCAGTGCTGTTGAGACCCATCTTTGTTGTTAAAGCATTTGTAAAATGTAGTGCTGCCACCTAGGGGACCCTGCACTTCCTGCATGGCCTGTGCTACATTGATCCCTAATGACATATGCAGTAACGTATACATACGGGAATACGTTCTGAGAAACGTGTTGGTTTCCATTGTGCACACATCACAAAGTGTACCAGCAAACAAGATGGTATAGGCTGCTACACACCTATGGTATAAGTAAAATAACAATTAAAATGTTCAGTATAGGAAATACATAAACCAGTAACATAGTAGTTTATTATCATTATCACATAACATATACTGTTCAAAATTGTATGTGCTGTACTTTCAAACTGGCAGCGAGGTAGGTTAGCATCACCACAAACACATGATTGCGCTACAGCGGCACGACAGCCATGACACTTTTCTGTTTCTAAACCCTAACCCTCATCCATTTCCCCACCCAAAATTCAGCAGAGGCACACGCACACGCAGAGACACACGCAGAGTCACACGCACACGCAGAGACACACGCAGAGTCACACGCACATGCAGAGACACGCAGAGTCACACGCACATGCAGAGACACACGCAGAGTCACACGCAAACGCAGAGACACATGCAGAGTCACACACAGAAGGACAAACACCGGGCAGGTGCACACATCTTAGAATACAATCTATCTGGCATCCCTGACCACTGAGTAGTTCTCCATTTCTCTCCCAATGGCGAACTTTCACCTGGATACATCGTACTGAGTGCCTTAAAGCCATTACCTAGTGTGACTTCCATAACACATCTGTGCTTAATGGTCCTGCTCAAAGGAAACCTACCTAAATAAAAGGTGGCTATGAACAGAAACAGTTTTTCACCTCCTAATTACTATGTAATCTGACGTGATTTACCGCCACTTTGGCCCCTATGGTTTGGAGGCCTCCTGTTCATCTCAAACAGTTACAACAGTAAATGTAAAATAAATGTGTTCCTTAAATAGGAGCCATTTATTGATGCTTTGAAAAATGCCTTTTTGGGTAGGGGGCCCAGAAACAATTAACCCACCCCGTTTAACACACCATCAAAACTGGAAATGTTCCAAGCTGCTCTTATACAGTACCTGCTTCATAAGGTCACAACCATCTGCTTTGTGTTCCCCAGCACCATTTTCCCCTCCTGGAATCGAGAACTTTGTGAAGTTTGACACCTATGGAGATGGCATAGGCCGCTATAACATCTTCAACTATCAGAAGACAGCAGACAAGTATTCCTACATCCATGTCGGCGAGTGGGCGGAGACGCTGACCCTCAACAATGACCTCATCCAGTGGCCCCACCTCACGACACCCACTTCACAGTGCAGTGACCCCTGTGCCCGCAATGAAATGAAGAAGATGCAAGCAGGTGAGTTCTGCTGCTGGATTTGCACGGCGTGCGAGTCCTACGAGTATCTGGCCGATGAGTTCACTTGCGTGCCCTGTGGTGCTGGCCAGTGGCCCAGTGAGGACCTCAAGGGCTGCTACGAACTGCCCGAGGACTACATCATGTGGGAGGATGCCTGGGCCATCGGGCCCGTAGCCATTGCATGCATGGGCTTTGTCTGCACCCTCCTGGTGGCTGGCGTCTTCATCCGGCACAACAACACGCCGCTGGTGAAGGCATCCGGCCGCGAACTCTGCTACATTCTGCTGTTGGGCGTCCTCATGTCCTACTCCATGACGTTCTTCTTCATTGCCAAGCCATCACCGGCCATCTGTGCCCTGCGCCGTCTTGGTCTGGGCACTTCCTTTGCCGTCTGCTACTCGGCACTCCTCACCAAGACCAACCGCATCGCCCGCATCTTTGGTGGTGTGAAGGACGGTGCCCAACGTCCACGTTTCATCAGCCCAAGCTCCCAGGTCTTCATCTGCCTGAGTCTCATCTCCGTCCAGCTGCTCCTGGCGTCTGTCTGGCTGCTGCTAGAGCCACCGGGCACACGGCGTTTCACGCTGCCAGAGAAGCGGGAGACGGTCATCCTCAAGTGCAACGTGCATGACTCCAGCATGCTGCTCTCCCTGGTCTACGATGTGCTGCTGGTCATCCTATGCACCGTCTACGCCTTCAAGACCAGAAAATGTCCCGAAAACTTCAATGAGGCCAAGTTCATTGGCTTCACCATGTACACCACCTGCATCATCTGGCTGGCTTTCTTGCCCATCTTCTACGTCACCTCCAGTGACTACAGGGTAAGCAGGACAGTCGTGACCTGATCATGATTTACTTTAAATCAGTTGAACATAAAGAGTCACAGTCACAGAGTGCTCATCTGGTTGGTTGAAAGTAAATCATGGTCTAGATTTTTACTTTCTAGACCTGAAATTGTCACCTCTGGGTATTGGCCAATGTTGTTATACATTAAGACATTGGCATCAGTCTGATGTGTCAAACTTGGTCCATATTGCCTGACGATATTTAGACTTTAGTCAATATTCAAAGTTAGCAGCAGCAGAGCTAAAGACATACCTGCTAAATAATGGCAAGGATTGTACTGGTCAATCAGCCATTTTTCATAGTGGAGAACTTGGGGTTCACTTAATAAGTCTAATTCATTATTAAATCAGGCCCACAAATCGAACTTTCATTTTCCATGGAGACTAAAAAAAGGATGTAACATATTACTGGGTGCAGTGCGTGGCTTAATGGGCCTCTGTGACTGTGGGCAGAAGGTCACTGGTTCAAGTCTCACCTTGGTAAATATAGTCTTTGAGCATGACCCCCAGTTCCATGGCCACTGCTACAAGTGGCTGCACTTCACTCTCAAGCTTGCTATCACCCACAAATATGTCTGCCTGTCATGAGAGCAGTATGGATTTGGTGAAAAGAGAATTTCCCCACAGGGATCAATAAAGTATCATAGTTCTTACTAATTAGTGGCAGCAAGCTCAGCTAGTCTCAGAAACATCACAAGTTAGCTAATTAAGGGGAATATTAGAGACATAGGTGCACACTTATTTGAGAAGCTTCTGTGGGTGAGCTTCACATTAGCATGTGACACCTCAAGGCTCCATCCACAGTATTTTATATACCAATGCCAACACATGAAGGTTTGATGAACCCCTCACTCAAACACTCTTCCATTCTTGATGGTCTTCACCTGATAACTATGATTGCTGAGTAATTAACTGTTCCGCACAAAACCTGCTAACACTGAAAAATGACTCTTATATTAGTTATCCAGAGGTGCAATGAGGGTAATGAGGTCTTTGTTATAATTATGACCAGATAATTGTATTGGTTCATTTTGTCTCTTAATTAGTGTAGATGTCAGAGACACAAATATCTAAATTAAGCTTCTGAAAACACGTGATTTGAAAGACGATCCATTCAGGAGTTGGTTACAGAATAAACTTTGGTGAAGGGGAATTCTTTTCTAAATTGTGCATCTTATCAACCTTTAAATTGACCCTGACCAGTTGACCTTGATTTGATTTTACTGACTTTTTGATTGACTTTGCCCTTGACCTCCTGACCCTCGCAGGTGCAGACCACCACCATGTGCATTTCGGTCAGCCTGAGTGGTTTCGTGGTGCTTGGCTGCATGTTTGCCCCGAAGGTTCACATCATAATGTTCCAGCCGCAGAAGAATGTCACCAGCCACCGGATGAATATGAGCCGCTTCAGCGTGGCGGGACCTGGGCCGGCCTACTCTCACGGTGGGTGAAACTTCTCAGCATCTGCATGTTTCTTTGGTGCGGTTTCATGCCCTGGAACTCAGATCAGGCTCACATGCTTGGTAAACTTACCTCCCCTTTATCTCTCCTCTTCCTCATCTCAGCATCGGCGGTGGCAGATGTGGGCAGGATGACAGGTTAGTAGATGTTCTCTAAGAGATCCAGAGTACTGGCTTCTCACAGGCTTTAGCATAATGGCTTCATAGGTCATAGACCAATGTTGTAATAAATCAATCAATCAACCAATTAATCGATCAGTCAGTAAACCTCAGGGTCCCAACACAAATATGTGGTATGAGTTGTGGTGAACCCCATCACTGCTACTCACCAATGAATCTTAGCCAGGCCACATGATGTGGCATCTCTGACCTTCTCCAGCTGCTGGAGCAGATTTGAGGATCTCCATGCTAATTCCTCCCTTTCCCTCCAGCCTCTGTGAACGCTCGCTTCGTTCCCGCTGTGTGCAACGGGAGGGAGATCGTGGACTCGACCACTTCATCCCTGTGAGCGCCGACCGTCGGATCACAGCTCCCAGACTGTTAGTGGCCCGGTGGCCGCTGTGCGTTGCCCCCGCTGCTCTCATGCAGGAAGGATGCTTCACACGATTTTTAAGGGCTGTACATATAAACTGAGGTCATTGTAGAGAGAAGAAAAGTCTTTATAGTCTGTTTTTCTGGGAATTTGTTTTTGATAGTTTTCTTATGCTTTGTAAATAACCATGACCCCCATTGTAATGTGGCCATTGATAAGTTCGAACTCAAGGATAACTAAGGGGCCATGTCAGCGTTACGGGGGAGACAATGTGTCCGAATGTTTTGTTTTTAATTAATTCAGTACGCATTTCTACATCATTGTAAATAAGCCATGTACATTAAACGTTACTGATGGTTTTAACAGCACAAGTCAGCGATAATACAGGAGGTGTCACAGTGTATAAAAACCTACTAATCGGTGTTATTGACATCCATGTCTTCTTTAAGAACAGCCTGCACCCACCTGGGTCATGCCTCCGGTGTCGTGTTGATTAGTCTATGATTAGTAAAACGTAACCCTGTCTATCGATGGCTTTTTGTGCCTTAACTCGTGTTTTGTAGTTTTATGCAGGGGCCGTGTCTTTGGATGGATGGTGCATGTTTGAATGACCAGACCTGTAGGTGACCCATTTTTGGCTCGTGTCACCCATACCGATACCCGTGAGTCTTCCTGCGGTTTAATGGATGGCTCTATGCTCGTAATGCAGGACAGCTCATCTCTGAGCAGAAACATACAACTCGCAGGTCCACCCATGATGCTCAGAGGACTACAATGGTCAGCAGATATAAATAACCTGCGGGAGACTTTGTACAGCAAGCCTCAGGGAGGGCAGAAGAGGCAGGAAGTGGAGCCCGAGTGGATGTGGACGCCGCCCGTCAATCTCGCGCTTGTCATGTCTTCCAGCTGATTCACGTTCTTCAGGCAGAGTCGTATCATCACATATTAATTTAAAGCACGTTCGCTGCCTGTTTTTTATGGATAGCAGTAGTGGAGGTGTCAATCAACATTTATTTAGTAGTCACTTTTATCGAAAGCAACATACTTTTTTTGAGAGAGCAGGGTCAGCCAGTCCCTGGAGCTATTGGGGTTAGGGGCCTCGATCAGGGGCCCAACAGTGACATCATTCTGCCAACTTTGGGATTTGAGCCGGCAATCTTGCGATCACAGGTACAGAGTCTTGACCCACTGAACCACACCACCCATCACACACTCTGAATCCAGTGTCTGACAGTGGGTGTCGTCAACAGGAGGTGTGAGGCTTTCTAGCCCCGCGAAAGAGGGAGGGATGTTAGGAGCTGAGGAATCAGAGTAGTAGGGAGACGCCAGGCAGGATGCGGTGGATTATGTAAAGTGTGTCCAACGTGCCGCATCAGACTCCAGCTGCTCTTCGCAGGTATTGCACCCCCATGCTCTCGGGTTTATCTGCCCGCTGTGCTCAACTTGGTCGCTCTGTAGCCAGGAGATATGCAGCGCGCGTCGACTGTGTGAAATGTTTATTTGGACCGCGGTCTCTTTGAACTCCCCCCAGGGGCAGGCTTCAGTGCTGAGCTTTTCAGAGTACGAACTGTACTATTTCAGCCTGAGGTGAGTAGATACTTCTCACAAACCTCTGTCAGACATGTCTGTAGCCCAGCTGAAAGGGGGGGGGGGGGGTTTGCTTGTATTTTATGGATTCCAGGAAGGTGTGTCTGAGAAATATATTTCATTTTGTGAACTTCTTATCCATTCTAGGACTGAGTAAAGGAGGTGTGGAACACACCAGTTTCAGGCGGAACCGGGGTAGCTCTAAGTTCTAAGCAATAGCTGTGACCTTTTGTGGGCAATAAGAGAGTCCATCAATAAACTGATTCCCACTCTTTGCTCCTTTCGTCCTCTTCCTTCTTTACGCCCTTAGTGGAGACAGTGAGAGGCCCCATGTGTTGGGCGGCCCCTCGGAGACGTTTGTGACACTAGCATTGCACATGCAAGGAGGTTGCATCAAACCAATAGCCGCACCAATTACTGCACGTTACAGACTGTTCATCTGGGTGGCAAAAAGTGAAACAGCAGAGCTGCCATAACAGACCCCCCAGCAATGACATGGTGTTAACACACTGACACTATGTGTCAGCGATACTGAAAAACACAGGGCAGGGAGCCAAGGGCGCCACCTTAAGATGAGTGGGGACAGGATATGCTGGGGTGATGTCAAACACTTGACATTAGTATGACTCTTCAGTCTCCACGCCTCCCCCCTATGGACAGAGTCAGTCTGCCCCCATGCCTCCCCCTATGGACAGAGTCAGTCCATCTCCATGCCTCCACTTATGGACAAAGTCAGTCTGCCTCATGCCTCCACTTATGGACAGTCAGTCTGCCCCCATGCCTCCACTTATGGACAGAGTCAGTCTGCGTAATGCCTCCACTTATGGACAGAGTCAGTCTGTCCACATGTCTCCACTTATGAACAGAGTCAGTCTGCCCCTATGCCTCCCCCTATGGACAGAGTCAGTCTGCCCCCATGCCTCCATTTATAGACAGAGTCAGTCTGCCCAGTGCCACTTTATCTATGGATAGAATCAGTCCATACAAGTACCCCTTCATCTGTGGACTGAGTCAGTCCGTCCAAGTGCCAATCCATCTCCTATGTGATTTCCTTGGTGAAGTCAATTAATTCGAGTCATCATCACCTCCACAACTCCAAGAACAGAATCAATTCATCCCCTGTATGATTCCATCTGCGAAGAGTCCATTAATTTCCTATGTGACTCCCTCTGTGAGCAGAGTCGGTTCCTCCTCTATGTGACTGCAGTCCTTTTGGCTGTGGAGTCCATAGTGCAGCAGTTATCTTGTCTCTGTGGTGGGACCCTGGGTTTCTTCAGGATGCCCAGTTCCCAATGGGACATTTTACGTAAGATTAGTTCTGTATCAATCGCCTTTCTCTGCTCTTAGAAAACGCGCCGTCAGTTTGATCCCACAGGGAGCAGTAGTGCTACTGGTGCTTTTGCGCTCTGCTGAATTCCAGCAGTGCTGATGTCCAGTTTTGAAGCTGCATAATACATAGATGTCAAAAGAGAACAGATCATTGGAGATACATATAGATCTTCATGTCATGAGACCATCCACCTCACTAGTTCTACATTATTCATCTTTCCTCTCTGCTCACCTTATACACCCACTATGTTGTAGATAAACCTCCATCGCAATGTACATTTTCACATATCAACTTACTGTGTATGCTGCAAACATTGAATGGGGTCAGATTGTTTTGAAACACAATTTATTAGTTAAAAAATAAACTGTATAAAGGAATGTGCCAGTGTCACATTTCAGTAAGCAAGAGGAATGACTGCATATTATTTTATCTGAAATTAGATATCAGAAAAAATAACCTGGACTGAGTGGTGAGAGACTGTAAGGTTACGAGCAGCACGGTGCATCAGACACAGACGATAATGATGAGATTAAAAACACAAACTGAGAACAAGGCTCATCAGAATAAATACAAAGACACGGAAAGACAAACAACAGCATCGTGGCGCTAACTGAGACTTAGGTCAAGGATTTCCTGACTGATAGTCTGGGGTCTGATAGACCCCAGAATAAGCATGGGTTTTTAATCATGTCATCCCAGTAGGAAGTCATGCTTCAACAGCTCTCCATCTCACTACAATTGTTCGATACAGTTCAGTTCAGAGGGGAAACACCACTGTTATCATTTGACGTAGAAGATGAAATAAGAAGGCTGGAGTATGGCTTATACTGGAAGAGTGCAGAGCGATACTGTCTCGCTAGTAAGATGACCCACTGGAGTACCCCCCCACCCCCCGGCCTCCAGTCGGGCTCCTGCTGACAGTGAGGTCTGTGAGGTCTCCAGATTCTCCACCTGCTGCTACCCACACACCCACCCGTGCTCCTGTGATGACTTCAGCTGGACGCACTCGTACTTCTCGCTGCTCGCCTGTGAAGAGGAAGTGACACATCACCTCTGGCCTGGGTTCCATGATAATGAGAATATCCAATCAGGTGACCATAAAGGGGGCCCACCTTTGGCACCATGGTCCTGAATCTGCCCAGCAGCGACAGCTTGCTAGAATAGACCAACTCATCCTCGTTGTCCTCACCCTCCATGATGGCGCAGCTGTCTGCAGTGGGAAATTCACCCTGCCTGTTGGTGCTCCTCACCAAAAATGAGTACTTGTACTCCAACCTGACAGGGGGGTAGAGAAGGACGTGTTGGTCAGCTCTTGAACCCAGGGATGGGCTAGCATACAGTTTTATTCAGCCAGGTGAGCAGACTTGTCAGCCAGCACTTTGCATTGTGGGATACCAAAACTGCCCAATATTTCAGATCTGCCTACTTCTTGTTCTTCTTCCAGAAGTAGCAGGTGACGGCAGTGAGCAGGATGCCCATGAAGATGCCGATCCCAACCCCAGCTTTCAGCCAGAAATCGATGGATTCACAGGCTGAGGTCTTCTTAGCCGGGAGCTGGACCCCCCTGGTGCAAAGCTTTGGATCATTCCATACGTAGTGTTTATCCTGACAGCAGAGGAAGATTCCGCATGTGAACATCCCCCCTTGACACACCCCTCCATGTCCCTTATTGAGATCATGATGTAGTGAGTGCGACTACCTGGATGCCATTTGTGCAGGCTCCTTCTATCTCATGGAAGTCCATCTCTGTGCAAAGCGGACAGGCACTGGAGCTCTCCCACAGGAAGTGAAAGGTACAGCCATCACAGGTGCCCGCCGGACATTTCCTGTGACAGAGAGAAAGAGGAAGTGAGAGGTA
>JAODJX010000065.1:32081872-32099510 GCA_026776945.1 Isichthys henryi
CTCTCTACTGCTTTATTTTTCTGTTTTTCATTTTGTTTTCCATTTTTTACTCAAAATTGCGGCGGTCGTATAAAACACAACCCCCCCCCCCCCCCCCCCCCCAAAAAAAGTGGGAAGCGTTTCACTTCCCGAAACAAAAACGATGGATAAGCTTCTTGTAACCGTAAATCCGATGCCATCGAACTGGTGGATAACCAGACCAGAGTGTTTATCATTCCCCTAGCAGGGAAAGGGGGTTGACTTCCTATAAATCATAGGAAGGGACTTGGGATAGCGGGTAAGAAAGAGGTCTGGCTTTATGGAAATAAGACAGTGTGCAGAAATAAGACTGCTTTGTATTCGGTCTGTGCACAACAGTGCAGCATGAGTGTGAGCTTTCGGAGCCCACCAGGCTCACTTTCTCAGATACCTACATTATACTCCAGATTAGGACGTCTGTTATCTGGCTAAGGAAGAAATCCTGCTTTGTAGAATATCCCCAGTCTACTCCACAGGCACCGTTTGACCAAATCTTTGTTTTGGCCGTTTGTTTATGAGCTGGGTGAAACCAGGATGGAGGGAGATAATCCTTCATGCCTGTTGCTCGCTCTCTTACACAACATAACACATTATAACTCACTACGGGCGGTAGTGGGTAAATTGGAGAAACGGTAGAATATCAAAGATACCGAAACAGAAACACTGAAAATAAGAAAAAGAAGCATGGCGTACAATTTATGCTGGCATAAAGTAAAGAAAAACTCGCCGGAATGAAAGTCTGTAGGAGATCGATCATAGGACACCTCAAATCATAAAGAGGCGTAGATCCTTATAACTGCCCTTAGAATGTAACTGCCCCCCTCGCTGTTTCAACTTTCGGTGATGCATTTTTAAACTATATTATATGTTTACGACGTTAGTTTCAACCCCTCAAGCTTTAATATACTGTTCACACCTATAATGTGTCCATGACGTAAGAGAAAGAAACGATGGGTAGTATTCGTACCATTTTCATAATCGGATTTAAAAGCTGGCAAGGCCGCAGTAGGAAAAGTCTCTTTAAAAGCATTACCTATTTATAGACTGAGGAGAGCAGCGAACTCGGGTGCATGTTTTATGAAGAATGATTTCCCAAAAACTAGTATGCTACTTTTAAAAGTATTAATTTCATTTCAGTGCATATGGAATATACTATATGAGGTGACGGGAGTGTTAGGTGCGTGATGTAAACAGAGAAAAGTTATTATGTACGGTGAATATTGTATAATTACTCCTAGTGTCTATGAAAATAATATTTATGATTTTACGTATTTATCCCGTACTAACGTATTCTGTTCATCGGACTCGTTAATCGTATGGCTCGCATATTGTCTTAATCTGAAGTTGTGATTTTGGAGAATAAAAATTGATGTACAAATCTGCACATAACGGCTCCTGCTAAAATAGAACAAATACAATATATCGAAATTATAATCAAGCGTTTAATTGCGTGTAAAGAGGCTGACTTGTACGGTGCTGCAGTGATTTTTATGAAATGTGGCTGAATATAAGTAAAGCGGCTAACTTGCATGCATAACGGAGATCGAGCGGGTCAAGCTGTTACCTCGGAGCACGGAGGAAGGTCGCCGGCCGCCGTAACCCGCAGGAAAGCGCAGGACATCCAGGGAGGAGATATTAAATAAAACACCGTTAAAAGGCAATGCCGTCTCCAGCAATTCCCGAGTGCCATTGCGTTTAAGAAGCACCCCCTACACTCAGGTCGGTGTATCTGAACACTAATAGGCTCGAAACGGTGTCCCCCCCCAGTCCACCCCATCCAGCAGAGATGACGTTACAGCCGCTCGGCGAAGGTGTGATACCGCAGGCAAAGGAGCCACTGATTTTACCAGTCCATTCAGCACTATATTATGGGGTAAAAACCTGTATCGTGTGAATCACGGACATCCTGTGAAATAAGCTGCTTTTACTTTCTGTTGGTTTAGATGTCTATATATTACCCCCAAAAAAATCACATAATCACACGTTGTGTACTCTTTGTGCTAAAACATTTTTTCGGTTTGAATTTTGCCCAGCAATCTAAAAAATGTCGGGCAAGCATATGGGGCGCCGTTTGTAACGGTACGAAACATTTCTATACTTGCCACTTTTTCAACATTTAGTGCAATTTTCTGACATTTAGCTAGAAGTCAATGGTGTTGTGGATCATGAGATTATTTTGCATTTAACATTTACATTTAACGTTTAGCTTTTATATTTAACATTTACGTTTTACATTTAACATTTATATATAGACATACCATTTATATTTACATATGATACACAATTTTGAACATAATCTAGACAGCAAAAAAATAAGTAAAAATGGAGACAGAATATATACAATTATGGCAGGACTATTTTATAGTCAATATTTTGCTTCATTTTCATTTTTAGAATAGATCTTGCACTCCATGGGACAGACAGACACATACAGAGGTGAGAGCAGGCGTGGGAATCACAGCAGAGGGACAGCCAGCATGCAGCACCCCTGGGCTTTGCTCGGGGGCCCAACGGTACATCAGTTTGCTGGTCCCGTGATATGAAAAGGTCACCTTCCAATCACGACCACTGAGCCTCACCCCACCCTCATGTTTATTAACATCTATTTGTCATCCACTTAAATGAACTCTATTTAAGACTCCCAAAGAGTAAATAAACATCAAAAGTCACAATGTGTCGTGTAGTATATATTTATTAAAGCAAAAACAATTATTACGCAGCAGGCATATTTCAGATGGCCAAAATGGAGTCAATTAATTCACAGCAACAATTTCTGTAAAGAACAGGCACCTGTGAGCAATTAATATTCCAATTAGACTGCTTAATAAACTAAATCACCGTGTATGGGAATACGGCAAACCTTAACATGCACTGTGCTTTGTAAAGTGGGAGATGTTAAATGATTCAAAGGGAAACCAAAAACATCATTTCACCAGTACATTCTGGTTTTATTTAATAAGAATGTCAAATACAAAATCTCATAACAATTAGTAACATTTCTTAATCTGATACATGAATAATCTCAATATCGAAGGGAATCCCTGGGTCATTAAATTTACCTTCACCGTGGTCCGGAAACTTCCGGTTTGGTTGTTACCCCACCCATATCAGTGACCTCACTTCCGTGGCATCACGTGATTATATCACATCGTGTCATTGCAATACTTAGTAAATGATAATGGTTGATTTGTCTTGCTAGAGCCAAGAACATACACAATGGCGTTTACGCGTCGCGCATGACCTGTCTTCACCCAACCTTTAATATGAATTACACTAGTCTCCCCTCCCGCACATAAAAAGAAAAACGCTGCCAGGACCAGGAACTGACGCACGAAGAGCTGGCGTTCATTTCCGATCTGCGCGCGGAGGCTTTTTGTTCCTCCATCCTGGTATTTGTCTTCATCCTGGTCTCTTCGAAGTGCCCGGACTCAAAACAGGAAGTAAGTATCGCGACCAAACCCCAAAATCGAGTGTCCCGTCGGGGGCTCGCGTAGCGCCAAGCCGAGGTCCGGGACGGCGCCGGAGCGGCTTAAACGCGCGTATGGTGCCCCGGTGGCTCTTCTCCCTCTGCCTCCTCCTTCTTCTTTAGCCTGTCGGCTACTGCAGCCGCAGCCCTTTGGCCGCTTGAGAAAATATGGCGACGGGGCGTAAAGAGAAACTTTGTGTCGCTGTTTCTCCTTAGAAAAGCCCCACACGACCCCGCCACTCCCGAGGTGCCCTTCTGAGGCAGCGATGGGTGCGGGGATCGGCCGCCGGGCTGGCCTGCGCTCGGCCGTGCTGGGTCGAGCTTGGCCGGGCACCTCAAACAGATGATATTTCTCACAGTGGAAGCCCCTCGAGGTTCTGCTTGGCCTTAATGCCCCTTTGTGCACTTAGAATTACTGGTCAGGATGCCAGCTCAACTGGATTCCCCTGTTATCAAAGTGTTACCTGGATACTAACATCAGACACAAAGAAAGGTCGATTTGGATGCGTTTTCAAATTGCTTGTCAAGGTTTGTTTGCCGGTTTCTGCTTAATTGTGTGTTTTCCCCTTCATTGTATCAGCATAAAACTGTTGTGCCATCACACCCATGCACAGTGAGTGATGCGCGTTTCACTTCATAGGTTGAGCATGAACACAATTGAGGATGGCACAGTGACTCTGGAAGCAGTAAACTCCGTGACATTAACCCAGGACACCGAGGGGAATATCATTCTGCACTGTCCTCAGAATGGTGAGAGGAACTTCTTAAAAGTGAGGGGTGGGGGACTAACTGTTCGTTGTTGGACATGATCCGATAAAAATTTCTAGGTACAGTAAATACTGAGCCAGGGAATCCTGACATGGAACCACCCCAATAGCGCTGTCATCATAACTGCTTTAGTTGGATGATATATTGTACCCAATATAATCAGAGTAAACAATAGTACTGTCATTTTAAGAGTGTTTTATGCTGTTAATGTAATGAAAATAATGCAAGGACACTTTTACAAAGAGCAATTGACTTTTAGTTCTTTAGGGTATTCAGACGTCGGAATTGGAATAAAAAATGGAAATATGTAAATATCCTAAATAAACACAGCATAAATAAAACCACATAGCCAAAAATAGATTAAATGGACTCTGGAGCTCTGTTAACAAAAATTGCCCTGAATTTCAAACATTTGACACAAGGGTTTAGAGAGTCATTCATCCCGTCACAGGGAGTATACTGCCAGTCCAGATTTGCAGAGGCTCTGCCCAGTGATGCAAACAATCCCTGATCGTTCATTGGCCAGGGGAAAAGTAGCAGGAAGTCAGGAAGTAGTTGGACTGAAGATGGTATATAAACACCTTTTCTACCCTCTGTGATCCAAATGATATAAAAAATGGTTCATTGAGAAAGTCCAGCACTTGTATGATTCTTAGCTACTTGACTATAAAGAATATGGCCAAGTGGCCACAAACTAAAATAAAGTAACATGTTTGTACTGCAATGCCCTGTGATTGTTTTCTCATCAGAGTCTTATGATTTTGAAATTTTTATTTAGTTTTTGTATTATTGTTTAATTTCATTTGAAATCTAGGTTAATTTTAGGTGTGGTCTCAGTTTTAAAGATGTAAATCTATTTAGTTGTTTTTAGGCTTTAAATTTTTTTTCTAAGATAGACAATAAGTTGTAGGACTTGTGGACTGTAAAATGCCTCAATGTGGCACCATTAGCTGTTTCTATGGGTCAGTTTATGTAAATGTTTTCATTAACGATTATAACCCAGCTATGCATGCTGTAAGTAAATAGTGCATGGTTAGTTTTAGTGACATTCTTGTTATTTCATATAACATCTATACAACACCTCATAAACATGACCTTTAAGAGCCGCTTTGCTCTACAGAGCTGTCCCAGGTTTGATGTCAAAGTACATGGCTGTCTGGCGCATTGGCACTAGAAGTATGACCATTGAGGATCACAGATGGTCTAACGCTATGGAGCATGCATACAAAAGGCAACTGTGAGCCAGAGGGCAGAAAATGTCGGGGCATTTACTCTTATGGAAACACAGTTTGCCAGTATTGAGATCAGAAAAAAAATATTGTGGTTATGTTCAAATATCATGCAATAATTCTAAACGTAATTATAGTGACAGGCCTACACTTCGAGGTGTTCTTCAAAAGACATAGCTGAACCAGCCACAAGCCCATTGTTCTCCGCCATGCCACCTGCTGGCCCTCAGTCACATTGGTCTCCTTTCCTGCAGAGGCGGAGCATCTTGGACCAGATGAGAGCTTGGAGCCTGCCCACAAGAGGCTGTGCCTGTCCAATGACGATGAGCTTCACGTCTCAGGCTCCGCCCCTCGCATCTCTGTCGTCACCCTCCCCAGTGAGCCTGGATGCCAATGACTTCACACCAGCCTCAAACATTTGTTTTTCTCGAATTTCCACCATAAACAAATCAGTGATTATTATTAATTTTTCTTTGCCCACTCCATAATTCTAACCCTAACCCCCTAAGCTGCAAAGCAGTCTGTCAGTGGTCCAATCCTTTCTTCAGTTTCAGAGAACGATGAAAGTTTTGAGGTGACAATGACGGCCACGACAGAAATGACGGAGAGTGACATGAGCGAGGGTGCCGTGGCCCAGATCCAGGTACTTGTCACTTCCTGTTGCATATTTGACTTCCTGATTGGATGACACATGCCTGTCAGCTGGCTTTCCCCTGGAAAAGCAAAGAGGGGGGAGATCTAGCTTCTTTATGAATCGGATGAACACCAGGATGGCGTCCGATTAACGTTCCATCATGGTTGACAGATACTGCAGAATGATGAAACGCACTCTCCTCAGAAGCCTGACGAGGCCTCGCCAGTCAGTCAGGCATGGTTCACAACTAAAGAAGACAAGGTCACTCTCGTGAACAAAGGTGCGTTCACGCGTGTCACCCATTCGCAAACGTGTCTGATGCCCTGCGCTTGTCAGCGTGTTTCTGGGAAATGCCAGTATTGTTCTGTTTTTGATTCTCGTCTTTCTGCAGGCCATAAATGGAAACAGGGGATGTGGTCAAAGGAAGAGATTGACATCCTCATGAGCAATATCGACCAGTATATAAAGGTCAGTGTGGCGCTCCTTATTACACCAGGGCTCTTTGTTTTCACCCTGATTTTCTCCCTTATCTCTCTCTGATAGTCTCTGGACCTGCTTCACTAACTGGATGTATTTGTTTTGTCCTGTGAAATCCCTCCCCACCCGTGTCCCTCCCCCAATCCACTGTCTGTATGTCGCACCGTGGTTCTGGGGAATTGTCATTTTGTACCTCTGTCTACCTTTACATGGATGGTGTGACAGCAAAGCCCACTTGGCCAGAGACCCATCTGTCCCCCTTCTGACATCACTGTGGTCTGCCCTGTTCCTCAGAGCCGGGGTATCCAGGACCCCACGGAGATCATCTTCGAGATGTCCAAAGATGAAAGGAAGGATTTCTACAGGAGCATTGCATGGGGCCTCAACCGGCCACTGTTCGCTGTCTACCGACGGGTCCTTCGCATGTATGACAACAGGAACCACGTTGGGAAGTGAGTAAGAGCCGTGGGGGTCATGGAGGACAGCCATGGGGGGGGGTTGGGGGGGTCACAGGGCTCTTAAACAAAAAGGTATTAAGCCCTTAGAGGGAGCACAGTGACCCCATTGTATGTTACTTGCTGTGATTTGATTTGTCTCTCTAAACAAAATTGGTGCACCTCCTAAATCATCGCTTCATTTGTTGAAATTGCTTAAATTAGTTAGCCAAACCTTTCTGGGTGTTAGCGGCCTGTTAGAGCAGATTGGAGGAGGAGCCTTTGATAGCAGGCAGGCGAAGCCGTGACCTGTGCTTCTCACCATCCCTCTGTCTTGATAATGGCTCTCTCTCGTGATTTTTCAGGTACACGCCGGAGGAAATAGACAAGCTGAAAGAGTAAGTTCATTTTTCCTCGGGGTGTACGTGAGAGGGCTCACTGGCAGCATTCTTTAGCTCCCCCACCCTGCTGTGCCTTCCCCAGGCTGAGGGAGAAGCACGGCAATGACTGGGCGACAATCGGGGCAGCGCTGGGGCGCAGTGCGTCCTCGGTGAAAGACAGGTGCCGGCTGATGAAGGACACCTGCAACACGGGTGAGGGGCGGGTGGAGGGGGGGTCGGTAGGAGGGACCTGAAGGAACCACCTCTGCATGTATCTGTAAGCTAGCTTCAACGCTGGCCTGTCCGTCCGGTAGGGAAGTGGACGGAGGAGGAAGAGCAGCGGCTGGCCGAGGTGGTGCACGAGCTGACGGGCACAGAGCCAGGCCACGCTGTCACTCAGGGCGTCTCCTGGGCCTCGGTGGCTGAGCTGGTGGGCACGCGCTCCGAGAAGCAGTGCCGCTCCAAGTGGCTGAACTACCTCAACTGGAAGCAGAGTGGCGGCACTGAGTGGACCAAGGAGGACGACATGAACCTCATCAGCAGGTAATGGGCTGGGGGGGGCCAAGGAGGGCGACGTGAACCTCTTCAGCATGGGGGGGCGCCATGCTTGAGGATGACGGCCCTGTCACCCCACAGGATTGTGGAGCTGCAGGTGAATGACGAGAACGAGATCAACTGGGACGTGCTGGCGGGGGGGTGGAGTAGCGTGCGCTCCCCCCAGTGGCTACGCAGCAAATGGTGGACTATCAAGAGACAGGTGTCCAACCACAAGGAGCTGCCCCTGGCCGGTACATGCTGGACCCCGCCGTCCTGCTGGGGGTTCGAATCCCTCTGTCAGTCTGTTGGTCGTTTGCTGTTCTCCCCGCCTCACACGTCTTACTGCTGTCCACCTGCACTTGCATTTACTTTATTAGCTTCTGTCCAAATTCAAATACGAGTGAAGCAAATCATACAGTTGTCAAGGGGACGACTGCCTCACCGCATCTAGGCTGAGGCTTATTGTGAATGTACGGGGACTGGTGTAAGCAGGATAGGAGCAGGAGCTACGCAACATCTACCAAAGCGAGATCCTAGTAATCAGGTATTCAGGCATAAGCAGAAGATGGAGTAGTGTCAGATTAGAGGAGGTATTCCTGGAGCAGAAGGGTCTTGAGGCTAATGTGCTCTCTGTACTGCTATGGTGTGTTATTCTGTGTGTATCTGCCCTCTGGTGGACTGGCTGTTTCACTGCAGTGTATTGGTGGCTTTGATGTCGTGTCTCCTGCACATGGACCAGAGCCCCCTCACAGTTTGGCCTGTTACTTCTGCAGTACTTCTGAAGGGCCTACAAGACCTGGCTGAGCACCAGCAGCCCTACAGCAAGGTCGTGGTGGGGTCACCGCGGGCCGGCAGCACCTCGCCGTCCTCTGGGCAGGTCCAGCAAGTCCAGATCAGGGTCGCCCGGCTAGAAGAGAGCGGGGCCACGCCCTCCAGCCCCATGGGGGCGCTGCAGATCCCGGTGCAGATCCCGGTGCAGATCCCGGTGCAGATCACGCACGTCTGTGAGTGGTGGCTGACGACATCGCTGCTGCGTTTGCCTGGCTATGTGCTGCGTGGCCCTCGTGTGACTGATACTGCTGCTGTCTTTCTGTGAAGCCTCCTCAGAACCCTCCTTTGCTGCTAACGACTCTGACACAATAACACTAAACGCAGGAGCCATGCAGGCCTTTGAAATCCTGCCTGTGAGTTGTGCCGTCACATGACTTATCACATGACCACAGCATTATAACCAGCAATTCTTAAAAAATATGGCTTTCAAACAGCTGTGTTATCTTGCTCACTATGTCTGGATTTTCTCTCTATGCCTCCCTCCCTGCAGTCTTTCCACCTGCAGCCGACAGGAACCCCAGGGACATACTATATCCAGACAGGCTCGAGCTCAGGCCTGCCGCTAACAGTCTCTGCCAGCTCCACGGTCACCCTGACTGCCACAGCCACACCCTCCTCCCCAGAGCAGATCATTGTCCATGGGCTCTCGGTAAATAATGGCCTCCCCTGCCTGGTTTGGGCCCACCTGGTTTGTTTGAGTGGTGGTTTGTATATCTTCCTGTCCTGCACGGACACGTGGAGCATGGCAGGTTCAGGTCTGAGGTCTGTTAGCAGAAGCTTCTCAAGGATCTCAAAGCTTTATTGTCATTTGTACAAGTAGAATAAAGCATTTGCTGGCATATTTCCCTTCTGTCACTCCATCAGTCCGTCCATCCATCCATCCATTTTCCTCGGCATGTAGGGATGCCCCGACCTCTCTGTCACCAGCCACCTCCTCCCGCCACCAGCCAAGAGATATCTCTCCAGCGTGTCCTGGGTCTGCCCTGGGATCTCCTCTTGATTGAACATGCCCAGGGAGGCGTCCTAGATAAATGCCTGAACCACCTCAACTTGCTCCTTTCGATGCGGAGGAGCAGCAACTCTCCTTTGAGCCCCTCCCCAATGTCTGAGCTCCTCTCCCTATCTCTAAGGCTGAGCCCAGACACCAGGCAGAAGAGACTCAATTCTGCCGCTTGTATCTGCAATCTCATTCTTTCAGTTACGACCTAAATCTCATGACCATAGATGAGGGTAGGAAGGTAGATTGACCGGTAAATCGATACCTTCCGGCTCAGCTCTCACTTTGCCATGACAGAACAGTACACCGTCCACATTGCTGCCAATGCGCAGAGATCCGCCTGTCGGTCTCCTGTTCCCTTCTTCCGTCACTCATGTATTAGACCCTGAGGTACTTAAACTTGAGGATCCATTATAGATACAATAACACATGATATACAATAGGACAGCTAAGTGCTGAGGTTACAGTGACAGTGGTGACTGGGATCACATTGCATGTTATCCGTGTGTATTTAGCATTTTTATTACTGTCCGGAAGAAGCTGTTCCCTTGAAGTTCATGGTCTTGTCTTGAAGTTGAGGTCCTGATGGACCTGCAGCGCATTCTAGAGGGGAGGAGAGGGAAGACTATACAGGTCCATTGGAATTCCTGCTAAGGCTGAGAGGACCTCCTCTTCTCAAACCCGCAGGCCGACAGCCTCCTGGGTTCCAGCGACAACGTTGCCGTGCAGATGGCTCACCCCGGCGTCATCATCCAGACAGTCTCCTCTGACGAGCTGGCCTCTCCTCCTCCCCTGGAGGCCTCAGAGGACGTAGACGGGAGCCTGGCCAAAGCAGGCAAGGGTGCCAGGAGCCCCGAGACACATGGCACCGGCCCTGGGGGCGAGAAGTTCCTGCAGAGCTCAGCAGAGGAGGATGAGGAGCCCACAGGAGTGCAGGAGCACCTGGTGGATTCGGCCTTTGCTTCGGAGGTGGGCATTCGTGCTTGCATGGTCGTGGAGGGGTTGCCGGCCGGTGTGCCGACATGCTTTTTAGGGTTCTGTGGCTCTCTAATATTGGAATGTTCCACATATTGCATCAGGGCTGCCTTTTCATGACTCTAATCTGTGCCGTTAGTGTTGTCTTACTGCTCCTGTCATGTTACCCAGTGGGAAACACACCAAGATCATCTTGCTTCTCTGTCTTGTTTTTGACTAAATGTGACCCAGTGTGTGGCTTTTTTAGCCTCTGGAAACGCAGGTAGTGGAAGGGGCAGTAGGGGGCAGCGCAGTCCTCATCGTGCCCTCACCCAACACCTTTATCCAGGCTGCAGATGACATCGTAGGAGACTCTGTTTTGCCCCTAACAGCACTGACAGGTGAGATCGATGCCCCCTGGTGGCTGGGAGACCTTTCTTATGACACCCACCCACGAGGGCACTGTTTTAGCCATTTTACCTTTTAACACGGGAGCTTTTTGGAGATAAGCTGACCTCCGCAGGTGACCTAAACTCGTTTGTTGAAAAGCTGGTCTGACCTGTCATTCCACGCTTCCCGGACGTGTTTGATCTCTGGCTACACAAGGACTTACATGAGCTTCCTTTGCCATTTCAGACCCTATACTTGAAAACCAGGGGGAGAGCTCTGACTGACACGGGACACAGGCACGAGGTCACCAGGACACGCAGAACTGGCCCTGAATGACTTGCCGGTGGCTTTCCTCTCATGTGTAACCCTCAGCTTCCAGGGATATGCAATTTATTATCCGTGTTGTTGTTTCCTCCCCTCACTAATCGGATGAATGAGAGAGGTTTCCGGGCCTCGGTGCTTCAGCTGGTTTAGGCGGCAGATGACATCAGATGGCAGCTGGGGTTGTGAGCTGACCTCCTCCCTGGAACTTTAGATCAATGTTATTTCTGCTTTGTGTTAAAATAATGGCAGATTTGTGTTGGATCCACCAGAAAATAGTTCAGTAAACTGAAGGCAGCTGGTGCACATGTAGGTGTTTTTGCTGATGTAGTGAAGCGGGGGGGGTCCTTTTCAAAGACACACCCGCTGGGATTGGCGGAGGGAGAATGCGAAGAGAGACGTTGGTGGGAGAGCTGCTCCACCTGTTCCCAGTGTTCATGAATCATGGCGACTCCCCTTGAGCTTTTACCCTCATTTGTGGCCAAGTGGGAGGGCTCCAAGATCTGAGTAGGCCAGTCACCGATGAAGCAGGAGGGATCTGGGGATCCACAAGCGTGTACCAGCACTGGAGGGCAGGCCTTTTCCCAGCAGCCCCTGGGAGATGGTGTTCACTTGGTTTCATCCACAAGGTGACGGAGAGCTTCCAGTTGAAGCCAATACCAGAAGCTTCCTTCATGAACGCCACACTTGTGTTTGACACAAACACCCGTCTGCATGACTACGCATCTCCGTGTATTTCATTACGTTAGCGTGCTGTACGTCCACGATACTTTTAATTTGGTGAAGGTGGACGGTCGTCTCAGAGCTGACCTCCACGCCAAGCATTTTCCTCACAGCCCAAGACTGTCAATGGAGCCCGGAACTAAAGGCAGGCTATCTGGGGAGCCTGATGTGCTGCGTTGGGGATTGGGTAGCCTCCATAAGTGCTTCTCCGGCTGACAGAGGTCTGTTACAAGGCTTGCAGTAGCTTCGTCTTACGGAAACGTCACTGCACCCATGGGTCCCCTGCTGGATGGCCTGCCTGCCTCTTCAGGGTTTCTCTGAATCTTGCACTGATTATGTATATTTTTTTCCAGTTACAGGATGTTGTCAGTTACTTCCAAATGTCTGACTAGCCTAAGCTCATTAATTTATCAGTTTCTGTTTGTAATGGTTTTTGTCGTTATTTATTAAATATAACTTTATAAAGCTGTCAAACTTCATTCCTTCATTCAAGTTGATGGCCTGATACATTTAACAAATGACCTGTGAGGGAAAACAATCCTTGTAAGGAAAGGTGATCTTTTATTTACCTGCTTCTCTGTTAGACATTGAAATAAGAGTAGCAGAGAAATGGTATATGTGAGCTAACCGCTAACAAAATCCAGGCCACTGTACCATTGTACCGTCTTTGGTGTGTCCCAAAGGTTAAACGGCTTGCTGGATGGATGACACTTTTCTCCAAGCACATCCTGCTTAAGTGCCACCCTTGCTGAGATGTCTGGAGATTAACACCAAACCGCATGAGAAGCAGAAATGGCAGATTGTTTATTATGTAAAATCTTAAATAAAAAATGATACATTTTGGTCTCCCTGTTGCTTCCAGCTGGAAATGCTTAAGCTCAGCAAAGTGCAATGATTTTGAAAAATATACAGTACTGAAAAACAAGAACTGAAACGTCCTCTATATAATCAGGCGAGTGCTACAATAGACTGTCAACTAAACCAAGATGGAAAGGCAGATTCATACAGCTTCTGGGATCATCACAGCTGAGCCACGGTGACTGATTGAGGTGGCATTTCCAGGACCAGCTCACCAACGTTGGTTCACATTTCATGCAAGGATGAAACTGACTGATCATCATATACAGTCTGAATAATTGAACTATTGGCCTTGCCTTGAGTGGAGGGATGACAACCAGATACACTGGGCTGATTGCGATACACGCCTCCTGGGGGCCTGTGACCACACCCCCCATGAACCACATCGCCAAACACCATCACTGATTAATAGGCCATGTGTGAATCTTGCATCAAACAGACACATGCTGGCATTCTATGTGCTTGATTAATGGTAGAGTGGCCCCCAGTAGATAAAAAAAACCCTCTTCATGTTGATGTTGCAGTTCAATAAGGCATTCACTTCCCTACATTGTGGAAGTACAGGTTTGCACAGATGCACAACGTGACGATGGACACCAGAATGTAATAGATTAGATTTCGGAATTTAGGTTCCAGGTCTCCTTGGCGGTACCAGAAAATCTGGGAGGAAAAGAAACCTCAGTCAGGTTGTGAGGGAAGCTAGAGGTCGGCAGACTGATGGAACTAGATGAGTTAGTTTGTCACTTACGAGCACCAAGACTGAAGCACAGATCATGACGATGCAGATGGCAAAGAAGATATTCAGAGGTTTCGGAGGAACGGGAAAAACAAAGGAACTAATAATTGTTACCTGGAGAAAGAAAGTGAGAAATGGTATCATCACAGAACAGAAACATTTCAGTCCTCTCTCATGATACTTCAGGAAAGGCTATATCCCTGTGTCTCACACCCTACCAGTAGGTTGCACCTACGCTAGTTCATTCAGGTAACAGCAGTTTACTTACTATGACGAGCAGAGAGGTGAGTCCGCCGATGACTAAATTGATTATTCGATCCTGTAATAAAATGAAAATGACTGAATAAACCACCAAGCCGTTCTGGCCTCATACAAATGCTGACATTTTCATGATGGGAAGCCCCACGGTGCATATGGGGAGCCGGTTTCCATAAGACATCAGCTTTTGCACTTGTCATTGCACTTTCAGAGGGGCACTGACTTCCCTTTTCTCCAAGCATAATGCTGCCTGCAGACCACAAACAAACAATCAGCCCCCTGGCAGGACTCGCACCCTTGCTGAGGTCTCCCCGAACAGCGGCCTGTTGTCCAGCCCACTGGTGCCATACGTCCGGGTCGTGAAGTCATCCATGGCCATCGCTTCTATCCCCCCAAGTCCCACGCGAGAGGCCTTCTGCCGCTCAAAAGCCGTACTGGGTCATGGGGACGACCTGCATCTGGTGCTCCTCCCTCCCTGCCAAGAGCATTCCTGCAAGTGCCAGCAGGGGGCCAGGCATAAAGCAGGGGTCACGTCTTAGTGCTCTGCTCTCCAGGATGGGCTTCTTGAAAGGGGGATGGGACCAAAGCAATGATGTAGGAAGAATTTTAGCAGTGAGAAATATGTCATTTAGTAACACTTCTCTGGTTTTATTTTAGTGTCAAATCTTTAGTAAAAATACAAAATGATTTGAGATTTGGTGTTTTTGTCCTGACATACGATGTACAAAATAATGAATAAGTAATAAGTATATGAACAACTATAACAACAGCAATGTGTCTAACGCTGACAAAGTCCCCTTGGATCATAACCCACAGAGATGCACTGGAAGCCTTAAGCCCGATAATCCGAAAAGCCAGCATGAGAAACGTACCAGAGGCCCCTCCCAGCCGCACCAGGAATGCGAGTCACACACAGCGCACCGTGGTCCACCAAACAGCGCCTGAGAAGGGCAGAGAGCCCGGCGTGAACAAGCAGGCCTTTAAGGAGCCATGTCCGCAGGCAAAGGGGAGCAGGATCCGGGGAGTGTGACCGTCACATGAACAAGTCAGACTCCACAATACAAGCAAATGACGTCATGTCAGGCATCGGAAATCAGGGCAATGGTGTACGGTTTGCTGAAATGCACAGAAATGAGCAGAGAATGTGCTGGAAAATAGAAAAGAAAAAGGGAAGAGGCCACAGTTCCAGAAGGCAGTTAGAGGAAGACTCCGGGCCGGTCCGTCTCCGGGGGCCGGGGCTCTATGCAGCCAGCACTGATGACCCACTTCTCCTGCAGCAGAGCCTGCTAAGCAGCGACACCCCGGAAGTGCAGACCTACTTCACACCAGCAGAGATTATCTGCCCCGTGCAGGAGCACAAGCAGCTAACAGTGCATCACCTGTACCAAGGGTGGATGGATGGATGGATGGATGGATGGATGGATAAATAAAATCACAGCAGAAAGAGGACAGAGTGTGTAGGTCCAAGTGGGACCCCAGCTACACACCCAATGTGCTTACACTGGATGAGGGTGGTTAACAAGAGATAACCAGAGAGGGAGATTAACACAGGGTGCGAATAGTTAGCAAGGGGCCACCGGAGAAGAGAGGTTAACACAGGGTGAGTAGTTAGCAGGAGGTAAGCGGGCAGATAAACGCTTCACAACACAGCCCAGCTGCATTATTCGTCTCGTTATCCATCGAAACCAGTCCCAATTTAACAAAAAGTCAGCTCGTGGCTTAGTTAAGGCTAACCAAATAAAAAGTGCAGATAATGAGCTAACTGTCCAGTGCTATGTAACGTTAGCCAACTAATGCTAAGCCAGCTAGTTGGTTACAACTAGCTGTAGTAAATCTGTAGTAATTATAGGCGTGTAGTGTCTAACAGATAAGATGCTGGTATACAATATAATTGTATTTAATTTGTATATGATTTCATACAAAATCATATATATACACACTATATAGATGGACGAAAATCGACATATACTTGAGCGATATCATCGCTGTCTGGCTAGCTAAGGTACAGTGGACTTCGAGCTGAAATGTATGTAACTAGTTAGCTGTCCGTATAGCTAGTTACCGGACTAGCGACGGCCGGGGAGCTGAAGTACCGCCGTCCAAATTAAAGCGAAAGGATCAAAGACAGAGAGGCGAAAAAGCCCGAAAACTCACCAATTAAAGCCGCAGACAGCCGTCATAAACCTGGTAAAAGTTATGAGATTTGATCTGCTTTGGTTTGGGGTGAGATATTCTCACAGCTTCCACACGGGTCGGCGGGTATTAAAGGGAGGTGGCCTTAAAGGGGAGGTCTGCCCCCTCCCCATGACTGTGTGTTATACATTCAGAGTGTGATGTTTCCCCAATGTCCATCCCGTGATACCTCTTCAGTACTGCATACCTTAAAGGGGAGGTCATCCCCACCTGAGCCCCCCATGCTCGACCCGTATTAAATACATTGAGAGTTTGCTGCATCGCCAGATTTATGGCTTTATATGAAGCTCACCTGCTGACTGCTACATGCGCAGCGCTCCTGCGGTTTTCTTGTGATTTGACACTAGATCTCCAGCGCAGGTACCAGCAGCGGACTTTGCTGGGTCTCGCAGGAAGGCTCAGTAATCACCAGTTTGTTCACATTCTGACATCGGAGATGACAAATTCCTTCGGATCTGATAGGTGAAGAATTCTTTGTGAACGCTAGAAAAAATCTTTTGTAAGACTTATGATAGGTCAAAGTTTCTTAACTTTTAAATGCCTCGTTCATTACAGCACCCCCTTCTGATGTCACATGACAAATGCCTGAGAGTATTAAGCACGAGGTTTGCCCAATACAGTATTTAGTTATACTCTTCGATTACACTATGTAACAAATTTTTATTTTTATTTTGTTCCTGGGTACAAAGTGTGTTTTCCTAACCCGTTATGCCTAAAACAAACAGAAAATAGCTATTGTTCCACAAAAACTTTGCTTCTGTGATCAGGAAAAATATATTTTGAAATTCGTCTGTTTTCGAGAATGTGTTCGCATTCAATGCTGAGTGGTCTTCTAGAATATTCTTGAACTGCTAGAATTGTCCAGAAGTTTCTAGAATTTTCCAGAATTATCTAGAACTTTCAAGAAACTTTTAGAACTTTCTAGAACGTTCTCGGACTGTCCAATAATTGTCATACAATTATAAAAGCAGAGGTGACTCGAACCAACATTTCGGTTCATGTTATTGCTGAGTAAGAGAATAACGAATCGTAGTTAAAGAACAATTATTATTTGATTTAGATGGCATCAAGAGGTTGTTTGCACCCAGCTGATGCATTTTGCTACGTGTGTGGACAATGTATAAAGACAAGAACGAAAAAGTATTCCGTGAAAGCATGTCGTAAGATGTGCAAGGCCTACAAGGCATGCTTGTAATAGCGGCTTTGTGTGGTAATTGTTTGTTTTAAAAATACATTAGACCAAGTCAAACTATTTTAATGAAGAATTAACATCTAAAACAGGCAAAAGACCCCAAGCTGCTAGTACACCGTGGGAAAATATTTTTTACATTTTCTTGCTGCCATCTCGTGGCCAAATGTAGGTACTGCAATTTCGGGAAGAAATCATTTAATTGTTTTCAAACTGCAGTATTTAAATTTTGCCACAAGACGGCA
>JAODJX010000065.1:32184062-32203964 GCA_026776945.1 Isichthys henryi
CCCCCCCCCCCCCCCCCCCCCCGCCCCCCCCCCCCCCCCCCCCCCCCCCCCCCCCGCCGCCCGCGCCCCCCGCGCCCCGCACTAGGAGTCCCTTTCCTCATTCCCTCCCACGCGGTACAAGACATTCCATGTCTTTAACTCAGTGAATGCTGTGTTCCCTTTCAAGGTGGCCTGGACGCATTGCTGGGAGGGAGGGTGGATTATTCCTCATTTCTTCTTTGAGGCCAGGTTCGTTACGTCAGAAAAGCCTGCCTCCCTCAGCGATAGTGTAACGAGTGCTCGTTCATCAACAGGCTCCCAGGAGTCGGACAGCTCGCAGACGGCCAAGAAGGACATGCTGGTCGCGCTGAAGGCCAGGCAGGAGGCGCTGGAGGAGACACTCCGGCAGAGGCTGGAGGAGCTCAGGAGCATCTGTATCCGTGAGGCGGTAAGGCCCAGGGTGCCCATGCTTACCACGGCAGGGCAGGTGCACCGTCATGTGGCCAACAGGGCTGTTTGACCATAGGGGATCTGCACCGGTTTATCGCTGCCGTGTTCTTCTAGGAACTAACAGGAAAGCTACCTAAGGAATACCCCCTGGATCCCGGAGAGGAGCCGCCCACTGTCCGCCGCAAGATCGGCACAGCCTTCAAGCTAGACGAGCAGAAGATCCTGCCCAGGGGGGAGGTGGGCTCCATTTAGCGTTCTCATGTTCCAGATTTCAAGCAGGTTCAGCAGGATCACCAACTCAAACCACTTACTTGTGGTGAAGGGGAGGTGGGAGCGGATTTATGTTTGATGCAAACGAGGAAGATTTATATCATATAAGATGAACAGTTACTGTGTATCACCCCTGGTGTGAAGCTTGGCTGTGACTGCTGTAAGGTGCTTCTGTGGGGTGGGGGGGGGGGCAAGGTTAATATGCTTACAAGGAGATTCACATAGGATTCAGACATTCAGAAATACCGTAATGAGTCCAAAACATGAAGATGTGACCACGCAGTGTGACGAGACATAACTCTGATTGGTGGAGCTCCTTGGGGTGGGAGTGGCTTACAGGATATGGAGTGTGGCCTGACCAAGTGCGGTTGTCTGATAGGAGGAGGAGCTGGAACGGCTGGAGCGGGAGTTTGCCATCCAGTCGCAGATCACAGAGGCGGCACGGAGGCTGGCCAGCGACCCCCACATCACCAGCAAGAAGCTGAAGAAGCAGCGCAAGGCGTCCTACCTGAATGCCCTGAGGAAGCTGCAGGACATCGAGAACGCCATCAACGAGTACCGCGTGCGCTCCGGCAAGAAGCCCACACAGAGGGCCTCACTCATAATGGAGGGTGTGTCTTAAAGGGCTGGCGCCCCATTTTGCCCTCATGCCTCATACCTTCAAGATCTTATTATGACCTAAAATGACAATGCTAGCAAAGGTTATCTTGAATGTGGCGTGACTCTGATCCCATTTCTACTCTTCCTTCACAGAGGCTAACATTTGTTCTGAAGACAGCTCCCTGTCCGATGCCCTGGTTTTGGATGACGGTATGTCCTGTCTTGTCGAAGTAGGAGATCACCTGCACATAACGGGCCAGCAAAAATACCCCAAATCTCACACCACAGGAACTTTCTTCGGACACTAGAACCTTTTTCTAGAACCAGGAACTTTTGTCGTGTTCACACTGCAGGAACTTTTTTAGTACTTACTGCAGAGTAGGTATATTTTGATCGAATATGAATTACTGGGGATCCACATAGCAACTGATTCTGGGCCTGATCCGCCTGCGTCTCCTTAAATATGCGTGACACCAGACAGCAGAATCTGACCAGAGTTTTAAATGATTACAGCTGGTCTGCATACACTCTGAAGATCCGGCGCACATTCGTCTGACCGTATACGTACGATCAGTCACTTACCCGATGCACAGCAGATGCACTAAGAATCCGAGGGGCGATCGCCCCACATAGCAAAGTGAGTCTGAACCGGATCTGGGACGAAGCTTATTCAGAAGTCGCCGCAGATCCATAAACTGCATCTGACCCAGTGTCTTTTTGCACGGTGGACCAATACTGATCCGAATCCACTTTCTGGATATCTGGCTTTACATTGAATGTTACCCAATCTGGCCTGATTTGCACCAAAAGTTAAATTCAAAGGGGAGCTCAAACCACTGACCTCCTGCTCATGAGCATAGACGCTTATCCCACTGAGCCACTCGCCAGCCGCACATGTTAAACTAGGATCCTGGAACAGAAATGGTCGGCAGTGAGGCTGGGAAAATGAGTCCGAGCCACATTTAACAAAGAAACAAACTTCATTCACATTGGAGTGCTTCTCTTTCACAACCTCATCTTGCTCTTCATTATTCCATAGACTGTACCAGTGAAGCTGGGGCTCAAACCAGCAACCCTGCGATCAGGCCCACAGAGACTTAGCCCACTGAGCCACTCTCCATCCCCATATGAGCTCTCCTTTGAATTTAACTTTTGACTCTAGTGCAAATACAGGCCAGATTCAGTAACATCCAATGTTAAGCTGCCTTGGGTGACTCAGCTCAGTACCAGGTCAGTGGGACCCCTGCTGTGCTACCATCTGAAACAGCCCCCTTGTATCCCGCCAGATGACCCCCAGGTGACAGGGACCTTCTCCCCGACGGCATCTCCCCATCGCGGCTTGCCCCCCCGGCCCCCGGGGCATGGCCGGCCCCCGCCCCCGCAGTCCCTGGATGGTCTGCGGCACCCACACTACCAGTGCAGTGACTATGACAAGTCACCCATTAAGCCCAAGATGTGGAGCGAGTCCTCGCTGGACGAGCCCTATGAACGTGCCAAGAAGCGCACCTCCCACATCCACTCCAGGTTGGTCTGCAGGCGGCCAACAGGGGGCACTGTTAGCTCCTTCTTCTTAATTCCCTACATCCATTTCCATACCATAACATGAATGTTTCTCAGATGTGCATTTGCATGCCCCTGTGTTTGGGCTGCACCGTATATCGGCCCCAGGGGCTGATGGGATATCCTGGCTCTTCGCAGCAGCCACAGGAGCTTGCCTAGCACTGGAGGCTGTTCCGAGGCTGGGGGCAGCAGCCCCCTGCAACGCAGCCCCATTCGGGGCTCTCTCCAGTGGAGCTTGCAGTCCAGCTTGCCCTCCACGCCCAACCTGAGGACCCGGGGCCCTCACTGCGTCCAGTCCACCAGGTTGGCTTGCCAGGCTTCACCCTCCTGCAGGGGGCAGTGTCATGCCCACTAATCATCATGCTTGTCTGCCTCCCACCCTCGCCTTCACACCCCGACCCGCAGGCTGACCTCGCTCTCCCCCCTAGGTCCGTGGACCTCAGCCCTACAAGGCTACACAGTCTAGCTCAGCATTTTCGGAACCGCAGTTCCAGCCTGGAGTCGCAGAGTAAGCTGTTGGACCCGGAGTCGGGCAGCCCAGACTTCTGTGCGCCGGCAGCACACGGTAGCAATGGCTCAGACCTGCCGGATGACTGCTCGTCCTGCACCAGCCACTCCAGCTCAGAGCACTGCTACCCAGCACCCGGCAGCACCAACTACTCCACGCTGGCTGAGGACTCGCCCTCCAAGGCCCGGCAGAGGCACCGATCCACCGGGCAGCTCGGCTCGGCCAGCTCAGGCAGCATGCCCAACCTGGCCGCCCAGAACGGCGGTGGCGGAGGCGTGGGTCACCGCGGCGTCTACCTGCACAGTCAGAGCCAGCCTTCTTCGCAGTACCGCATCAAGGAATACCCGCTGTACGTGGAGGGTGGTGCCACACCTGTGGTGGTGCGCAGTCTGGAGAGTGACCAGGAAGGCCACTACAGCGTCAAGGCCCAGTTCAAGACCTCCTGTTCGTACACGGCGGGCGGCCTCTACAAGGAGGCGTGGCGTGGTGCCGACGAGGCAAGCGATGGTGCTGGGAGCCGCCTCACCCCGTCGCGCTCCCAGATTGTACGGACACCCTCACTGGGCCGCGAGGGTGGGGCCAGGACTGCTGTGTCGGATGAACTGCGCTGCTGGTATCAGCGCTCTTCCGGCTCGCTGAAGGAGCACGGTTCCCCCCGGCACAGCCGGCCAGGCAGCAGGATGGGTACACTTGGCAGGAGCTCGCCAGGTGGGTGGGGCCACGCTGAGGGGCAGGGCAGGGGCAGGGCCAGCCAAGTAGCAGGATGGGTACACTGTGTAGGAGCTCGCCAAGTGGGTGGAGCCAGGCTGAGGGGTGCGGCATGGGCGGGACCAGCTGGGCAGCAAAATGCACACACTGGGCAGGAGCTTGCTAGGTGGGTGGGGCCAGGTTGTGCCCTGACCTGACTTTTAAGAATCCCCTTTAACCCCTTTGACCTCGTGTGTGTGTGTCCACAGCAGCCTCGCCGCATAGCCAGAGGAGTGTCACTCTGTCCAGTGACTCGACCACCACACCCCCAGCCAGCCCGCAGCACATGGTCAACTGGCCCGGGGGGTGAGTGTCACATGACTTGCATGCTGAATTGTCATCCAACGAAGGTGGGAGTGTTCTTTGGGGTGACTGTGCAGTTAAACTTCCCGCTACAGGCAGCAGATCAGAGCAGTTAAACTGCAAGTTGCAGATAGCAGATCTGCACAATTAAACTGCACATTACAGGCAGCAGATCCGTGCAGTTAAACTGCCTGCTACAGGCAGCTGATTTGCACCTTTTCCCAGCCAGATGCCTGTGCTATGAGGTCAGGCCTGTCAAGTAGGACCGGGTCACTCTGCAGGAGGCTAGAGGGCCTCCTGGGCCCAGGTCTGGCCAAAGCAGAGGCCTCATTTAAGGCAGATGATTCTCACGCCTTCGCCATCATGTGTGTGTCTCTGTAGATGCATTTTCTGGAGCTTTCCTGCTGGAGCATGAATCTGCTTTAGATATCTGTAGGAATATTCTAAGGCGCTGCTTGTGAGCCTTTCCTATGGCAGACTTCCTCCTTGCTGACATCTGATCTTGAGGCTGACCTCTGAACTTGCTTTTCCTTCCTCACTCTGCCTCCGCTTCTTTGCTGCGCTGTCCGCTCCGCTCCACTCGCCTTAGAGACACTGCAGAAAGCTCTCCAGCTGACGATCGCTCTCAGTCTCCAGCTCTTCAAAGTACAGACGAATAGAGGTATGATGCGTACCCCAGCCTGGGCCACGTATTCCACAATGCTCTCTGCCTGTCCGAACCGAGTCCACAAGGCGATGATTGTATTCGTATGTACCAAAACCAAATCGCTATGTGGCTCAGCAGGTTAGGATGCTGTGCCTGTGATTGGGTGGGGTTGCTGGCTTCTATTCTGTTACCATTACTGTGATTTTACCATTGGGCCCCAGAGCAAGGCCCTTGAGGATTGGCTGATCAGTACGTCCCATTGTCCGCTAAATACATAAAATTTATGTTTGTTTCTTGCAGTTCTTTCAAAGACAACTGTTACCTGGACGGTCCACAGTGGTTTGGGCGAGAGGCCAAGCCCAAGTCAGGGACCCTGGTGTGAAGCGACCTCCACCCTGGGGCCTCAGCCGGATGCACTGTCTCCCCCCACCCCCCTGCGTCTGCCCACCTGATAGTATGATGGGTTTAGCCCCTCCTTCGACCCCCCAGCAGCTGCTCTAAGCACAAGCAGGAGTCGTACATCTGCCCACCCCAGCTGTTGGGCTTTGCAGCCTCCATCCTGCTCCTGAAATCTTGACACCCAGGAATCGCCTCCTGGTGGCCTGTCTGTGCTGCTACAGGAACTGCATCCTGGTGGCCTGTTTGTGCTGCTACAGGAACTGCGTCCTGATCAGTAAAAACCCTAAAACCCTCCTGTTCTGGGCCAACAGACTTTTTGTCCATTGTCTTTTGTTTGCAAACCCAATTCATCAGTTGCCAGGGGGACCAACCGGATGCTCTGACCGTGACTGAACATTTTTTGGATGACCCCTCCCCCTACCTGTCTTGGAAATGAAGATGGACTCGGCCCCCCCACCTAAGATCCAGACAGGACTGGAGCAGGGCTGGGCCCCTTCCCACACATTGCCTGTCATCTGTCTGCCGTGTCCACAATCCCTCCACTCACCTCCTCAAGGCTCTCCTTTCCGTCAGAAGCACAAATGGATTCCTGTGCCCTGTGCTTGGCTGTACCCTCAGAATGTCTGGACATCTTTCAATTGTGTCTTTAATGTTAGTAAAGGCGAATGGGCAGGTGCGTTTTTATGGTCATGCAGCATATTTCCTGCAGGGGGCGCTCACTATATAGGGACCTTGTAACATCACACTGCTCAGGGCCCTGGAGTGAGGTTCAGAGCCCTCTTGTGGTGCTGGGCTGCACTGCATGTAAACTCTTACACCCCCTTCTGTCAAAGGTTGGAAGTGCAGAGGACCAAGCAGCTTGTCAGTGAACATGAGCATCGATAGTCAGGGAAACATTCCAGGTTTATCTTTAATATCAAAGAAGCAAATCAACATTTACTGTCAAACCCATATACTTAGATGTCTGGGTCCTCCATGTATCCTCCTTAAAGGGTCATCATTCATACTCAACGACAAAATCAAAACATATCATCTGAAGAGGTGCTTGATTATGGAAGAGCAAGATAGGGGCTCAACGTTACCCCCCAGCTGTCCATCATAGCCCCGCCCCCTACTTTCAGAATGGAAACAGTGTCATTCTGGGGAACGGGGGGCTGATTTTTCCCTGACTGGTGGGTGCATTTCTCAACTTCTCTCTTTGACCTGGACACCAGATATGAGAGGATAGAAGAAGCCATATTTTAAGAAAAAGCAGGGTTTTTGTGGTTTTGTTTTGAATTACATCTTGCGTGTGTCTGCTGTTCTCATTCATTCCGAATGCAGATGCTCCTCATTTGCTGGAACACGCTCCCCGTGCCTAGAGTTTAAGACGGATTGGCTGTTTCAGTTCCCTAACTAAAACCATTTCAGATATTTTTCAGGAAAGTGATCTTTTGCCAGCAGGGGGCGATGTGCACTCTGTAATTGTCCCTGATGCTCCGATAGCAGCTCTGTGCTTGGTTGGTATGGCAGTAAACACACAGAGGTATGTTTCCTTGGTGCTACAGCGCACATGCTGTAGCCATTAGTGCTTCAGTTACGTGTAGCCACACCCCTGCGGTCTTTATTGGTACAGTCCGGAGGCACCCCTCCTCAGCCCTCTCCATTCCTACCAATTTCAGGCAGGGACACTAGGGGCTCAAACCTCCTGACTATTTTTTTAAACAGTGCCAGGTTTTTGTTTTGATACAACAAATGCTTTAAATGCAGTAGGTCACCATCTCCCACAGATGGAGAATTTCACACGCAGTCATACGGTTTAGTAGATGAAGGCCGGCACTCGCACTATTGAACTTCCTTACCCAGACCTTTAAGGCTGACGATGTAGGATGACAGACTATGTGGACATTCAGGGGGCAAATACTCACTGTTAAGTTATTCTTTTTTTATTAAGAATTTGTATAATACCTTTACAATTTTTGCAAACTGTGTTGTTGGTGACTGATATGGACTTTTCGGGACGAGACAATTTGCTGGTTCTTAAGATAATGAAAATAAATTATTGCTGAATGTTCTCTAAAGGGAAGAGCGTTTGGTTTCTTCCTGTAGAATGAAAATCTGCCACAATTCTAACAGCATAGACACACCTGGCTCCTGTCATTAATCACCCCGAACATTTATCATCAGAACCATCAAGCCGAGCTAGACTAAGTTTTACGTTGCCAATGTCAATCATGGCCTTTCTTTCTCTCTCTCTCTCTCTCTCTCTTTCTTTCTTTCATGGGAGTTACGTTTTAGGACCGTTTAATAATGCATTGTTTAAGACTTGTATGTTTTTTATTTCCGAAGTGCTGTCAGGGTGATTATTCCTAAGTCATACCTTCTGTTAAAAATTTGTTTCTCATTTTACGGCTTACCGCTTTCCGAGAGACTGAGGGAATAACGTCTCACGGGAGCAGATTCCATAAGGGGGGTGTGTCCACCCCAGAGCAACATTAGCATGACCAGCGAGTGCTTCTGATGCCTGGCCCACGGTGAACTCCATCACCGATGTTCCTGACGAGGACGGGAAAGGGGCCATCGCCCTCGTCATACTGCGGGTGTAGCTTTGGAAATGCTCAGCACGAGTGGCCCCGACCCCCACACCTTCCATCCAGAATGCTCCATGTTCCACAGGGAGCAACACTGTGTGAGAGTGTCTCCTGAAAGTGTGTGAGAGGTGCTGCCAAACCAGATGGCCTATAGGCCACATACCACATAATCCCCTTCAGTGGCAGCTCCACAGCGCCCCCCTCTGGTCTCATAGATCATACACAGGAACCATCTGGCCTCCTGAGAAGCCAAGGAAGCCCCATCATTTTTTAACCATCCTCCCCCTTCTCTGAAGAGCGGAAACCGATCCATGCTTGGTGAGGGTGAAACAGCGCAGTTGATTGGCTAGGTGGGGGGGGGGGTCGTCATGTATCACACAGAACACATTTCCTGGTACCACAGGTGTTCATCTATCATTCCCACTGGGCCCATCCTCGTGGAAGACCCCTGTCCTGAAGGGGCCCCTGGTCATGAAGGGGCCCAGCTATGATCACTCACCGGATCAAACCCCGAACACCAACAGATGGGTGGACACGGGCCAGACTGCCGATTGTAATCATACAGCCCATACATTCGTGTTACAGTCAGAGAGGGACTTGAGGAGACGGCGTGAGCTCTATCCATCTCTGGAGATCACACGAGGATGGAGGCCCTCCCTTTCTGATCCCTGGCCACATCCTGCTTCCCAGTTCCTTGTTAAAGCTGGCTGCCCTCATGCCTCCCCAATAAAGCCTGGTTGCCATGACAGCGGTTTTCGTGACAGAACAAACACTGCCCAGCTGGAAGCCCTTAGATCGGCAGGCCGTGAGAAACCCAGGGACTCCTCTGTGCCCTGGGATGCCCCTCCAGCCTCCCGACTGGATGAGGGGGACAAGCGAGCATCACAGCGTGAAGCCCAGCATGATTCAGCCCCAGGGGTCGCTCTGAGGTCAGTGATCACCCACCCCGAAGCTCTCTCTCTGTCTAGCCAAAGGCAGCTGGCTCGGAGGTCTGCCTGCCTCCATTCAGACAGCGACATCGCAGTGTGTAAACACCCAGGAGGCCGTGTCAGTGACCCCTGGAAACTCAACAGCTGCTTCTCTTTATCCCCCAGCTGCAGGCTGTATGCTGCAATTGCAGTGCCATTAACCACAACACTACAGGGGAGGGAGCTGCGTGTCGCATGTGCATCCAGAGCGGTTACCGCTACAGACAGGGGCTGCTCACTGCTGCACCCTACTGGCAGTTAAGAAAATGTAACGTCCCCTGGGAATCTGCAACAGGGCTGGGAAAGCGGAGGGGCAGGTTTGCGGAATCCGCATGGTGCCGGACAGCAACACCAACACATGCCAGCTAGTGGAAATGGCAGAAAGATCCTTTACCTCTATAACATCACGCAGATATTCATCAGTTAGAAAATCCATGAGGCCAAATTAAATCTGGAACAAGCACCTCACAAAATGTAAACTCTGCACTTGACATTCACAAAACATTCTTACTCACACGGGACTTTCTGGAAAGTTATATTTATATTTACAGTGAATTGCAAGGTGGAGTTTGGTGTGCTGGCGGGTCACAGGGCATTGTACTCCACACACTTGGAGGGATCTGTGGAGAAGTGCTTCTGGCAGATGGTCATCAGACGCTTGAGGCCCTGCGAAAGAAGGTGACGCATGTCAGCGGACTCTTCTGAAGGAACGAGAAAAACGAGCACTTCACTCAAGCCATGGGGAACCCCGAGCCTCACCTGGATGTACTTCCTCTGGGTTTCATCATTGAGTACATGGGCCACGTGCTTGGAGAAGATCTTCTCTCGGCCCGTACGTGCGTGGATGCCCACCATGGTGACGCCGATGGGCCAGGGCGCGTTTCCGATGGCCATCTGAAGGTAGGCGTCGTTAGCCTGGTAGGCCCATGGAGACACCTCACTTACAAACCGTACGCATCAACACCTAAGACTGTGTGAACTCATCAGCTGGAGATGTTCTGCAAACCTTGACATACTCTCTCTGCAGCATAAACTTAATGATGTCTGTGATGGACTCCTTGATGTCTGCTGGAAGACTCTGAAACAGAGCGATGACAAAGAATATACAGGAAGTGGCAGCTTAAATAGGGGTGCAGAGGCAGAGGTGCTGCCAAACAGCACAGTCATTAGCCATCTTGTGTACAGCCCAGCTGGATGCTGCCCCCTGCAGGCACAAAAAGGACACTTACCTTCTTCCGGAGTTTTCTGAAGAGGGGCTTTAGGTAGGACTCTGTTTGGTTATGGGTGGCACTGGCCAGCTTTCCCTGCACGCTCCGCTTCACCTGCTCCTCCCGTCCATTCAGCTCCTTCGCCCAGACGCCCAGCAGGAACTGGAAAGCGTTTCAAACGGTCATGCCTGACGGATGCCTTTAAGCGGTCAGCCTACTCAAGTCTTAAGACCCCCAGGCGTCAGGCAGGGCAAGGCGGGCCGCTCACCTTTAACACTTTGTTTATGACGTCCATGTCACCATTATCGTCACCTGTTCCCAGAGATTCACCGAGAGCCTAATGGGACATTAAAGCTTCACTCAAAACAGTGCAACAGCACCCCCTACTGCTAAAATGGCACCATCAGCCCTATAGGACATACAAATTTGAATACATTTTTCTTAAAACTCAGGAGTGAAAGCGCTACCCTCTCAGGTACTGCATAATGTTAGTAACAGCACACAGTGATGTTGGAGCTATCTGTGCATCTGCAGGCATGCCCCTCCCTCAACAGCCCCAATCTGCAAGCACCTCTAGCTCCTCAATGGTAGTGTTCTCCTCATGGACCTTCAGGTCGTGCTGCATGTCCATCTCTCCCGATTCCTGCCCACCCACGATTTCGTTCAGATACTGCTGGTCAATCTTGTCCATGGCCGCCTTCAGGTCATTCCTTAAGCCCTTAAGGACGGCACGTCGTGATAATAAGCGGTTCATAAATGAGTCATCAACAGAAGGAGTCTGTACCCACACACTCACTGTCCCTCAGCATACCTTATTCACTTCAGGAGCCAAAATTTCGATCTTCCTCAGGCGCTGGAATGCATCGTAGTCAGACTCTCCGAAAAGACGGATGGGTTCTCCTCTCTCCCTCAGGCGTCTAATCACCTGCACAGTGCAAAACAGATATATTAGGCCTGTCTGAATGCTACACATGGGAGCCGAGCTGGGCCAGTATCATGTGGTCAAGCTTTCCATGTCTGTACAGCAGGGCGGCGATGTCTCACCTCCTGCCGAGAAAGGGTCATGGGTAGTTTCTCTTCCGTCAGCTCCAGATCTAACACAGGATTGGAGGAGGTGGTGGGCTCGGCCGTTTCCTCCCTTTTCTCCGGCTTTGAAGCACATGGGAAAGGCAAGTTTTATTCCAGTGAGTTAAAAGCATCTCTACACTGTACAGTGCTACAGTGGGCAGGGTGAGCTTTACTGGAGAGCAGAGACTTCAGATGCAAATATTCATACCCATGAAGGAAATACTGATTAATGTGTCACGCAGATCTGCATGTACTTTATCCATTGCTGTACGAATTCAGGGCTCTGGCAAATATAAACCAACGGCACAATTATCATGCAAAAAACCACAATCATTTTGTCAGGTTATGCTTCCTGCATAGAAGTGCCTTTGAGATTAATTATTAGATGCACAAAAAAAATTTTTAGATCAAAATCGAGTGTAGGAGGAAAACACAGACAAATACGAAAGGTAGGCCGGGACTCCATTCGGATGCACTGCATACTGCATGTTACCAGTGAACTTTTAACCATGTAACATTTGGAGCACCAAATGAAAGCCAGGCCTAGCTTTTCATTTTAAATGCCACACAGCCTACAAAACATCAGACCAACTAAAAATGTTCAAACCAATACCCGTGTCCAATAAGACCATCTCCTAGACCATGCTGAGCACAAGAAAATGCAAGACAAGGCTGTGGGGCAGCATGCAGATCAATGCCAGAGCGCCAGACAGTGCTGGTCAGAGCCCATATGGCGCCACAGGGCAGCTTCACCATCAGCACCCCCTGTCTGAGACAAACTGAAATCGATTTGATAAGTCAGCACCCCTCAGAAGATGGTGCCCTAGGCGGCTGCCTATGCCGCCTAATGGGCTGACCGGCACTGGACCTGGAGCTCAGCCATGCTGTACCATACCTGTCCCGCTGGCTTCTCATTATCAACCTATGGCGCGATGCACATGGGGTGAAAAAGGCGTTAGTGTTGTGGCACCCTGTCAGGGATCCTTCATTCCCCTACTGATCTATTTTCGAATGCTTCCAATAATCAGCACTATTTCGCCGGGGCTGTGGTCGGGCTTTGCTCAGGTTTTCCAGTCACTTGTTCTCTACCAAGTGTCAAACGGTGTGACAATGTGATTAGAGTTTAGCGTCTGGTTAATGAAACCACATGTGCGCCAGGGATATCTTCGGCAATTTAAATGTATTTCCGGCAACAGACCGTCTAGACATGTCTCCAGGGTAAGATCTCCCCCTAAGAGCCCGATATCACCGTACCTCGTAGCCACATCTCTTGTAGTAATCCTCCTGCTCCTTCCGTACAAGATCGGCCCGCTTGAAGTATCTCCTGGAGCCCTGTATATAAAGGTGCAGATGCGTAAAGCGCGATCATAGGGGGAGGGTGCCTCAACATTTACGATGAATAGCATACAGTACGGGGAGGTAGGGATGGGGAAACCGGGGAAACAGGAGGAACGAGACTGCAGCCGATCACGCACTGTATTAACAACCATTTACCCGCCTTACATCACGTGCATTAGACCGCAGCATGCACTGCTTTTAAATTCGATCAACTCCCTTCTTACACGCCGCCATACTGTAAACACATGGTGATTAACGTAAACGGCGGTATAACCAAGAGCACTATCCCATCGTTTCAGGGCTGCCGTTTTACTCACATCCAGGAGTTCCTTATCTTCTATGTGTTTCCTCTTCTTCGCAGTCTCAGCCTTAAGAATATCCATCATCATTACATTTACTCGAAGAACAGTTCGACGTCAACCATAAAAGAGGGTTCCGCATCCCGGAAGTGGTATGGCGCACTTCCGAAACGGCAAGTCTGACGTCATTTTGTAGGCGGATTGTTAGCATTTTCCAGCATCCGGTTCCCTCCTGGCAAAAAATGGGACAATAACGTCTGTGGTTAAAATGAGTATTGAGAAACCTTCACCTTTTGTTCTACGACACAAATCATTTGTTACTAGTGGTATTTTAGCCATTTTTAATGTGTTACGTAGGAGAAATTAATATGTTGCTGTCGTTTTATTAAAGGAAGTGGGTAATAGAACTACAATGCGCCGATTTCATAACATCACTCTTGCCGTCGCTGATTATTGGAGTAACCCGTCAGCTCCTGCCCGGGTTTGCCTTCGGGATTCGCACACTGCTTAACGGGACAGGAGTCCGATCAAGCCAGCAAACCTCACCCTGGAGATACCGCCCCAGAGTGACAGTCAGTACTGTGATAAAATGAGGCAGGTGTGTATTTCACTACGGGGCGCTCATGCCACAGCTCACCTGTGACAGTTCTGATGTTAAACTAGCACTCTCTAAGTTGCAGATGTTTCTCATGGTGAAAGAGCGGGTGGGGGTCAGGGTAGAGGCATTATGGTGTTCCTGAAGTGCATACACTAATCATCTTATCATTACATTTGACAGCACGTCAGTATTATTTCTTTTTCCATGAGAAATATGTTTTATCATATATGTGAGTAGACAAAGAGTAAGCACTTAACCTAAAACGCCTAACCCCCAGCTCCCTGGGCGCCCCAACAGGTGGCTGCCCTTCACAGACAACTTACTCTACAAAGAGCAAGTTAAGGGAGGCGTAAAAAAGACAATTTCCCCACGGGGATCAACAAAATTATTATTAATAATTCATGTATTATGTAAGATATAATGAGATGTGGAAATTCCGCGTTTGCTGCATATTCAGCCCTTAAGTTAATTGGTAAACGGTGTCAAGTAATTACACTAATATCTGTTAAGATATGTGGCAGATACGGTCAAATATTGTTTTTATTCATCATCTGTCAGGTACTCATACAAACAGCCCATCGCCGGTAGAAAGACCCCAGCTGACAGGACACCACTGGCATCCTCCCTTCATCACAGAGGACACGTATTAAAGCGGCAGTCGAATGAGCAGTTTGTGTTCAAACGGTTCATACTGTAAAGACTGGGAAGTAGAAATATGAACAAAGTTGCAATCCCTTCATAAATCATAGGATGGTGCCATCAGATTGGCCATAGAACGCAATGTCATCAAAGTCGGCAAGTGGTCACGCTGCCTTCAGCACATGAATGCACACTAGGAGACAGGCTGATTTCAATAATAAATTTATTACATGATATAACAAACATATATCTCTTTAGTGTAAATATCACAAGGGGGTCCGAGGGCTCATTTTACACCTCAGATTCATGTTCGTGTGAATAACGTCTTAGAAAAAAAGCCTAAATCCCTCGGGTAAGTTAGGGAGAGTGTTTGGAGCCGAATAAAGAGTGTAGAATTGCTTCGGACACCCTGCATTGACACGGTCAAGGGACAGCAGGGAAACCCAGGACAACTGATCGCATTATTCGTGTATTGCTGAGCCAGAGTTAAAATTAAAAAACCATTCTGGCTAGAGTTCCTGCTGCCACCTGCAGGCTTTCCATCGTCATTTCATTCTTTAATCCAACTGTCATGACTCTAATTAAAAGTAAAAAATAAAACGCTGTTTTACTTTAACAAATTATTTAAAATATTAATTTTCAATCATTTAGCTTAACATCTTCTACCGCTATATCACACCACATTAATTGAAAAGCTTATGAAACACTGACTTTGGGGGTATTAACAGCGAATGAGTGATCCCCGTGTGCTGGGAGATCACAGACCTTCAGCTTAATACATTCACAGAAGCGCCTCTCTCGGCCCGCAATGCTGACGTGAACGGGTGAAAAATACACACCGCTGCGTGTAATAGTGTCACATGCTGGATGAGCCAAACGGGGGATTCCCCGCTGTGTCTGGCGAGCTGCAGGTGCACCTGAGCCCCGACGCTATCGCTAATCCAGCGTTTTATATATTGCAGCTTGTACTTATAAGTGCAGTGACAGTTTTATTGCACCACCAACTAACAGGGTTACAGCAGCTGACCGGCTAAATGTTTTTCACAACCACACCATAACTGCTTCCGGGCCCGTTTATCCTGCCACTGCACATGCGTCACTCGCAGAATAAAATGTACGAATTATTGGAAAGTGCTGAAAGTCCAAACCTGATTTTTAAACAGAATTCTCCCTTGACGTATTCTTTTTTTTGACCCAGGTACAAAATTTAGCCCAATAATTGTTAACAATGGAAAGACAAACGGCCTTTCTGTGCATCCTGGAGCATTCTGCAGTATTACACTGTCAGACCGACTCTGTATTACAACGCCAGCAATCTGGCTGAATGACTTTCCCTTCTCTTTTCAGGAGATGGTCTAAGCCTCTGCCTGCTTTTCATTTAAAATAAAGCAGCAGTACTCTCTCTGCCAGATCCAGATGGGTGAAGATCAGAGGCGAACATTTAAACAGCATTAAAGCTGGACCTCAGAGCCATTCATTAAGGCAAAGGCAATCTCCGCATTAAACTGAGCAGACTGATCTCAGGTCAACTTTGGTGACCAAAACTCTCCCTAAAGGTCAGTTCACATCAGTTATGACTTCATGTTTGTATATATGCACATTCCACAAATAATTTTATATCCCAGAGCAAAAGTGTTCCAGCTACGACCCATAATTCCCTAGGATTTCTTTGAGGGAGAAACTGGGCTCCTACCTGCTTACCCTCCTACAGCTGCTCAGCAACACCAGAAAAGGCCGGGCATGTGGGACCTAGCAAGAGTCCTGTGCTTCTTAGTAGCATCGACACAGTCACATGGGCATGGAGAAATAATACAATTAATTAAATGAGAAGCTATTTGAAAGGCCGTAAGTCCCAGAGACACAATATGAACCTGAACTGCATTCCTCCTTTCTGAGGATACGTCCCATCTCCTCTTTCTGGAAAGCAGTGGAAGTCAAACAGGAAAAGCCACCAGACTAAAATTCCTTTTTCAAAAACTTACTGTACTGTAAACCAACAATACTGTCATACTTTGCACAGAATATGAAGCAGTATCTTAATGAAAACCCCACAAAAGCAGGCAGTGTGTTTATATAGAGGTAGTGGACAAACAAAGAAATTCACAACAACTAAATGTCAGTGGGCGGCATGGCCACACGGCGCGTCCAGGTTGGTGGCAGCTGAGACTGTGCTGCGCCTGTGAGTCCAAGGCGGGTTCGTCTCACGGATACGGTTTGATGGTGATAAGGAATGAGGACATGGGACTCTGGTGAGGACGCCAACCTGTGGAGTGGAGAACGGCAATCCCGGAAAGCAGGGCGCTTCATTGGACATGCATCACGTGACAGTGCAGCTTCATGAGGGAAGTGTGTCACGCTGTCTTTTGGCTGGGGGTGGGACCTCACGTGTGTGGGGGGGGCGGTGGGGTTGCCGTGCGCTGAGCTCAGAATGTCGGCAGCTAGACTACAACCCCCCAGTCTCAGGAGGGCCGTAGTCTTCCCTGAAGAGGTACCACACATGGTGCACCCACATTCCTTACAGCCTGCCTCCACATCCATCTGCACCAGCTTCTCTCTTCCTTCAGTCCAAGTCGACTCCACCCTGCCCGAGGTCACCAGATCCCAACTCGCAGACATTCGGATCCACCGGAACCATCCAGATTCCATTTGGATGTTCGTGGGAGTTAAAACAAGCAGCTTTTACATACATACATGGGGTAGCCGTGTAACTGTATACAAGTGTGGTATGGCCTTTTAATGCTTTTTGTTTTGTCCACTACCTGCACAGGCATATCGTCAAAATATATATGAATACATACAAAATCATGTACACACACAGCAGGAATGGTCATGATCTTAGCGAATGTCAGCAGTACTCAAAATCGCCAGGAGGGGGCAGCACAGCCTAACAGCTCTTACACACTGTTTCATTTCAACAAATACATGTCAAAAAATGTAAGACGTACAAAGGCAAATACTTTTTGGCACAGTTATCACTCCATGACATATTTAACCTCAAATAAATCTTAAGTCAAACCAATAACAGTGCATTACAAAATAAATCTTAAAATGGTTGTCAAGAGCACAAATGTATATTGTGAATACTGAAGCAGTTGTTTCTCGCTATCTCCTGACACTTTAAATCAGAAGTGGTGTAAGAGATTCTGCTCCTTCCTTCTGTGGACGATGGAGTTCTCCAGGACAACACGCTGTCTGACAGCCTCCACTGCTGTTGTTCAGTTGGCCTGCCACACAGGGGCGCCTCACACAACTCTGCTGAGGTCCTGCATTCTAGTAGATATTGCTAAAGAGGCGGCGCACAGCCAACAGCCCTGCAGGAGAAGGGCATGTGTGTGCGGGACATGGACAGACAGGCTCTAGCTGTGTTGGGGCCAACGGACAATCCAATAGGGCACCCGAGCACGCAGACACACACACCGTGATAAATATGGGGACAGACAAGCTGCAGGAGAGCAGGGGAGGGAAGAGAAGCCCCCAAACAGGGCAGAGGCAAGCCTGGCAGGGCACAGAGAGGTCTGTGCACCCCAACGATGGATGGATGGCTTTGTGTTAGCACCTGGATTTGTGCAAATCATCCCCTAATTCATAGTTAATTGAAAGAACGAATTCTTCTCACACTCTGACAGGAGATGCATATATGGCAAACATTCATATATATTTATATATAATTATACATATATTTTGTTTTTAGAAAAATTATATGAAAACTATATGTACATGGCTCATGATTAATTAAAAAAAGCAATTTTCTTTGTTTCTATTTACAGATGGGAGCTTGGGGAGGAAACACGATTTTGTTCAGATTTGTTCCAGAACAAGCAGAGACAAGGGAGGAGGGCAGAAGTGGGCTTTGGAAACGGCGTAGAAGGAGGAATAGGAACAGGAGAAGGAGGCAAGGAGTATGAACAGGAGAAGGAGGCGAGGAGAAACAGGAGGAGGAGGATGAACAGGAGAAGGAGGCGAGGAGGAACAGGGGGAGGAGGAGAAAACCCTTGCTGAAGACCAGAAACAGGACATCCCTACTTTCAGGATTCAGAAGGACAGTTGGGGGGGAGGGGTAGAGGAGGCCTGCAGTTTCAGACCTTGGTAACACCCCACCCCTCCCCCCAATCTGATTGGCGATTGTCTTTCTCAGGTACACCCTAAACTGAATTCACTGCTGGAATGGGGGGCAGGGGGGTGCGTTATGATGGAGTAGGTGTCCAGGGCCCCCTGTAGGGGTGTGTGTGCTTTTTCAGACGGAAGACCATGTTTCATGACAGAGGAAAGTGTGACTGAAACCTTGGAGCAGGGGGGGAGGTTGGGGGTGTCAGGAAGGATCACATCAGGAAAGTTCATTTGACACAATGTAGCTTTATGTAACACCGTGTATCATAGGTTAGGGAATCTATAACAAAACGGTATATATTATATATCTTTATATATATATATATATATATACCAGCTTTTTTATTGTGAAACCTCCATCTTTTGAATGGAGACATTAAAATTTTCCTTTTTTTAAGTTTTAATCTAAATACACAAATCATATCTATGCAATATTTCTTTTCGAAAATAACACCTTGATTATGAAAAAGCCAATATTGTTGTTAAAACATTCTCCTAATATAATCCCACAGTCAGTAAAAGAATCTGAAAATATCACACCTTCCATTGCGACTGTTTGCCCCATAATGACCGTCCCGTACTGGATGAATATAACTGCTCTATTAAAATTTCAAATGTGAGAGGCATGACCCCCCCTCAAATGAAGATGGTCTGTCGCCAGGACTCTGCTTTTCATTACTGATCATTAAAAATATTTGGAAAGGCAACGGAACTTTCCTTCTGGAAGCTTTTCCAAGGTGACACCATTTCACCTGGAAAACTAGAGGCTGTTAAGATAGAGGGCGGGACCGGATGCTTGGGGTGGGGTTGGGGTTTGCAGAAAGGGGCGGGAACAGGATGCTTGGGGCGGGGCTGGGGTTTGCAGAAAGGGGTGGGGCTTTGACGCCAAGCGTGCACAAATGGGACCTTCCTTCTGGAATTCATGCAACTTTCTTCCTGGAGAAGCAAGATGTCACTCCAGGCCGAATGACTGAGTGCGAGGGCAGGGGTGGGTCTTTTACCTTCCTTACAGTGCAGCGCAGGGACTGTATATGAATACATACAAAAGAAAAGAAAGGCGGAGCCCAAGAGGAACGGCGGTGGCAGGGGTCAGCTCTCCAGTAGCTGCTTCAGAGCGCGCTCGATGTTCATCCGGTGGCCCACCCGCGTGACGCCCAGCTCGGCGAAGTCGTCCTTGGTCAGGGCCGGCAGGTGCGAGCCCTCTATCTCGTGTTCCTGGAAGCGGTCGCGGTGCTCGCCCAGGTTGATACTCTCCAGCCAGTCACCCACGTCGTACTTGTTCCATAGATGCAGGGGCTTCTGGTGGAAGGGCCTGAGTGCGAGCAGGGGTGAGGCCAGCGTGGGTGAGGGCGAAGGCGAGGGAGAGCGGCTGCGGGCACTCCGCGTCACAAAGCGCACCTCCTTGGGCTCGTGCGGGATGCTCAGACTGGATGACTTGAGGATGGTGGGTGGGGTCGTGGGGGATGTAGCCAAGCCGTAGCTCCGCCCCAGCCCTAGAGGGTCTGTCCTATCAGGGGAGGAGGAGCCTCTACCCGGGCTGGGAGTCCGACGGGTAATAGGGTACCGGGCCTACTCCATGATAACTGTACCTACTCTATGCTCACTGTTCCTACTCTGTGATACCTATACCTACTATATGCTCACT
>JAODJX010000065.1:32221009-32233932 GCA_026776945.1 Isichthys henryi
GCGGGTCGCGTTCTTACGGACACGGGGACGCCGCTTAGCCCTGGGGGTCCGACCCTGTAAGCGGGTTGCGTTCTTACGGACACGAGGACGTCGCTTAGCCCCGGGGGTCTTACCCTGAAAGCGGGTCGCATTCTTACAGACACGGGGATGCCGTCCGACCCTGTAAGTGGGTCGCGTTCTTACGGACACGGGGACGCCGCTTAGCCCCGGGGGTCTGACCCTGAAAGCGGGTCGCATTCTTACAGATACGGGGATGCCGTCCGACCCTGTATGCGGGTCGCGTTCTTACGGACACGGGGACGCCGCTTAGCCCCAGGGGTCCGACCCTGTAAGCGGGTCGCGTTCTTACGGACACGGGGATGCCGCTTAGCCCCGGGGGTCCGACCCTGTATGCGGGTCGCGTTCTTACGGACACGGGGACGCCGCTTAGCCCCGGGGGTCCGATCCTGTATGCGGGTTGCGTTCTTACGGACACGGGGACGCCGCTTAGCTCCGGGGGTCCGACCCTGTAAGCGGGTCGCGTTCTTACGGACACGGGGACGCCGCTTAGCCCCGGGGGTCCAGCCTTATTCACTACACTTAGTGGAATTTAACCAAAGTTTTAATAAAAAAGCAACACAGATGTCATAAATACATGCATGATCATACAGAAAAAACACTGATCTTTTGGCCATTTGATACATGGAATGTAACTGGAATGTAGTCAGACAAAATGTATAAACGCCATTTGAATAATTTACGGTACATGAAAGTTAGAAGCCTGTTCATCATCGTTGCTTCAGACTTTGTTCTCCACTGGGTATCGAATCAGCAGTCACTCCTAACCAACCAGCATGATTACAAAAGCACCGGAAACACAATCACTTCAATTTCCCTCAATCACAATTAGATGATAAGCACGCAACTAAATGCTAATGTAGACTTAGAATGGCAGAGCTCATATTATAATCGGGATTCATTACAGTGATTGTTCCCAGCTTTCAGTGTTCATTGTTCACTGTATATAAAGACAGAAATTTAATTGGACTACAATGAAATAAATCAATTATGCAGTATTTAATTGCATTTAGTGTGATGTCGTAGAGGCCAAATAACAGGGTCAGAATAATGACTGTCTCTCCTCTTCCAACAGGACAGGCCTGACTGAGCAATTCACCAGACTGAGCAGGAGCTCTGCTAGCTGGTAGCTGGCCCACTAGAGTCAGGCACGGGGAATGGGTTTCTGCTAAGCCTCAGCTCTGAGCCAGCCAGCTAAGGACTAGCATGGGGAATTATTTTCTGCTAAGCCTCAAATTTGAGTACTCTGCTTGCAGTTGGCCGGACCACTAAGGATCAGCACGGGCATTGGGATGCTGCTAAGCCTTGGCTGTAAGTATTCTGCTAGCTGTTAGCTGGCCAGCTAAGGACTAGCATGGGGAAATGGGGAGTGGTGATCTCCACTCACTTGATGCTCTTTGTGGCTTAGAGCTCCCAATCCCCTTGAAGACAATAAACGTAAAGAAAACAATGCAGATGTAATGGATGGCATGTTCCCCCAGCTGCTTCCACGTGCTTCTGCTTTCCACTCCCTATTCTGCTATCCACGTCCCTCAAAGATAAAAGAGCAGGGCTCTTACTGTACATTCGAAGCATAGTGCTAATGGCTAACGTCTAACTAAATGGGCCAGCAGTGCCCTGCGACAACCACACCTACTAACCAGCACCAGTAGGAGCAGCAGTCAGTCCCTGTGACAGAACAGCATGTTTGATCCCATGACCCAGTAATTAACAGCTAATTTCAGCCTCACTCTGCGTGTCTGAACAATCACTCACAGCTTAAGGTTGTTATTTTAGCTACGCGTTTGACATCACGACACGATCCAAGTGCTCCTGTAATTCCAAATGCAAAATGGTACAACTCCTGTCCTCCCCTGTGATGCCCGGCAGCATCATCTACTATCTTCAGATGCACAGCCAAAGAAGACGGGGCGGGTGCAGTGGCACAGGGAGGGAAGGACAGGCATGGCTGAGAGATCTCAGATCAAGCCTGAGAATTATAGGCCAATGCAAATCTATTTATTTCCTCAACAGCTCACCATGAGTCACCCTCAAGGCACGTTCCATCACAGCTCGGCAGAGACGTCCAAAACCTGCCCTGTGGGCCCCATAGGCGCCTGCAGCACCATGCCTGAGAACTCAGTCCCCAGCAGGAGTCAACTGATCTAATGCCGACCTTAAGCAGACGCAATGTGAACGCAGGGTCAGCCGGTCCCTGGAGCTATTGGGGGTTAAGGGCCTTGCTCAGGGGCCCAATGGTGACATCACTCAGCTGACCCTGGGATTGTGGATTCCACACACAGGATAATCATGAGGATGTAGCATTTCAATCCCGCATTTTATTCTTGACACCAGGCTTTATGGACATTTGATCTAATTTAGAGGCAGAGGAACTAATTATTCCTCTACATAAGAAGCTAACAGCACAGCTGAATCCACAACTTCTTGCATTACCTGAGAAAGCGCGCATATGTTTACGGAGAAAAATGTAACTCCTCAAATTATACACCTGCCAAGCCCCTTCCAGCTCTGGGGAAAAAATACTTAAGCAAGAAAACAACATGTTCTTCTTTGGGCATAACGTGTGGCTTATTGACTTCGGTCACACAGAAAGCCACGATGGCACTGAGCTTCCGGAAATTAAACCGGAGGAGATGCGCACAAACGTACCCAAAGCAGCTCAGAGGTGACCTCCAGTGGTGAGGGCCTGACCCAAACCACTCCCCTGCGGTTCCTCAGCTCAGCCGAGAGCTGCTGACGCATCCCCCAGCTGGGTGAGCGGTGACGGAAGACAGCGTGCATGGAGCTGCAAAGGCCGCAAGAAAGCGGCAGTTCCTGAGAGCGCAATACAGCGGCTCCTCATCTCAGCGGGTTATCACACCAAATACCAGACCCTACAGACTCATGCAGAAGAGGCCAGGTCAGAAGACATCCCAGCAAGCCTGGGTCCAGATGTAGGTGTGCGACCAAAGGTTGGTCCAGACACTGATGAGCAATCAGATTAAACTCGGGGAGAGTCGACAAAGCATCCAATGACAAAGTGCTCTGAGACTCAGAACTGAAGTCTTCCTAGTCAATGGGCAGAGAGTCTGTGTGCTTAAGTCAATTCCCATTCAGTTTATTTGTGTATAGCAACCCCCCCCCCCACAGTGTTTCATGTGGTAGGGGATCAGCGCTAGATGGTCAGCATGAATAAACCCTGGGGATTCACATGCAGAGACACCCCTAACCCCCGCATGTGCGCTGATCCCCCAGTGGCCCGCTGTGAAGCCCACTCCTGAAGTAGCATGGAGTCCTTGCGTCTCTGCATGCAACCCCATCTTCCACCACTAGATGGTGGCAGATATACACTACAAGTGCCATGTGGCCCTGGTACTAAACCGTGGGGTTCAAATGAGTTGTAGTCCTATGCAGGCCCATACTGGAGCACATCCATGGCCCAGAGTCAGAGGGCAGGAGGTGTTTATGCTAAACCCTACAGCTCGTGAAGAAACAGCAGGGTCACTGCCTCCGTCTCCCTCGCCATCATGTCCTGGGCCTCACACCCAGCTTTGGCTGCGTGGCACTCACAATAAACAGACACAGCGGGTGAGCAAAGCAAACAGGCTGCTTGAGCTGCCTGAGCCCATCGCAGGACAAACAAACGCTGCTATCGTGTGGAAGGTCATGGGCAGAGTGCCATCCCACGAGCACTGGACCAATCAGAGCACAGCACAGCACACGTGCGCACAAACACGCACACGAGCATCGCCAACAGCGCCCGCCCGTGCCAAGGTTTCAGATGGGCGTAGTGGATTTTTAAGGTCCATCACAGGCAAAAGCATCAAATCAGAAAACATTTTGCCAATTTCAGTTGGCAGTCCGACAGAAGAACACGGATAGCATTGTGTAGGAACTGTGCAGAGCAGCGTGGGTGCAGGGCAGCATACCTGTAGGAGGTGAAGGTGTCGTAGGAGCCCACGGTATAGTGTCTGAAGAGGCGTTTGGTCCGGTCCTCCCGTGTCTCTGGAGCACGGAAGGAGAGAAAAGCACAGGTTAGCACAGGAGAGAGACGAAGAACAAACCATAAGGGGGCCCCCCGAGGGCCCTAGCCAAACATACAGTCTCCAAGAGCAGGCATGGCTCCCTCTATTGGTGTGTTTTTTTTGGCATGTAGTTTTTTGTTGTCTACAGAGGCCTTCATGAAAGGTTACAGGTGACTGTGAACCCAGCGTTCTCCCCCTGAATGATACCAACGGAACCCACAGGATCCAAATGGTGCTGTACTGCTGTCTTCCAACAACAAACATACAGCAACACCTAGTGATGCCAGGCCCTGCCATTTGATTAATGTGACGCAATCCATTAATCAATGGCCATCCTCAATTAAGAGGAGCACAGATTACTCACACACAAAGACGCATTACGCTACGGGGGGGCCCTCGACGCTTCCCCAGTATTGACCGTCAAACATCTCAGCAAGGCTGAGCTCCAATGAGCATGTGGGGGGAAGGGGCTTGGGTTTAGACAGGTAATACGTTATGGTGTAATCAGCATGTGAAGATGACTGCAGGCTTCAAGAAACAATTACAAAGCTACAAACAGGAAATAACGTAAAGGCCTGTGAGTGGGAGGGACTGGGTCAGCCTTACTTACTCTCATATTCTTCTACTGCAGCCTCGTAAAATTCCCACAACGACAAATTTAAACAGGGATTCAGTCAAGGCCCATGAATGACTTAGCCTTCACCTAAAGGCACAGGGTAAAGCAGGCTTAAATCGTGGCTTCCAGCAGCACCATCCCAGCCGCGACGGTGTCCTTCAATGGTCCGTGGTCGACACCCGGAAAGTGACAACCCCCACGTCCATCACAGCCCTGTGCTGCCTCTCAGGCTTCCTGTTGACCCTCAGCCTTGACACCATATTGATAGGCACTGATTCACTGTCTGACTTCCCTTCTGCACATGGCTAGAGGGCACATGACTCCAGAAGCAGGTAGCAGTGACTTTGCCCTTAAATGCTTTGTGAAATGACTTCTGAAGATGAAAAATGAAGAGAGATTAAGCTTTATTTGCTATCTGTACAAGTACAGGTACAGCTACATAGGAATATGTTAGCTGGTGCATATCCCATCATGCAATTCTCTTTAATGCAGACGCACACATGTAGAGGTGAGAGTCCAGCTTGGGGTCTGTGCACAGGGTCAGCCATCTATTCGGGGCCACTGGGGCCTATTTCAGGGGGTTAAGGGCCCCAATGCTAGTGACGTGCATCAACTTCTGTGTGACACGCTGGCTGACTACTGCACCCCAGATTGTAACCAGCAGACAGGTCACTGAGGAAAGTTGCTTCCAAAGCAACACTGGGGTGCTGGGGGCTGAGAGCCCTCTGAGAGGACCCCCACCCCCCCTCTTAGCACTCTAATGAGCCTGGTGGTCTTATGCATGGATTTTACCCCAACGTCAGGTGCTCTGACCCAGGTCCGCTCACAGATGCATGGTGTCTCTCACACCAAGCATCTGCTCTCAATTCCGTCCCTGGAATCACCCACATTTCAGTGAGGAGCAAAGCCTGTATGCGCATAATGCAGACACTCACTCTGCAGGAAGGAAAGACACAGTGTACGGCCTGTTCCTGGATGAGAACCATCCTTGTCTCATCTTGTCTTCTGCATCCTCCTTTCCAGTCCTGTCCTTCAAGCTCCTCCATCCTTCTCAAGGTTAACTTGTTCATTTGCATAATGCATCTTTAAGGGCCTGCTTAATTAATCGGGATGCTGCAGATGTGGAGAGAAGATGCTGACTGCAAGTATCTGAACACGGCCTGATCACAGGGGGGTCCACATACAGCCAAGTCCTCCACTTCGTTCTGTAGGCAGCAGCCCAGCGGCTGCTGGCTCACATCCGCCTGGTCCCCCATTCTCCGCCTACAGGGTGTGCTGGAGCTTAGAGTAATGCGTGCCATCCATCATCTCCCAGCATCCCAGATGCAGCCCGCATCCGATCCGGGAGGCCACTGCAAAGATAACCTGGGATCCGGAGAGGGATCTGTTACCGGAACGTGTGTGTCTGCCCAAGTCTCATACATGCAGGGGAATCCTGCTTACGTTCAGTTGATCTTTCAGGGGAAGCTGTCAATAAAAAAGCCACTCTGACCTACTACTGCATGGCAAAGGGGCAGAGAGGTTGGGTGTGAAGCTATGGATGGAGGTTAAAGGTCAAGCCCCCTCCACCAAGACATTCTCCCTGCCTTTCTCAGCTGCTCCAATGGTCTCTAACTCCATGTCGGATACACTCACACTGTGATCCTTCCACGACCTTCAAGCCCGTGATGGTAAATATCAGAGTGCACTCAGCGACCAATGGCGGTAAATAAAATATACTGTATTAAATTAACAGAAGGCTGGCGGGATAAACAATCCGGAATAGAGCTTAATTCTGAATGATCCCTCCGTGAGACAGAAGCATGTGGTGTATACCCAACAGGACAGGAGCTCCTCCTCTAAGGGTTCAGCTGCACACAAACCAAGCTGTGGAGGAAGCTACCCTCAGTAGACACTCAGCACGGAGCGGAGAGTCACGCTGGCTGGAGGGAGGGGCTCCTTAAGGGACACCCAACAGAACGCAGGTCACATCTGAACACGGGTCACATCTCTCGAGACACCGGAACTTGCAGCTTGCTGTGATCATGTTACGTGCAAACTGCTGAGGGTTTGGGAGACGTTGCTGACTGCTAATCCTGAGGCCTCATCAAATCCACACCTGAAATTAGCTGCCCATTTGGTGCCCGCGCTCTTTAAGACACCTTCCGACTCACATAGGAAGATCTGAGACTACCTGTGTTCCCTCTGAGTGGAAACGCCAGCGTGATTTCCTGTTGTCCTCCTGATACGGAAGGTAGCTTTAGAAGGCAGCTATTTCAGGCGGCGGGACGGATCGTGGCAATCCAACGCTGCGTCTGGCTGCATCCTGAGCTCACACCGATTCGTCCCTGAAGCTTCCCATAATTCCTTTGCTGTAAAGGTCTGGGTGCGCGCGCCCTCTCCTCGTTTTAACACTTCCCCTCCTGGACTTCAAATAAACACCAACAAACATGCTGTGACCATCTGGGCACCTTTTGGCTTCATGCATGTGCATTGAAAATGAAATCAAGCTTCTTCAGCCATTTGCACAAGCACGAATATAGGTACATTAGCATATGTGAGCTGTCACATATTCCATCATGGGGCCTCCTATGAGGCACACATGTAGAGGTGAGAGCGAAGCCAAAGGTCTGAGTGCAGGGTTAGCCATTGATGCAGCCCCTCCCCCAGTATGAAAAGGTCCCTGCTCAACGATCCAATGGAGATGTGACTATTCTGCCGGATTTTTGAGATTTGAACTGGCGATCTTCTGATCACAGGCACAGAAGTCTAACCTGCTGAGTTGCACAGCGCCCCCTTCTGGCTCACCCACAGGCCCCTCCCTAAGGTCTGATCCTGGAGATGCACTCACACGAATCCCCTTGTGCTGGTACTTCTGTGAAGGTATATTAGGAAAATGCCAGCAAAGCAGGATTTTTATATTGAACGTGTTCAAACTTGTACACAGGTGGCCACAATAAACAACATATGGTTTGTTAGCGGAACAGGAGTCTTCAATCAGCTGATAAGAGACACTGGGAGGCCTGGCTGGACCTGCAGATGAACACCTGAACCTTAAAAAGCTCACCTTCCTCACAGGTGCAAGCGCTTGGGTTTATTCGTGTCTGACAGAAGAGAGTAGAACTCCTCAGCTCTGGTTATACTCCACGTAAAAATACTTTACTAAAGTGTCGCTCAAACGAAACATTTGCTAACGTAGATAAACACAATCACACAGAGGCAAAACAGCAACTGTGTATAAACGTACAGGGAATACATGATCTGTTTGTGTGTAAAAGGCACACACACACACCCTACTCAGCCCTAACCTTTATCATAAGTAACCAAAGAAAATAGTAGACTTTTGGTATTATTAGTTTTTTGATTGCAGTCACAGATTTTTTTAAAACTGAGTTCCTCTGGTAGGGCCCAAAAAATGGTCCCCACAATGTCAAAACTAATTTGTATAACATTGGTCCCCATTTGGTCCCCGCAGTGTGGCAAACACAAACTCAGGTGAATACATGGCCATACATTCCCACATCACCCCCTCACCAGCCACTCATCACTCCCTCACCACCCACTCATCACCCACTCATCACCCATCACCACCCACTCATCACTCCCTCACCACCGATCACCACCCACTCATCACTCCCTCACCACCCACTCATCACCCCCTCACCACTCACTCATCACTCCCTCACCACCGATCACCATGCACTCATCACTCACTCACCACCCACTCATCACCCCTTCACCACCCCTGCCCCCCAGCAGTCCAGGACTGTCATTTACGGTGGACCCAAACTTCATTTTGGGCCTCCACCCCCTTCCAGACACAGACCACCCCCACCCCCAAATACAAACCAGCCCCAGACACAGACTCCCCCATAATACATACGCCCAGCAGCCCGCATTTCAACAGTCTGCAAGTAGGTCAACACTGTGAAACTTCTGAGCCACTTTAGGAATAATACATCCACGCCAGACAGACGGCCTGGTCTGGTCCTCAGGGTCCATTACTCACCCCGACGTGCCGTGCATGCGCAGTTGGCAAGTTTGACCTCGAGTGGCCGAGGGGCGAAGGCAGGTTGAGTGTTTCTCAAACCAGTCCTCGAGGACCCCCAGATGGTCCACATTTCTGCTGAACCAAAATTACTTCCATGAGAGAAACGCGACCCACCTGTTTGCATCTGATAGTGTCAAACACTATCAGAGGTGACGGCATGATGTCGCTTTTCATCGACGGCCTCCCAGATTAGCTAAACTGAACTCTCCATCGGTCGTAAGAGGTTCTGTTTCACCTGCTTTCTGAGGCCTGGGGAACAACGTAGTTAAAAAAATCAACAGGTTTGCGTCCCTGCAGCAAATACATCGTTGCAGGTGAATTCAAGAATGGTAGAATGGGACAAAAATCTGCCAGGGTTGCGTCACACGGCGTTTGCTATAACAGGAGCTGTGTGCAGAGCGCCACCTGCATTCAGGACAGCATTGCAGTTTTGTACATTTACATATACAGCCTCCCGACTTCTTGCCAAACCAACAGCGTGATTTCTTATAAGTTACGGCAATTTGAATTTCAGATTGGATGCAAAAGCCTTTCAAGTCCAAAATGTGGACAGTGGTGTCACTCCAAGAGCTTTGATCAGAAGCTACTCCCAGAGAGGAACAAGCAGGTGACTGCTTTTCTGAAGATAAAGAGGGATTTCCATCATGTTCCCGAACAAGCACTAAAGCTGTGATGATGTTCATGTTTACAAATCATTTATGATCAAAGTTTTCATTTGAAATAATTTCTGTAACCTTTATAAGGTGGATATTGAGATGGGCAGAGCTCAGAGCTGATGCCTTTCAGAGACACTCTACAGTCCGGTTTAAATTGCAATGTGCAACCAGAAGCTGATCTAGGCTCACTGTTCTGTGTCCGGTCATGTGATTAGGGGGTAATGACAGCCAGCGTACCTACACACCAGCACCAGGCCTTTCAGGCTTCATTACCCTCTCAGCCCCAGTTAAGGCTCCTCTACACCCAAGGGCTTCATCCAGCCATGTCAGAAACCTGCTGCTCGTCACGCCACACACACAGCCAGGTGGGCTCTCAGCCTGCCACGGAGCATCAGAAGGGTTTGGACCTGCTCCGCACAGTCTCCAGCAGCACTGCGAGCCCTGACAGATGTCATGTTACTCAAAGTCCCCAGCGGGTGGTGAAGCTCAAACTTGATACAAACTTGCTGTCAAGCTGATACGAGTATGACATCAGACCTTGCCTTATGGTTTAGAAGGAGGGCCTGTGACACCCCCATACCAGAGGCCGATGCTGTGACCCACAGCTCTGCTGCGAGAAGCCACACCAGCAGCCAGTGACCAGCAATGACCAGTAAGACACTCCTACAAGCACAACACCACCTGCACGATTTTTTGGCACAACATGGCAAAGGAAACGAGTGTGAAAAAAGGAGGTGCTGAAAGTTCCAGGCAGTGCTGTGCAGCTCAGCAGGTTAGGATGCTGTGCTTGTCATCATTAGGTTGCTGGTTCAAATCACCAATGGATCTTCGAGCAAGGCCCTTAACCCACGATAGCTCTAGGACTATCTAACCAGGCTTTCTCAAGTGTATGTCACCTTTGATAAAAGCGTCTGTTGAAGGTAAATATGATGGTAGTAGGTGAAATCCACTGAGGTTTCAGAATGGAAACATTACACTGAGCGAAACCTCAAAGTCAGTCTGTATCTGTCTGTGGGGGGAGTGAGGCTTTGTAGGTCTAAATATTGTCTCTTTGCTAAACCACCATCCACATTGATTATGAACAGAAGCTCTGTCACCTCGGCCAGCTTTGGTGAGTGAGCACAAATATTTAACAGACAGGAAATGGATCCGTTGTTTGTTACTGGCTGGCACTGAGCAGTAAGGAGATTACTGAGGCTACCTGGGGACTGAAGGACTGCATCCCCATAGCGGAGACGTGACACACTTTGTAACTGTGTGTGTTTGGTCACTTTCACATGGAAGTCTGGTAATGAAGAGCACGGGGGGGTTATCTGAGGGCAGCCAATTGCACCCTCAGCGAATTAAGAATTCATCCAACGGGAGACATCTGGACACGTGTTGGTTTGTAAATGTCAGCCTGATCGCTGGGCGCTTCTCTACAGTGTAGCCAAGAAGCGTTTCCATGGTGAGGTGAAGTGAAAGTTCAGATCAAGGTGTGGCCGAGCTGCACAGGTCCTGGTCCCTGGCCTGTCTGACACAGAGGGAGCCGGCCTCGCCGTCCCTGGGCAGGGACTCCTCCAATCCCTGTCCCACACGGTGGAGCTCGCCTTGCGAACACATCCAGCTCTTTCAGGCTCAGTTTTAATCACTGTGTATGGACTATGCTGAGAGAAACCCAAAGATGACGAGACAGGGCCATTCATGTTGGGACTGCCAAGAGGGCCGTCCCCCTCCCAGGAGGGACATCGCCCTCAGACACAAGGACCCACAGGCATGGGGCCCTCCTGCAGAGGAAGGGCCAGTATGTTCCGGGGCATCATGCATGACGGCTTCAGCTGGTAACACCAAGTCCTACCGACTCAGAGGACTGGAGTAAGGAAGCTTTATGTTAAGTGCTAAGGGTCTCCATGGTGACAAGAACTCATTACACCCACAACCAGAGAAAGTATAAAGGCAACATTAATAAGAGTGAACTCTACTCCAGATGGACACAGCTGGATGCCAACGGGTTGTACTTTTTCATAAAAGAAAACCATTTCCCAGAGAAGTGCAACATCTTCCAGGATAATTACCACGATCTTGCCTTTATATGCAGAGAACAGTTCAGTAATTACACGTGCCGAATGGTGCATCAGCATGCACCTCTGTCATAACAAAGGTCATGATTCTGCTGTTGGGCTGGAATGGTACCGTTATGGAGCAGCAGTCTTTACGTCTTTGGAAATGACTCCGATTGCCACAAGATCAGACAGTCGTCACATAGCAACACCAGTGATGTAGGTCATTTTAACCAGCTCCTCTATCCCGACTACTGCACGCCCAGGGGGCGCTGTGTGACTCATTGGATTAGGATGCTATGCCTCTGATCAAAAGAGTATCAGGATACTCTTTGGTGGGCCTGACTGAGACCATGCTCTATGCTGGCCCAACTGGGTCACGCTGTCACACCAGCGGATACTCTTTGGTGGGCCTGACCAATTTCATTTCTATTTAATCCCAAAGGTGTTTGATGGTGTTGACGTCTGGGCTCTGTGTGGGCCAGTCAAATTCTTCCACACCAAACTCACCCAACCATGTTTTTATGGACTTTGCTTTGTGCACTGGGGCACAGTCATGCTGGAACAGAAAGGCTCCTTCCCCAACTGTTCCCACAAAGTCGGAAGCATAGACTTGTCCAAAACATCTTGGTATGTTGAGGCATTAAGAGTTCCCTTCCCTGGGGCTACAGGGCTGAGCCCAACCCCTGAAAAACAACCCCATACCATTTTCCCTCCTCCACCCAACTTTACAGTTGGCACAGTGCAGTCAGGCAGGTAACGTTCTCCTGGCATCTGCCACACCCAGACTCATCCATCAGAGAAGCGTGATCTGTCACTCCACAGAACACTTTCAAATTGCACCAGTGTCCAGTGGAGGCGTGCTTTACACACCACTTGCATTCAGCGCTTGCCTGAACTCGACTACATGGCTAAGTGCTTGATTTTATACACCTGTGGCAATGAGTCTGAATGAAAGCCCTGAATTCAGTGATTAATAGGTGCATCCCAATGCCAGTGAGTTCCTGGCTCTGAAGACCGGCCCCTTTAAGCTACCATGAGTGTGTCTGTACGCCCTACAGGGTGATGGGACCTGAATGCACAATCACGCTCCATCACTTATGGTGATTAAACTATTACACTACCTGCAGGGACGCTCAGCAACAATTACTGTTCAGAAATCCTAGGCCGCCGTGCCTTTTTGGGACAGATAAATGGAGGGAAAACAGCAACAGGAAGCCAGTCACAGCAGGAAGGCAATGAAGCAATCTGAGCAAAGCAGAGAGAGCTACAGGTCCTCAGCTCCACCCGGCCAACACTATGTGAAAGGCAGTGAAGCTTCAGGTGCCATCTGTACAGGTACAGGCACATCGGAGCGTGTTAGAGTGTCACATATCCCATCATGCTCTCCTTTTTAATGCACACACACATGTAGGGCAGAGAGTGAAGCTTGGGGTCTGAGTGCAGAGTCAGTCATTTATCCAGCACCCCTGGACCTTTTTCTTTTTTGGGGGGGGGGGGGGGGGGGGGTTTAACGGCCAT
>JAODJX010000065.1:32236543-32247778 GCA_026776945.1 Isichthys henryi
CCACAGATCCCGGGACAGACCTGAACACCAGACAGATATAGGCCAGAAGACTCCCAGGATGGCATCCTACAGGTCCCAGGATAGACCTGAACACCGAACAGATACAGTACAGGCCAGCATACTCCCAGCATGGCATCCCACAGGTCCCAGGACAGACCTGAACACCAGACAGATACAGGCCAGCAGACTCCCAACATAGCACCCCAGAGGTCCCAGGACAGACCTGAACACCGAACAGATACAGGCCAGCAGATTCCCAGCATAGCATCCCACAGGTCCCGGGACAGACCTGAACACCAGACAGATACAGGCCAGCAGACTCCCAGGATGGCACCCCACAGGTCCCAGGACAGACCTGAACACCGAACAGATACAGGCCAGCAGACTCCCAGCATAGCATCCCACAGGTCCCGGGACAGACCTGAACACCGAACCGATACAGGCCAGCAGACTCCCAGCATAGCTTACAACATACACATTTATTTTAAAGGTACAGCATGCGATCGCTTTATAACTCCTGAGAGAGTAATACACTGATCATGCTTCCGTACCATGGACAGCCCCACAGGGCTAACGCAGATAGAGCCGTGTGGAGCAGTAAGAAAACTCTGCAAAGTATGGGTACCGTCTAAACACGTGGCTGAACCTCCTGCATGCAGAGTCGGACACAGATGGCGGATAATATTAATTACTGTGTGCACTATTTCATTTACAATGAATGTAGTACCAGATGAGCATGAATTTATGTCATTTAATTATCCACACAGCACACATCCTGAAGCTGGCGATTAACACCTCAGCATGAGAACCATGAGAAGATCAAACTGATTCTGAAGTTGGCTGTTAACACACGATAAGACCAAACTGATCCTGAAGCTGGCAATTAACACATGAGAAAACCAAACTGATCCTGAAGCTGGCTATTCACACTGCAGCAGACCAAACTGATCCTGCAGCTGGATATAAACACTGCAGCAGACCAAACTGACGCTGAAGCTGGATATTAACGCCACAGCAGGCCAAACTGATCCTGCAGCTGGATATTCACACCGCATCAGATCAAACTGACACTGAAGCTGGCTATCACATCAGCAGGCCAAACTGATGCTGAAGCTGGCTATTAAAAAATCAGCAGACCAAACTGATCCAGAAGCTGGCTATTCACACCTCATCAGATCAAACTGACGCTGAAGCTGGCTATTAACACATCAGCAGGCCAAACTGATGCTGAAGCTGGCTATTAACACTGTAGCAGACCACATGGATATTGGCATTTGAGGCAGCAATATTGGCATTTGAGGCTTTGAGGCAGCAGACAAATTTATTCCACACCAAACACCATAACAAGAGTGGGAAGCTCATGGAAACGGGGTGTTAATAACAGAACCTCCCATAAAAACCAGCAGGCGTTCATTAAGGAAAGAGCAGAAGAATGGAGCCATGTCTAATAGATGTGTGACTGGGACCCCACAACTGGGTGACTTTGTTGCTTCTCACAGCAGCTGCATGGCTGAGAACTCTTGGGTGAAACAGAGTTCAGAAGGTTAATGAACGCCGGTGACGTTTCCATATGTAACAGGGAATGATAAGAATCAGGTGGTCAGAGCTCCTCTCCGTCAGGCAGCCTCTGTGGCCGCAGACGTTTCTGTACCAGCTCTCTGTGGTCTCACTTGTTGTGTTGCTTCCAGTATGATTAGCTCAGAGTTCTGGCTGGCGGGGATCCATTATTTCCTGTGTGCTGCTCCTGTCAGCCTTCCGATTATCGTGTTCAGGGTGGGGGGGGGGGGGGGGTGAAGGTCGAACTTCCACCCCACTTCCCATCATGCGGCTGCTTCGTGTCGTCGTCAGCAAAACACCCATCGCTCTGCCTTACACGGATGATAAACCTGTCTCATCGCAGCTGTTCAAATGCTGGTGCTCTGCGCTGCTGGTAAGATCGCTGACAGTCACACGCATCTCTCCAGCTGCCTTGGTTAGTCTTTCCTTAAATACCCCTACACACACATACACACACATACACACACACAGTGGGGAGTTTGAAGCTTGGGGTCTGAGCCATTTAACTGGCATCCCAAAGCGGTTTGAGGGGCTTAAGAACTTTCCTGAAGGGCCCGACAGAGATTGGACCTGGTGGTCTTCTGATCATGGGCACAGAGGCCGAACATGCTGAGCCACGTACCTTTCCCAGGACGCACATAATCTGACACGAATCTCTTCCGTAGTTTATAATATTGATAAAAAACCCCGAAAGAAATTCCAAAATTAGCTGTGAAGCCCTCCGATTTCCCCGAGCACTCCTCTGACATCCAAGTGATAGCTGGAGTCTTGTTTATCAGTCCAGAACCACAGAAGGTCTGCAGTCATTCACACCTCACATGACACGATCTCAGAAGCGATCCCCTGTGTTATCTCTCCCCTGCATTGAGCTTTGATCCAGAACTCTATTATGGAAAACGATTGCTCAGAAACTTACATCTGTTATGGGTGCATCGCTTTCTGACAGAGTCTGACAGACTCTTAGCTCAGACTCCTGCCCTTGAGGTTGTCTGTGTAACGATGCTGTTAGAGCAGGGAGAGCTTCAGCAGCATAAGCAGCAGCGTCAGAGGATGGAACTCTGCCCTCGGGGCCTCATCATAACAGCGAAAACACGCTGCTTCAACATTTCACAACCTTGGAGGAAATGGAGGAAGATTCCAGAAAACTGGGGGGAAGAGCAGCATATTGGGGATTCATCCCCCCCTCCCCGCACTCCCTCTGGTGTGGGGGCAAGTGACAGGCAGTGACCTCTGCAGTCGGGATGACAGGGCGAGTGCTGAGTGGGACAGAGCTAAGCGACAGCCTAAAGCAGTGGTTTTAAAACTCGGTCCTCAGGCCCCACTGCCCTGCTTGTTTTCCAGCTATCTCTGCCCTACACACTGCTGATTACCTGGATCAGGTGTATACAGTCAATCAGAAGCTGAAAGGCAGCTGGGACTTGTGTGTGGGGCAGGAATAGCAGGAAAACAGGCAGGGCAGTGGGGCCTGAGAGTTTGAGAACCACTGGCCTAAAGACAAGATTCGCGATAGCGGCTCACGTGCCATTAAACCCCCCAAGGAGGGAAGGGAGGATCACGAGGGCCGTCTGGGGACACTCCTCACCGCCGTCACCATTCAATGTCGCTGAAATAACTGCTGCTTCTCAGAAATATGCTCCTAAGCCAAACCAGACAGGATGACCACTGCACTAGCCTCACACAGACCACAGTGGCCCAGTTCTGGCCATTTAATGCTTTCATGAACCGCATATTCAGCTGTCGCCTGCATTATTTAAGGGGATCTCCTGTGGGCCTGAAGGCACCGTCAGCCCACGCCCGCTCCCATGCAGACACACATTAATGCTGAAGCTCACGCAGCCACCTGCAGTGCTTATAGCACCTGCCAGATGAATAACACGGTATTCCTGCTTGCGAGGAGAGCACTGTCACAGAGCTTCTGAACCAGGAAGTGGGGAGCCTGCAGCTGTACTGATCTGACGCACCTCCACACTAAAACACTCCTTTTTTTGAGAGTCCTTCAGAAAAGCAGAGGAATCCCTTTGGATGGAACTCTCAATAAATACTGACGGGCAACAAACAGCAGTCTAAACGCACCTCCTGCTGACCTCCCCCAAAGCATAAGAGTGGCATCACCTTAACAAGTGGCGGACGGAGCAGCATTCAGCAAAACAAAGCATCTCGCTGCATATAACAGAACAGCTGTGGTGTCACCGGCGATTTGCAGAGATCTCAGAAGGTCAGCTGGGTTAACGAGGGGAATCCTCACCACCCACCTTACAGGGGGGGTCCATTACTGCACTGATCTGTGGGGGGGGTTCATTTACTCAGTCTGATGAACAGAACATGAGCTTTACCCTTGCTTGTTTGGCCTTTAACCTGCCTGCTGTTCTCATTCTGCCACTATCATTCCAAGCAAGGAATCGTGGGCTCCTGGCCAGGCCGGGCAGGACCAAAGGGGCCCAGAGGAACCTCAGGTCCATGTGGACCTTCCCGGGCCCCTGAGTAACCGCTGGTTGGGCTCTACAGCAGGAAGCAGCCCCAAAATACCTGTCTCCCACCCCCCCACTTTCCACAGGAATTCTCACCTGCAAGGGTCCATCACCTGAATGTCACCACAACGCCAGGCCATCTCTGGGCCTTATCTGAATTTCGGGTGCAGGAAGTGAGCTAAACCATGTCTGCGCAGACAGGGTGGGGGTGCTCATCAGTATGCACAAGCACCTCTACACCTCTACAGCCCCCCCCAGCCCTTCACTGTGTGTAGAGCTGCAGCCTGACTAGGCCGCCTTGCAGGAATCCCTGTCGATCAGCCCCCCAGCCCGTATGGAGGGTTGCCAAACATCTGCTGATGTTCTAGGGAGTGGATCCCACATCCAGCACTTCTCCTCATTGGAAAAGCCCTGTAATGGAAGCTAATTCCTGCCCATGGATGGAGGGGTAAAACCTATTGAGCTATTGGCCTCACTTCTTTCTGTAAAGAAATTATTTGCGTCCCAGACCAGTGGCTCAGAACCAGTCTGTATTGGATCCATTCAGAGACCAAAATGAAAAGGCAGGTCTTCAATCTCATACACCCCCTGAGCTGTTCCCTCCCAGCACGATTCCATGGTCTCACACCAGCAATGATGTCCATTGAAACTCATGGGATTCTATCAGTCCAACCCTCAACTAAGTCACACTGGAGCAGGATGACACCAAATGTAACCTCCAGAATCAATGAGAGTCGAGTGCTTTCTTACATCCTCCATTCACCAGCTTTCCTACCCGTAAAGGCAGCAGCCTCCGGCCAGCTGCTGAAGCTGCATCACCTAAGGGAAGAAAGCACTGCAAATGTAGCTCATACTCAGCCATTTTGACTAGGCGGTCATGTTCTGTGCCGTCACACGCAGAACGTGAAGCTATATCCTGCCACATGCTCACACAACATCACCCTCTTAATCCCTTATAAAAAATTTAGATCCTCCTTTTCATCTGCACATCCATAAAACATTTGATCAGATACTTCATTCTGGTCTTAAAGGCTTGAGAGAGACTTTTCGCAGCCCGAATAAGGAGGTTTTAATGCTAATACTGTATATTAGACCTTGTGTAAAGCTGAATAAGACAGAATATAAATTAATATGATTAGAAGTGGCCAGCATTTCCCCAGATGACAATTAAATAGGATCTGCAAGTTTTTTAAGTTTCTGTGAGAAAAATTAGCTCATTTAAATGGACCCTCCATAACAGCGCCTGAAAACTCATTTCCAGCACTATCTGCCAGTTAGATAACAGCTAAGTGCAGCTTCTGTGTGTGTCACCAAAGGCGCTTCCTGATCATTTATATTCCGTACCTAGTCACTCCCCGGAAGCTCAGCTCAGCCACACTAGCGCCAGGTGACTCCTTGATGGCTATATGTTTGAATTGTGCTATTTGCCTGATTGCCGGTTGCTCTGAACAAAAGCGTTTGCTAAATAAAATTCATGTGAATGTAAATAATTAGCTACAGCCCTAACAAAGCGGTCACAGCATGCACTCAAGCACCATGTGGGAAGGTCACGGTGCACAATGAGGCTGTCAGAGCTGTTGCACCTGTAGAAACGGATGCATGAGACATGACACAAATGCCTGGTTACCCAGCCCGCAAGGCCAAAATGCATTTACCAGGGCCGGTGAAGGTGAGGAAGGCCGCTGTCCTGCATAACAAGGCGGAACCACGCAAGACACAAAGGTCAGGGGGACTGGGAACAGCGGTGGGGGGGTGGGATCTGATGCCAGGTAAAATTCCACATATCAGCCTGTCCTTCAGCCCAGACCCATGTGATCCAGAGAGCTGAGCCCCCCAGCAGCAGGTGGTGCTATCTGCCCCCATCAAGGTCTGCGCTGGTGCTGATGCGCCTCCTCAGTGTAATGATTGTTTGTGGCCAACAGGGGGCCCCACATAGCTGAAATGCACTGTTTGAATGGAGGAAAACACTCACACCCTTATTTGGACTACACACCTATCCACAGGGGAGATCGCATGACTCCGTCACTCAGGCCCCGCCGACTGGGCAGCCATATGGCAGGGTGGGGCGAGCCACTCTGGGTCAGGCCTCACAGCTGCTCGTTATATCCGGGCCCTTGCTGGCGCGGGGGGGTGGTGCACTCCTGACGTATCAGCACACTCACAGTGGAGCAGGCTCACAGTGGAGCACGCTCACAGAGGCCCGGCAGTAAGCTGTGCGCTTTGCACAAATGACATTATCCTTGAAATCGCTCCCGCGGCACAATTCAATTACAGCGGCAGCGCTGTGCCGCCCGCCTTCCAAATGCTCAGCCGCTCCCCCCTCTGTTCTTCATGTTTCCCCCCCCCCCCCCCCACACACACACTGCCCTGGTTACGATGTGGCGGCGCTGAGCTCACACTGCTGCGTGTGCCCCCACAGGCTCGCTTACACCCCAGCCAGCTTCATTAATGCAGCTGTATCGATCAGGCTCCTTCAGACTGTCACCGGCGCCCAGCTCCTCTGGGCCGGCTCCGCCTGTCATTAGGGAGATAAGGAGATTAACCCCATCCTTGTTTCCCCAAAACAAGGTGGAGCCCAGGCGGAGTTTAAGAGCTGCGGCTCTATGGATGAAAAGTGGGCGTGAGAGCTGGGCGGCACCTTGCCGTTTGAGGGCCACTAACATGACACTGCCTTTTAAACCTGAACTGGGCCTCTGTGGGCCGTCCGCATCGCCAGCCAGCACCAGCAGAGAGCATCAGTGACGGCACACAAAACTCCTGTGGCCCTTTGACACGTATTGATGCACGATATCGTCAAACCAAGGCGGCCCGTCTACCTTCCCCAGGTATAGATGCTCAGCACTGGGCTCGCCAGCACGGCTCCTGCCACTGGAAATTCTGCCCGGATGCTGTCAGGTCCATGGTGAATGAGGGATCTCTTTGGAGTCCAGCAGCCAGCTGACCATGGGCAAACCCAATAAAAGGTGCTGGACACCATCTCTTACTCAAGAGTTTCCTTTTCTCCTGGTCTGCTACAGGAAGCTGGCATCCAAATACCGACCCACAGACCGACAGGTACTGGCCCACATTTGAGGAAAGAAAGTCTGTGTTTTGTGCCGTCATGGACAGTGGTTGGTAATGCAGAGGAAATGAAATGCAGGGCGGCGAGGAACCTGACTGCTGGCAGAAGCAGCACAGGAGAGCGGCAGACGGAGCTCTGGAGCAGGCCGGCCGCCGTTTGCTGACCCTGTCGGCCTCCCAGAGCTGCCGGCATGCTGAGTCTACGGGGAGCCCCGCTTAAGCTCCTGAGTTAAAGGAGGAGCGTGCGGCTGCTGCAGGTAATCAGACTGTGCGTGTGTGTATTATGTTTATATTAGATTGTGGGGACCAAATGTCCCCCACAATGTGATTAAAAACCAGTTATTTTAACGTTGTGGGGACCATTTTTCGTACAACGATCTGTGAATGCAAGCAAAAAACTAAAAATTCCAAAAGTCATGAATTTAGTTTGGTTACTTATGGTTAAGGTCAGGGCTGGGTAGGGGTTAAGGTCGTCATGGATTAGAGATTTCCCTTAGAAATGAATGGAAAATCCCCGCAAATATATAATTACAAACCTGTGTGTGTGTGTGTCTGAGTGTGTGTGTCTGCGTGTGTGTGTCTGCGTGTGTGTGCGCGAGGCAGAAATGCGTCAGGTGGTGGGCATTGGGCCTCCGGCCCGGGTGACGTGTGCTTTGCGCCCCCTGCAGGAACCTCCAAATGGTCCCAGAGCCCCGAAGTCCTTCACCCCGGAGAGGATCAGCAGCATGTAGCTGGCTGGACCAGTGCACGGGCCAGAAAAGGCACTGCAGAAAGCAGGGAGACCACCGGAACAGGCCACTGTCACTTGTCAGACGTTTAAACCAGCAGGCACCAGAACATCTTATTCCAAATCCCAAGGAAAAGCAAGATTCTAATCAACAAGAAATGAAAGACATACAAGGACATAGGACACTGCTAATGAAGGGGATTGACTTTTCTAAGAGGTAAATCATACCAAACGGATCATTGTGGGTGAGATTTCACCCATAATTTACTAGCTAAGGAAGGTTTATCTGTAAAGAAAATCAAAGAACATATCACTCTAGCTTCCTGTTAAGGACTTTAAACAAAAGATCAACATATGTGCATTAAAGATAATGCCGGTGATGGCGGAGAGCCGAACAGCAGGGTCTGACGCATGGAGCCCATGCAGTCATGTGACAGGAAGTAACCCATCTGGCCCATGACACAAGCATCACTTACTCTGTTAATCTCAATTCACCCTATTGAAATGCATAAGTATAGAGACAGGGGGGTTTGCAGCCACTGAGGGGTAAAATTAACCTGCATTAGAATAAGACATTGGCAGAGTTTAAAGGTTATCTGTTAATCATTCCAGTCAGAGGGGAAAACAACATTTCCTGTAGTCACAACCTCATACGTCCAGAAGTTGTGCATCAATCTGCATAAATGCTAAGCCTGTAAGACTGCACCACTCTGCATTCCTCAAATGTTCAAAGACTAATCTCATCAGAAAGTGCACAGCTGCTCACACAAACAGCACAACAAAAGCAACCTTGTAGTTGAGCGTGGAGGCATGCACTGCAAGAAAAGGCAACTTCAATCCCCACCATTCTGGCATCAGAACTCCAAAGTTCGACCTCCAAAGGGTTATACCACTCAAGATCGACCTCCAAAGGCTCGTACTACTCAAATTGGACATCCAAAGGGTCGTACCACTCACAAGATCGACCTCCAAAGGGTTATGCCACTCAAGCTCAACCTCCAAAGGCTCGTACTACTCAAACTGGACATCCAAAGGGCCGTACTTCTCACAAGCTCAAGCTACAAAGGGTCGTACCACTCAGACTCAACCTTTAAAGGGCCATTCCACTCACAAGTTCAACCTCCAAAGTGTTGTACCACTCACAATCTCAACCTGCAAAGTAACTTAAACTTGACCTCCAAAGGCTGCATCACTCACAAATTCAACCTCGAAAGGGCGATACCACTCACACTCGACCTCCAAAGGGCTATACCACTCACACTCGACTTCCAAAGGGCCATACCACTCACACTCGACCTCCAAAGGGCCATACCACTCACACTCGACTTCCAAAGGGCCATACCACTCACACTCGACCTCCAAAGGGCCATACCACTCACAAGCTCCTTGATTCCAAGACAGTTCACTGAAAGTCTTCAGATGAACATCACTGCACTGGAAATTTGGTGCCCATCAGTAGACCTGTGCTGTCATCAGCGGTGGAGCCCTGAACAGAGCGGCAGATCCTCAACCCTCAGGTAACCACTGGGTGGGATATGAAGGTGTGTCAGCTGTAAGTAAGCTCACTGGGTCACCACACGTGTTTCAGAGGAGCTTCTGATGTCTGGCTATGTTGGAAAGCAGCAAAAGAGCTCATTGAAAGGTGTTCTCTATGCGAATAAGAGCATAGTGCTGCACTCAAACTCACACTGCAGCACAGCAGCATAAGATTCCAAGGACACAAAAGTTACTTTGCCATATAACTGAGCCAATCAGTCTCCATGATAAAAGAAGCATAGCCCAGATGGTTAGGAAGTAACATGACAAAATAATGTGCAATCCAGTAACCTAATTCTTATTCTTAAACTTGTTTGGCACATCTTACTCAACATAAACAAACCCCCTATGGATGGTAGCACACAACAGGCCAAAGGGGCCGTCCTAGCCAGATTCATCTGTGAGGAACACAGGTTTCCTTCTTACGGTGTGTAATCTGCAGCCCGGCAAACTCCACTCGATCGCCACTTATAGTGAATACAACTGTTGTACTATACATGCCCACAATGCAGTGCAGCTCCATTAATCAGAAAGTCTTCATTTCAGGCTCTGTTGAAAGAATCTGCAGTGCTTCGTTCCTCTCAAATCTAGGTTTCAGTTCCAGCCACTGAGTGAAACACTTTAATTACTGCCGCTGTCTGTGTTCAGTCAGTGTCACTCGTGACAAACATGGGCTCTGGAAGCCCGAGAAATGATTTGTCAGAGCTTTGCTTGCTATTCACTCTTTTGTGAGTCTGGAGAGAAGTACAGCTATCGAGTTATTTAAAACGTCAGGGAATGACTGCATTCTACAGAAACATCAACAGATCAACATTAGTCTTTCAATTGTTCGGACAAAATGTAAAAGCTGTAAAAAGAGATTTTGGGAAACCATGTCTGTAGAAGACAAATCGCATCTAATAAGATCTCTTGGGAAATCAGGAAGGATAGCATACAGGGTAACGTCTGGTTGGGGGCATTGTGGAATGCATTCATCAATTCCAATCCAAATCAGCAAATGGGGCAGCACCCGAATAGGGCCGAAAAAATAAAATAAAAGCCACTGACGGCATGGACGGCAATCAGGAATGTTTCCTGAAGCATCCAGTACGAATCAGTATGGAGTGCTCAGGCAATGGGATTTAATGTCAGGTGTTCTTCAGTGTGCTCCCTTAATTATGGTCTAATTTGGTCCTAAAAACACATCTGGTTCCATTCTGATCATCTGCCGACCTGAAAGTGCCCGGGGTACCTTAGAGCTAAGTATGTAAAACACTCCAGTAAACAAGAAGGTATAGAGGATGCAGGGTGAAAATCACAGCGAATGATGTAGGTCACCCTAGATGAGAGGCACAGAGTGTGCTGCTGATGGACTCCGGATGGTTCCGTGCCACTACAGCGCCCCCGTGCTGGGCTCAGGACCTCATGCCATGTCACCCACTGGTCATGAAATGAAAACTAAACACGGACAGGTGCCATTCTGGATAGGAGCAGCTATTTCCTATCTAAGAGTGTGGTTTCACTAGCCTAATGTTCTGCTAGTGTTGTTAATCTTTTGGACAGCCACAAAAATTCAACCGCTCCGAATAAAGCAGAGATTAAAAGATGTCTGTAATGGTGATTAATGTCACCTGAGAAAGTTAAAGAGGTGTTTCAGAGCAGCCCAACTGGGATGTATAAAGTGCAACACTGCCCCCCCTCCCCCCCAGGAAGAGAATAGGGCATGGAGAATGCCTGGCCTGGAGATGGCAAACAGGGATTAAAACAGGTGGGTGGGGATATTCCGGAGGAAAAACAGAAGCTGGCTGCTGACTGCTGTTAGAGGGGGGGGCCGGGGGCGGGGGGGGGGGGGGGGGGGGGGGGGGGGGGGGGGGGGGGGGGGGGGGGGGGGGGGGCGGGGGGGGGGGG
>JAODJX010000065.1:32257711-32277449 GCA_026776945.1 Isichthys henryi
CAGGGGGTTAGGGTTAGGGAGACTCACCTGGACAGGGGGTTAGGGTTAAGGAGACTCACCTGGACAGGGGGGTAGGGTTAGGGAGACTCACCTGGACAGGGGGGTAGGGTTAGGGAGACTCACCTGGACAGGGGGGTAGGGTTAGGGAACCTCACCTGGAAGGCTGTCTGATTGTTGTAATTCTTAATTTCTTTGTTGGCCCCTCGGAAGAGAAGAACCCTGGCACAGCTGTCCTGAAAAAAAGGGAGGGAAAGGAGGAGGGGGTTGATGAGCTGTTCTGGGCGGTATCTGTGCACAAAGGGGACCCACCCATTTTCCCAAGAGGATTAACACTGTGTGGGGTTACATTACGGATCAATCAGACTGACATCAGCAACACAGATCTGCTACAGCCTCATAAATGGTAATGAGGAGCCACCGCCCTTCACGTGGACAGTTCATAGGAAGATGAGCAAACAAAACCCTTTAACGGAATCCTTTCATCATCATTCTAAAGATGCCATTGCTCCAGGGAGAGAAAGTGAAAGGGCGACCACAGGGAACCACAGGACAGATGATACAGGAGGAGGGACAGATTGAAGCGCCCTCTGCTGGTGTGACAGTGAAGGAGCAGGACTTGAAGCATTCACAGAGAGGACTCCAGAATGGCAGCCCACAAGTTCGGGGAATTGCCACAACGCAGGCGGATTAATGGCAGCTGCTCAGCCCAGGGCCTTGGCAGGTAATGCGCCCTGCCACTCCACTGAGGGACAAAATTCGAGGAGCAAAAAGGAAACAAAGTGCCCTGCAAAAGGGCTGGAGCATGAGCTGTGCTAGCAGCTTCTAGGAATCAGTGATTAACAAGAATTAGCATGACCATCAGTATGACGATGCTGGCCTAGCAGATATATGCTACTGATCGATATGCAAGTACGACATGAACTCACCATTTAAAACCATGTGAAGTCGATAAATATCCTCGACATTCACTTGGTGAGCTGCAGAACACACCAACTGTCCTGCACACAGTCCTGAATTATACTCACAGTTTTAGCAAGTCTGCTCACCCTATCTGCTTTTAGAAACAATGCCTGCAAATGCACATGCTGCCCTCTAGTGGTTGTAGACATAATTACAGAAATATTGACTGCTACCAAAAGCAGCTTGTACTAATCTGTGTCACATAGTAAAAGAAAGTACCTGAGTTTAAAACAGAAAGTAAATTCATTATGAATAATTAGGCTAAATCACGGTTCAGTCTCGAACCTCATGACGAAGATCAGACCCAACATGAGGCTAAGACATGATCTACTCCAAGGGGATCCTGACACCCAAATTGCCAAGCTGCCATCCCGGCTCTTCCAGAAAAGAATGTGGTGCTCTTTACCTGGACAGCCTCGCATGCTGATGTCAGCTACACGCAAAAAGCAGAGGCAGAAGGTGAGCAGCACAGCTGCACAAAGTGGAGGCGCAGAGGCACGGAGGCACAGAAGCACAGAGGCGCAGAGGCACGGAGGCACAGTGACACAGGGGCACGGAGGCACAGAGGCACGGAGGCACAGTGACGCAGGGACACGGAGGCACAGAGGCACAGTGACGCAGGGGCACGGAGGCACAGAGACACAGAGGCACGGAGGCACAGAGACACGGAGGCACGGAGACACAGAAGCACGGAGACACGGAGGCACGGAGGAACGGAGACACAGAGGCGCGGGGCACTTCTGCGACAGTATCAGAGATACACAGATATACAGATATATATCCAGCAGACTGAAGCCGCTTCTCGTTTAGCTTTTAGCCAGGTGCAAATTCATATTTCAGACTGTGGGGAATGTGCACAAAGAATGGCCTGTAGGGGGAGACATAGCACACGGCTGGAGCCTGCGTTCTGAGGGTGTCTTCCACCCCGGCGTGACATTCGCAGCTCTCCCCGCAGGTCAAACCTATGCCGCAGCGTGAGTGGCAACCTGCTGCACGTAATGCGCACTGCAGAGAATCTGCATGGTCAGCCCCGAGCGCATCGCCGCACTTATCAAAACAGGCGGGCTTTTCATGCTCTTCCTGCACAATGCATTCTGGGCCATCAGGCCCTGCGGTTTCCCCATCAGCAAGGATGAGCACCTCCGTTAGGGGTTCATCACGTGTGAGGCGGCTGACACCCCGGCCCTCATCATCAGAGCTCACCAGAAAGTTCTGCTCAGTCCTTCCTCTTATTGCTCAGTAATCTGCGTTTTAACTGGGGTGGACTCCATATCTGCTTCTGGCCACAGTTTCCATCCCGCATGACTGATTCATAAGCACGCCCTGCCTGGCCTCTGGTTGTCTGCCCTCCTCCCACCTCTGCAGTAGGTGATTCCCATCACCCTAACTCCCCACCCCCGAACTCATCATGTACTGTCCCATGGCCCCCAAAAGGGCAATGTGTTTTCTGGGAAGTGTTGGTGTCCAGTTGGGGGTGGGCAAGGGTGTTGTTACATTGCATTTGAAATCATCGTTAGTTAGTTTCTGCTCCGGTCCAGCATGCAGTGACACCCCCCCTCACCAGTCACCAATTAAAAACATGCTAAATTAGCTCAAGAAGTGTTTTGGGGGGAGGGGAGGTCACTGTGTCTAACACAACAGCCCAGACAGGCATGTTATATAACAGGAGCCGGTCCTCAGTGCATCACCTGGTGAAGACGCCCGGCTGGGTGGGTGGGGCGGGTAGCACACGGCCAGCACCCCCCACCAGCATGTTGCCACAACAGCAGTGAAACCCCCTGCTCTCAAACCTCACATGTCCACGCACTGAAAGTACGCGGCTAAAAGGTGTGTAACAGCCTAAAAGGTTGCGTTTCGACACAGACAGCTGGTCAGTCAGTGAACTTCCTCTCATTTTATGATATTTAAGCAGACACGTTTTCCAAAGGGCCTTGCTCCAGTAAAACCACCCTGTCGATGATGGGATTTGAACTTGCAACCTTCTGACCCAAACCACTAAGTCACACGGTGCCCCTGGTGATAAATGATTTCGAATCAATCAGCTCACTGATGGTCCCACAGTCTATAAAGCACTATGGCCCATATGGGGATATGGGACATCGTCCACTAACCCAGAGCCCACTGCTTGGCCCTCATGGGCCCCACCTGCCTCACCTGGTTGTAGAGGGCGCAGACGTGCAGCGCTGTGTTCCCCGAGGCATTCTGCGCACTCATGTCCGCACCGTAGAACAGCAGGTGCTCCAGGTGCTGCACGTGTCCGTAGCGGCAGGCCTGGGAAGGGAGAGCATCCCGGCAGGCACATCGCAGTTAGAGCTGCACTTCACATTCACAGACAGCATCACATCTATATGAAGAAATTTATCTTACAGCTGGGTAGGGATTAAGGTTGTCTGAATTAGGGTTATGGCCATTGAAATGAATAGAGAGTGTCCACCATGATAGCAATAAATGAACTGTGTGTGTGTGTGTGTGTGATCTGCATGTGTGTTTGTATGATGAGGTGTGGACTGTGAGTGGGTGTGCATAGTCTGTGAGTGAGTGTGTGCTTAGTCTGTGTGTCTGTGGTCAGCAAGTGGGTGGCTGTGTATGTGGTCTGTCTGTGTATGTGTGTGTGTGTGTGTGTGTGTGTGTGTGTGTGTGTGTGTGTGTGAATGCGTGTAGTCTGTGAAGACGTCAGCACACATCCCTGCAATGAGAAGTTAAAAGCTGTGCCTAAAGCCAGCAGAGAGTGTGTGGGCTTGAGTGTGGGTGTGCAGAGTGCAGCCTCCCACTGCAGTAATAAACACCCTTCCCATGAACGCATCGCTACTGCGGGGCCTCATCCTCTCATTATTGGTGTAACGAGAGGGGCAAAAATTATATTTTAAATTATGACATTGTTCAGTTACAACAGTGTATCATTTTTTCAATATAAAAGAATAAAAATTGCAAAATCTCTTTCCACAATAAGGAAAGCAGCTGTCTGACTGCAGTTTTTCATGTAATGGGCTGTGAAGAGGAAGCCAATTTAAAACCCAGGACTGGTCAGGACCATGACACAAAAGGGGAATTCGCCAGTTTATCATCAGCTATGGCCAGTGTAATACACACACACACACACACATTCGCATTTGTACATCTTTGTGGGTATGGTCCACTCATTTCTATGGCCAAACCCTAAATCCAGCAATGACAACCTTAACCCCTACGCAGCCCTGACCTTAACCATAAGTAACCAAACAAAGAATGCCGCATGTACCTGGTGGATCTCCTGCCAGCCGTTCTCATCCAGGCAGCCCACCTGCGCATGATCGTGCAGCAACAGTTCGCAGCAGTAGGGGTCTCCCCCCACCATGGAGCTGTGGTACAGCGGGCTCAGGCCCCGGCTGTCCTTGTAGTCTGGAGATGCACCCAGGTCCAGCAGCGTCTGCACAGCCAGCGAGAGCAATGCAGTCATGTTTAAGGTTGCACCGAAGGTCATCAGCACCCCCCAGCACCCCCTCAACCTGACTCACGATGAGGGCCACGTGGTTCTTGCTGCGCACGGCCTTGTGCAGGGCCGTTATGCCGTCCTTGGTCCTGAAGTCCAGGTGGGCTCCTCCGCTCCTCAGAACTTTGATGAGCTCTGCAGATCCGTCCAGCTGGGCTGCCATCGTCAGGGGACATTCTACACACACGCAGACAGCCATGCACACACGCAGACAGACACACACACGCAGATAGGCACACACACGCAGACAGACACACAGACACACGCAGCAGAGAAGAGAGAGTGAGGCTTGGACCCTCAGCCAGACCAACGGAGGAAGATACTCAGACAGGCTGCTGCCATCCAGAGGGGCAGATTAACCTTCAAACGACGGAGAGACGAGAAACACGTAAGAGCGACAGCATTCCGAAGAGACCGTTCTTGGGTGCCTCTTAGAGTTTATTCTGGAAAATCACGGAGATTGAAGGAGTGATGGACAAGGCAGCTGACACTCTCACCTCCCGACTCCGGATCGTGGAAATTCGGGTCGAGCCCTTTCTCTAGCAGCCTGGAGACTTTCTCAGTGTTCCTCTGTTGGACATGCTCCATAAATTTCTTCAGGTTGGCCTGAGCAGTGGAGACAGACAGGTGAGTGTATATATAGAATATATAACACACACAGAGTTATATACAAATGAAGTCCGCATAGAGGGGCTTGGATGATGAAGGACCAGATGAGAACACAGCAGATGCAGGAATCTATTGATAGACAGAACCTGATAAACCCAAGAAAACCAGCAGTCCTACGCGAGCCAGAAAATCACAGCGAGATGGGCCCCCACACACAGGTACAGAACTGGCACTCATCTTCATGATTATTAGCTATTGCTTTGAGCTGCTTTATTATGCTTTGAAAAGCATAATAAAATCTGCTATATTCTGCCTTTTAAGATCTGAGAAAACACAGATGCTGAACTGGTTCAATACAGACAAAGAATGGATCTGGGAACCTGAACACAGCAGACAGGTGCAGCGAGAGCTTCAGCAGTGCCATGCCAGTGCTCTACCGTGCCAGTGCTCCACCAACACCAGTGCTCCCCTGACGCCAGTGCTCTACCGTGCCAGCACTCTCCCCATGCCAGTGCTCCACCAACACCAGTGCTCCCCTGATGCCAGTGCTCCACCGTGCCAGCATGTCCCTCTGGCATGCTGTGAGCTGGAGACTCCACTGGCATCGATACAGCGAGGCAGAGAGCAGCACTCCCATCACACAGGGGGCGTCAGCACGCATAAACCATAACGGGGGATCTTTCCGTGTTCGATTTCTGTAATCCTCAATTCCATTTTACTAAGGACAGTGGGGAGGCTTGCCACCGAAAGCTTTTCAGAGTAATCCCCAGAGTAATGCCCAGAGTAATCCCCAGAGTAATACCCAGAGTAATCCCCAGAGTAATGCCCAGAGTAATCCCCCAATCAGAGTAGCAAACAGGACTCAGGCGACAGTGAGGAGAGTGCAGAACGGGGCGTCTCTGGCCAGCTGGGACTTAATGTGAGCTATTATGGGAGGGAGGCGATGCCAGCTAAGATGGGGCTTGTTCTCCAGCGTTAGAGCAGTACACTCAGGGTAGTATGCCTGCAAACAAGTGCTCACTCTGGGAGTAGCAGGTTAGGACCTGTGATCAGAAGGTCGCTGGTTCAAATCCCAGGGATGACAGAGTGATTTTACTGTTGGGGCCCTGAGCAAGTCCCTTAACCTCTAACTGCTCCCAGTCTGACCCTATCAAGAAACTTTAGCAAAATCTTTGGATGAAATGATCAGCTAAATAAATAATAGCTAAATATTGACACAAACCTGTCAAACGAGCTCTTGAGGATACACGGAGGAACATCCTACCAAAGAAACCAAACACGTTCCACATGTCTCCACAAGATCGATCCTGAGGTGCAAAGCTGATTCACTCCTCATGGTTACTGGCTGATGCTGCATGACCTGATCGAGTCACAAGCACAAAAGGACACATGAACCACGAGAAGCCAAGGCTGCAGTGTGAGGACACAGATCCATCACCTAAATGCAATTCCCAAAGCAAGGCGCTTCTCTTTGCGTGCACCTGAAACTGTGAGGCCCTGTAACAGCAGCTGGCGTACACGTGAAGTGGCTCGCACGTTAAACCCTCGCTAAAGTGCACCCACTCCGCAGCAGAGAGTGTCTTATCACCAAAAGACCCCAGAGGGACCAGAGGAGGCCAGGTTCCAAGGCTTCTGAGTGCAGATCGAGGAAATGTGACAGGATATGAAGGGAAAGCTTTGAGGCAGCGAAAGGATGCATTGTACTTTAATGAGCTCTCCTCCAAGGCAAGAACCTCCTGCTCGATTAAGTGCAGGCCCATCTATGTCACCAGGAATACTTTGACGTCTTGAAGGTTCCTGCACCTCTAAGCTGCGGCAGACCAGGTTCCTGTGGCATCATCCACAGTCCCTGAAGCTGGCACAGTCTGAACAGATAAACACAGGAGCACACTTGGATTATGTGGTCATCTGCCTGGGCACGCCACAGCACGGCTGGGGAGTGGATCCACGGAGGTAGCAGGGCCCCAAGCAGGACAGCAACCATCCAGTCAACAGGTGTATCCAGCACCAGCCATTCAGAGCATCTCCAAAAGGCTGTGTGGTCAGGGGAAGCGCAGAATGTCTCTGATGCACACAGAGCTTCTCACTCCTGACACGTGTCACCGGGAGACCGAATCCAATTAGAGGAACAAGCATGCAAGTGTTTAATCACTCGCTGAGTCTGACGATACAGAGTGGATGTGTGGGGCTTAGCTCGTCATCATGAAGGGGAATAAAGCATGACACCAGAGGACAGGGAAACACACAAGGCACAGAGCAAATTAGACACCCTGTCTGATTGCATTCGCTGCAGGGGTGCTGGATGGACGGCTGACCCTGTGGGAGTCTCTCAAAGGAGACCATTATGGGATATGTGACACCCTATGTACTTGTGTAAATGGGAAAATAAAACATCATTTAATTTAATGTACTTTTCAAGAAACGAGGGTACGAATACATGTGACACCTTCTCCCTCCCTCACCTCAGAAAACCAAAAACCCTACAAGCGAACCCTGCCCACAGAGAAGATGCAGAAACTGCTTCTACAGAGGCTGAACACAGTGCAGCCCAGAGCACAGCTGGGTACACAGCACCTGGGTTGGACGGCACAGCACTGACACAGCAATCTGACCTCTGGCCATCGGTGTGAAGTGGAACGGCAGGGTGACCCAGCAACAGCATCATGGCCTCCCCTGGAGTGGGGTAAACGTTCACAGCTGACAGAACAAGAACGACATCAGTGAAATGAGAGAACAGAATGGGGGTGAAGGGTCCCAGGAACGCATCACTGTAGGCAAGAAGGTAGGAAGGAAGGTGCTAAGGACAGCTTCAAGAAACCCAGTTCTAACTACACCCAGAACTGCGGCCTCACATATCCTGAATGCTCTTTTTATATGTTAGGTTCCTGTTGTGTTTTTCTTGTTGTGTACTTCTTGCTGTAATGCTGCCTTGCACTTGTTATGGGTCCTTCACAGGAAGATCAGCTTTCTCATGAGCCTGTGACTCACCCGTCTTCACACAGCAAAAATGGCAACTAATAAGGTACGATTGCCTGATTCTCACTTAAAACCAGCCGCGTGCAGGACTCCATCTGAGGTGGGAGATGCACATGGCAGATGGGGAGGGATCTTCAAGCATAGCATCAACAAGATAAGAACTCAGATATGCACTAAGCTCAGATAATGCTCACATGCATGCACCGGCCCATTTTGTTAGTAAATCTTTAACTGCGTTAAAGGGGACGTATTATGCTCATTTGAACAGTTCATAAATTTATTTTTCAGGTCTGCTAGAATAGATTTGCATGCTTCAATGGTCCAGTAACACAATGTTCTTCCGATGCTGTACATCTCGATTCTTCCTCTGTATAAAACACTGTGTTATGGCTTTAAGCCCCACCCACAATAAGCCTAGTGTGCTCTGATTGGTCAGCTTGCTCCTTTGGTCGGCTTGCCCTACATGCTCCGTCCCTATCTTGCAGTCTGCAGACAGATCCTTATAGGTAGGCAGCCAATATGGATTGCGTTACCAGGTGACCTCACCATGTCATGGAAATAAGAGCTGGAATTCCAACGAGGCATTTCTTGCATATTAGAGAAGAGTGGATTCTGCGGTGAGAGTTACTCCCTTTGCCATGTACTTTGGGCCTGAAGACTTTGCATAAAGCTATCTGACACAGTCAAGGAAAGGAGAAAACTGCAAAAGCATAACAGGTCCCCATTAATGTCCATATTTATTAGCTTCCAAATATGCTTTGCTCTAAACAAATAACCCCAGCTCAAAGGCAGTCAGTGAGATTGAATTTTCTATGCAATTTCATTACACTCAGGCATGTAAAAGCGCAGAACAATTTCACAAACAATGAGGAAAATTTAAGCCACACGCTCTCCCAGAAAAGCCCTGTAACTACAGAAGACATCAAGCCATCCGGCGGTAAATCCAGGTGGATCTGTCCATACTGACCTTGTTTACATGGGAACAGATTCACCACACATTTGCAAGCCTCTTAACCAAGTTTGCTCAATTTAACAAACAGTGCAAATAGTGAGAAAAGTGCAAGAGGCTTTGGGTGAGTTTTATCCAAGCAGCCAATATGAAAGCAGATGATATTAGCGTAGAGCAAGAAGCAGACAGCGATGTGCGATGATGTGAGCGACACAGCGATCACCAAGCCAAGGCTGGTCACCCAGGGTCACATGTCCTGGGCAAGCGCACCGCTCAGAAAGAGGAGTCCTCCTCTGTGGTGTCATCTTCATTTCCCTCTTCAATGTTTCATTCAGCATTCTGTATAAATCATACCATAATGGAGTGCCACACATTCCTGTCAGGTGCCTTGGGGCTGTGTTGTGAAAGGCGCTATATAAAAATAAATCAAACGGAACTCAATTGAATTCTCAGCATCTACCTTTTCCACCACGCTGGACAAAGGGCCCCTTTCACTGGGTGGAATGCAGCAGATCGTTTGGGTAAGAATTCACGCCCGCTCAATGCCCGCAGCTGGCCTCTCCCAGTACAACGCATCATTTTCAAGCGAGCGCACTTTGGGAAGCCTGCCGCTCTGTCGGTCCGAGCAGGCCGCCCACGGCACATAGCGGGCCAGCTCTGGGAGGCATGCTGAACCTCCCCGTGCCACTGGCCAGGCTCGTGTCTGGAGATTAAAAGGCCGTCACTCTCGCCCACGAATGGCTGTGCATTTGCTGAAACATTAAAGCATTAAACATCTTGTTCTGATATTCCTCCCTCCCCCCCTACAGACCCCCCAGCACGGCTCCCTGAAGATTCCCAATTTTGAGACCACCCATTTGTCCCAAATAAAGGCAAAGGATGAAGAGAGCAGCTTAAGTCGTTGTCAGAGAGTTAGCGAGGGGCCACCTACAGCTGCCGGGACGCTGCTATGACAGTCAGAAAGTCACCCAAAAGGACGTGACGTGAGCCGAAGCAGGACACAGACGCACAGAAACCAGGAGGATGATGAGCGTCACCCTAACAAAACACTGCAACGTTATTTCTCTGGGATGGAGCACGGAACACAGCAGCATGGAATTAAGCTTTGGCCTTTCTCATCTCCATATTGACAGAAGCATGAATATTTATGAGCTTGGACCAAAATACTTTCACAGCAGAGTATGTGTTCGAGGGGGGTGACATCTTCATTAAATATGAAAGCGGCTGGATTCCCTTTTCCAGTGTTACTGCATCTCATGTACTATAAGAAAGGTTTCTGAACGTATCACACTTTCAGACCTCTAACGTTGGCTGTAAACATTGTATCTGTCCGGGAAGAACTAAAATACATGTGACATAACAGCCACAGGCAATAGTTACAGCAGAAAAGTTTCAAAAGAACAGATTTTCAGCTGAAAGATGTGACTCTGAGGATCAGAAACAAAAGCCCATGGTGGATTCAGCATCTCCAAGCCAGGAGCGTCACCCTGAAGCAGCTGGGAACTCTGCACACCCCCAGCGAGGCAGGGGGCAACAAGGGTCCGTGTGACACGTAAGTGCTGTGCCCACTGTGACCCATAATGCCAGAGGGTCTCTCCCAGTGCTGGCTCCCTTAAAGGGGAACACCTGGTCAAGGCCAGAGAGAGCCCCATCTTCCAGTTACGGTGTTGAGGGTCCCCTCCTGCATTGATCCCAAACTGAGCACAATCTCTGAAGGTGTCATGCGGGGTTAAGCTCTCGTGCAGGATGCTGTGTGTGAGAGCTCTGACCCCACTGTGCTGTTTTTCCAAGAGGGGGGTCAATGCTTACAGTTTCAGAGTTCACGTCGACCTCCAGATTATGCCTGCTTATTTTGCAAATGATGCTCGACCAAAGATGCCCTGGGAAGGTAAATTATGGGGAAGTAACGTTTTAGCACCAGTCTCTATGGGCCTTTTGTTAATTTGGAAAAATAACAGATTGAGTGGTATTTCGCAAAACACCATTTTGAGGTAGAGGAGCACAAACACATTATAAGATAAGCAAAACTTCTCCCCTCCAGAGCCTATCCTGGGAAGCACAGAGCTTAAGGTTGCAGGGTGCAAGGTACGGGGAACAGAATGTAAGGTACAGGGTATGTACAGGGCATAAGGTACAGGACACAGGGTGTGTACAGGGCATAAGGTACAGGACACAGAGTGTGTACAGGGCATAAGGTACAGGACACAAGGTGTGTACAGGGCATAAGGTACAGGACACAGGGCATAAGGTACAGGACACAGGGTGTGTACAGGGCATAAGGTACAGGACACAAGGTGTGTACAGGGCATAAGGTATAGGACACAGGGCACAAGGTACAGGACACAGGGTCTGTACAGGGCATAAGGTACAGGACACAGGGCATAAGGTACAGGACACAGGGCATAAGGTACAGGACGTAAGGTACAGGAGAGAGAGTGTAAAGTACAGGATACAGGGTTTAAACGTGTAAGTCATATCGTATGGGAAGCAAACTGCATGGTGCTAGGAAGCGATTCAGGTGGGGGGCTGAAAATGGCACACTGAGGAGGGGTCTCCTTCCAGACCCGCAGCCGAACCCGCTTCTTGTCCACACATACGCCTCCCTCGCTCAGAGGTGAGACCCGTTGCCATGGAGACAGGCCAGACAGCGGCTGCAGTGCATCATTGACCACAGCTCTTCGTGCATCAGTCACACGGGTGAATTGGATACTGGTGAGCTGCCCATCTCTGCAGCCTCTCCTCCATTAACTTTCCGGAACAAACCCGAGACATTCTCATGGTAAATGGAACAAGTCTTTGGGCTCAGGCTGTTAGACTCACACATCATCACTGCATGAAAGTCAATCTGACCTAAGGACAGGGACTCTGAGAAAAGGTGCAGGCCTCAGGAGACTCACAAAGGCTCTGGGACTCGGCACAGTGGTCACTCCTTGGTCAGCATGATGACCATCAGCATTAGAAACATCTGCTTTTGCTTTAATCACACTAGAGGCACATGTATCTCAGGTCTTGTCAGTGTCAGCATGCACCTCCGGTCGGGTCAGGTCAGCCCAAACATGTCTCATCGGGCAGGTCCAAACAGTCTGATAGTGTAACTCGGGTCAGGGCAGCCTGAGCGTGCATCTCCAGTCCGGTCAGCCTGAGCGTGCATCTGCAGTCCGGTCAATTTGAGCTTGTATCTCTGATTGGGTCCCGTCAGTCTGAGCAGTGTCACACCACGCCGAGTCTCTTAGCAAAACCGTCATGAACAACAGAAAGCTCTCACTGCTGTCCAGGACAAGCACAGGCAAGGCCACGTTAGCAAAGGCGGCTGGGAATGTGGAATGCCATGGGAGGCTCAGCAGCGGTCCTCTATGGACTTTGGGCACCAGCACTCACACGCCCCCTCACCAGGATGTGCGTGTGCCAGCATAGCGAGAGTCTTCCCAAGTTAATTGCCTGTCTACATCAGCAACAAGCGCACAGACACTCACGTGTTGTTTAAGGGCTTCATTACTAAGCTGTATCAAGCCAAGCATCCACACCACATGTGATTTCAGCGCTACAGAGAATCCCTCTTCTATCTGCGTACACCTGAGTCCTGATGCCACCTCACTAAACATCAGCCGCTTAAAAACAGTACACAGTACACAGAACTTTCAATCTTCATCAACCAGGGAAAAAAATCACCCACTAAAATGAGCTTGGGTTGAATAATTCCGATAAGCACGGAAAGCAACTTTGTGCTGTATATGATCAGAATGTGGCACTCAGAGGGGGCAGTGCACACCAGGGGAGCTATCCCAGTTGCTGTGACAACCCCAACCAACAGTAAGCTAATGTGCCAAAACGCAGCCCTCTCCTCAGAGGGTGCCGGAGAGCGGAGAGAGTGGGGTACCTTACTATTCATTCTGGACGTCTTGCTCTTCTTTGCCTCCCTCTCCCATGTCTCAAAAGCTTCTCTCCTGCCCAGAGCGGATCCCATCTCAGACTGTGGGGCTGGGGACACGTGGCAGGTACTGTGGCATCACGGCTCAGCCCACATGGCTGCGATAGAATGGAAAGCCCCCGGCTTGCTGCTGTGGTAAGGCAGCTGGGCAGTTCTGCAGATGGCAGTCACAGAACGCGAAAGCAAGAGAGACGGAGAGAGAGAGAGAGAGACAGACAGAGAGAGAGAGAGAGAGAGGAGGAAAGCGGCAGTACCGGAATGGGGGGGAGCAGGGGGGTCAGGCTTGGGGGCTGCTGCTGCTCGAAAGGCAGCTCCGGCACACAGAGGCAGTGTGCTGGCCTGTTCCGCGGGTCCCTCTGTCTGCCACGATGATACAGTGCTGGGATCTCACTCAGCTAGATGGAGGGGGGGCGTGTAGGGGGGTGGCGACTCGGCCAATGGTGACAGGACTGGCTGCAGCTGTGCAAGATGGGGGGCGGGGCTCAGGTGGAGGTCCCCGGAGTGGGGAGGGAGAGGCCCCAGACTGCGCTTGCACTTCTCTCTCTCTCTCTCTCTCTCTCTCTCTCATCAATCAGCCGCTCTCTCAGGCTGCCCTCACTTTATACTGTTAAATATCTGTTTGCTCTTCAAGAAGCAAAACCTGCTATTTCCCTGTTCATTTGCGTGGATACAGCAATATACTGCCTGAGCTCCAAGGTGTGCAAAGACTCTTGTATTTTGCTTGGTAACTTATGGTTAAGGTTAAGACTGGGTAGGGGTTAAGGTTGTCATAATTTGGGTTAGGGTTATGCCCATAGAATGCCCCAGATACTGAGCTCTGGTCACTAACCCTAACCTGACTGCAGTTAGGTAACGGCCCTCCATCTAGCACCTTCTGCAGGAGCAAACCTGCTCTCTTCTTCACCTGTCCTTCTCCTAGAGGATACAGTGTATACAGGGAACATGCTGCTCCGCCTCAAGTGGCTTCCCTGGGGACACCAACAAATGCATCTGCGACAGCCGGCCCAAGACCGAAAATGGCGAGAAACCCAAGGGCCATCGTACACTCAGCAGGACACTCAGTCCCCCCACGGCTCAAACAGAGCGACCAGCGAAGTTGGTAACCAAGAAGAGCGCCGATTAGCCAGTGCACAGCCCCACTTCTGCTCTCATGGTGACTATAAAAAGTTACGTGAATGCAAATGACAGGGCACTATTTCACAATTCTCTGCTATCTTTCTCACTTTTGATGAGACGTGATTCATTCGCCTATATCCTAGTGACTTTATGAGGCTACAATGACCCTCCGATGCAAGGACTGAACATGGAAAAAACTCATCGTAACTACACAACGTATCCGAGAGCAGGACTAAATCAGGAATGTAATAAAGTGATTCATAATTGCATGCACTACATTGCCATTTTATGCATAATTACAGAGGCACATTGTCATTTACAGTGAGTTTTACCACCTTCTTGTCCTTTAATCCAAAAAAAACATTAAAAGTACTTGAGATAAGTGGGTAAATAACTGACAATTTTTGAAACAATGAGAATTTACCCATCGTACGCAATTCAGCTAGTCTAAATTAAAAAAAAAAAACAGTGTGAGGTAACGCAGGCTAGTCTAAATCAAAAACCAAAGTGTGAGGTAACGCAGGCTAGTCTAAATCAAAAACCAAAGTGTGAGGTAACACAGGGTGGTCTAAATCAAAAACCAAAGTGTGAGGTAACACAGGGTGGTCTAAATCAAAAACCAAAGTGTGAGGTAACACAGGGTAGTCTAATTCCAAAATGCCAACAAGCTGACTGCTCGCATACATATTCATGGACACAGACCAAGCACGCTCTTCTTTCAATGGATTCTGACTCTTTCATGAAGAACCATGCCAGGACGTGGTGAATTATCGTCAAACAGAACAAAGGCATTCAGCCAGAGTGGCTGTGTTAGCCACAGATAATCCTACAGAGGACAAGGCAGAAAAGGCGCTGCAATCTGCTCCAGGGTCAAGCAAGGCAGAGTTTGAGGGCTGCATCACATTTTACGAGGAGATCCATACACCCAAACAAGCCATCCCAGGATGTCGAATGTTGAGCAATAAAGACAGGCAGCAAGGCCACCTGAAGCCTGGGGTCATCTCCACAGTGTGCATCTTAAAGACAAACATCAGATGGCTATCAGCGGCAGTCATGCCAGGTTCTGACCCACTGTGTGCCCAGTTTAAATGGAGCAGAGTCCCACACAACACTGTAATCTGCACAAAAGGTTGCAGGAGCACATTTATACTGAGAAAAACACAAATGTTCATTTGAAGCTAAACCTCCCATGCTTAGGCTATATAGTTGCACCAGAAAACATGACTCAGTTTTCAATTTTACCATAAAACTCACAAGACTTTCAGCACCACCTGCTGGCATCATGGTCAGCACCGTAGCCAAATACCCAGAATGCTCCTTGAGAGCCTGGGAGAGCACGCTTACCTTGGTGTGCAGCTTGGCCAGCTGCTTATCGTCCAGATGACTCTGAGTGTAAACACGCCTCTTGTAGCGAAACTGCAGGGGAACAGAGCATAAAGAAAATTAGACTCCGCCGCACAGCAATGACAGGAACAGTGGTAGTAGTAGTAGTAATTAGCATGCATGATGTGGAGACCTCACTGGGGGGTGGACATGGTCATGGTCACCTTTGAATAGCCACACAGTGCTGTCACATGAGGCCTCTGATAGCCTGCCCCTCTCTTCCCCCGGACCGACGGGCCCCTGACAGCCTCTCCCTCTGCCCCGATAGCCTGCCCCTCTGCCCCTTACAACCTGCCCCTCTCTTCCCCCGGACCGGCGGGCCCCTGACAGCCTCTCCCTCTGCCCCTGACAGCCTGCCCCTCTGCCCTTGACAGCCTGCCCCTCTGCCCCTGATAGCCTGCCCCTCTTCCCCTTATAGCCTGCCCCTGTGCCCCTGACAGCCTGCCCTTCTCTCCCCACGGACCGGCAGCTCATATAGGTACATGGTCGCGCCCCTGATAGCCAGCCCCTCTGCCCCTTACAGCCTGCCTCTCTGCCCCTTACAGCCTGCCCGTCTGACCCTCTGCCCTTGACACCCTGCCCCTACCCCCCCCCCCCCCTTACGGGTGGCCCTGATACTTCTGGAGGAGAGATGGGATGAGTTTGGGGGATCCAGCACACACCGAAAACTGCCGTGCAGGCTGCGTACACTGGCCCTTCGTGAACAGCAACCTGAACACCCCCCCCCCCCCACCCATGTGAGCAAAAATCCGGAACAGCTTCACAAGGATTTCAGCTCTCAACAGCTGCATGGGTGTCGTGGACCATTCAGAACCTTACAGGGAATCTTGCACACACCATGTTGAACATCTAGTGTTCCTCATGATTTGGAATATATTTTCTGCTTCTGGAAGGAAGAAGGTTTTATCTGTCATGGCCACACAATATCACTTATCTCCCAAATCATCTGAGGAGATCATTATGAACTTGACAATATATCAGGTCCAGAAAATAATGAGACTCAAACTAATCAGAGGAAGGAGATACAAAAATAACAATAACTGGCCAATGAAATGCATGCAGATGACAGCAATGTTAAATTCTGCCCTCTTGTGATAATCGGACAGATGAACTCATCAAGCTATGGAGATGCTTTGGGATTTTCAGAAACGGGGCAAGTGAAGCGGAGAGCAGACGGAGAGTTAGGCATCTTTATCCTCCTCTACCCACGTAGGCACACATGCTCCTCTCCCTGCGGTGACATCACCATGACTCCGACTTCAATACTTTCTATTCTTAACCCAATAAAAACAAGCTGCAGCACACAGCATTAATAATTTAAAAATTACGTTTCTATCAGGAATTTCCTTTTTGAGGAGAAACCTCCCCCCCGTCCCTGTATGAGCACACATACCTCCAGGTAGGGCACGGGGGCGATGGCCGGCAGGGGGTACTCCTTCAGCAGCCGCTCCTCATCCAGGAACTTGCCAGCCTTGCCATTGTAGGCTGGCTGGAACAGCCCGTAGTTCAGCACGTCCTTCAGGCTCTGATTCAGAGTACACAGGATGCGCTGCTTGGAGGACCAGATGGGAGCATCCATGTTGAACTTCATGCATTTCTGTGGGAGGTGAGAGACCGGCATCATCCAGACAGAAGTCGCACCCAGGGCTGAAGGAGGTGTGCCGCTGGTATTGCCCACGCCCACCAGGTGGCAGGGGCCAAGGATGCATCGATAACAGCCGATAAATAACAACACAGCGTAATGAGGCGAATGAGTGTCACTGGGATGCTGATGGGATCTCGTGACGTCTTAAAGGCGCACAGGCTGGGTCTCATTAGCAAAGGTTCAAACATGCAGCAGATCAGGTACGAGTCCTGAATGCCCCACTGTGGCCATGTGACAAAGGCCAGGAGATATGGTCATGGTTTTATCACTGCAATCCTCTTCCCAGGAGCCTTGCCCTCTCTGGTTCGCCGCAGCCTTGCCCTCTGTAACTGGCCACACCTTCGCCCTCTGTAACTGGCCACACCCTCGCCCTCTGTAACTGGCCACACCCTCACCCTCTGCAATGGCTGCAGCTTCGCGCTCTGTGATTGGCTGCAGTAGTGCCCCACCTAGCAGAATTTCACAGCTGCACAAAGGTGGGCACCAGGAGACTCAATAGAGCAGTGCCCCCAAAGCCAGCGCCTTCATAAAAAGCTAATTTCCTTGTTTCCGCCACATTACAGTACATTCTCAGACGCGGCAATAATGGACCACTGGGCCCACCAAAGCATTCGGCAGTTTAATTGTCTACTGAGAGGCTTGTTTACTCCAGCCGCTGAGAAGCCATCAGATGTTAAGGCCATTTAGGTTACAGGTGGCAGATTTCTACTCACAGAAGGCATTAAAGGGCAAGGAAGGAAAGCCTCCAAGTCACCCCCCCCTGCCCCGACCCAGCCTCTGGCTCTCCCCCAGGGCATGGCTCCCTGGACAGCCACTGACAGTGGGAGGCCTCTTGCTTCCTTCCAGGACAGAGAGGATCAGGTCTCCACTGCAGGCAGAAATGCGGGGGAGTCATTTCTGCAGCCAGACCGAACACCTATAGCACATCAGTAAGACTGGCCCACTGGGACCCCCCCTCGTTAGCATGCAAATGAAGAGTAAATGAGGGCTGGCGTAGCTGTGTGCAGTTACGCCACTGAACCAGGCGGGGGCTGACTGATGAAAGGTCCTCACGCCAGCCTCATTTTGGGCGCAGTCCACACTTTCCACGTTCCAGAATGTTCTCACACTTTACTTACACTATTTTGCTAATAAGCTGATATGGCTGGATAAATTAAGGGAGCCGGATGATTTATACTCATTTGGAAAACCTCATTAGATATATTCCCACAACCAGAAATGTGGTGGTGGCCAGATTACTTGAATTTCCTAATGCAGTGTTTTTCTTGTGTCTGTCTGTCTGTCTTTGTGTCAGCCTGTATGTGTGTGTGTGTGTGTCTGTCTGTCTGTGTGTGTGTCTGTCTGTCTGTGTGTCTGTCTGTCTTTGTGTCAGCCTGTATGTGTGTGTGTGTCTGTCTGTCTGTGTGTGTGTCTGTCTGTCTGTCTGTGTGTCAGCCTGTATGTGTGTGTGTGTCTGTCTGTCTCTGTGTGTGTCTGTCTGTCTGTCTGTCTGTGTGTCTGTCTGTCTGTGTGTCTGTCTGTGTGTGTGTCTGTCTGTCTGTCTGTCTGTGTGTCTGTCTGTCTGTGTGTCTGTCTGAGTAGGAACCCCAGCAGGGAGTTACTTCCCAATTAAATCTGTCTCCTTCAAGCGAGAAGTAAAAGGAGCCTGATTGGAATGAGGCTTCATGGTTAATGATCTCGGTGGAGATGATTACGGCCGATGGGAGGCAGCCGATTAGCCTTGTTAGCAGTCAGAGCTGAAGCTGGGGCTCGGTGCCGCTTAAGCTGCGGTCCGCGGGGCACACAGTGCACACTGTTGCCACTTAATGGATAATCCCTGACTATGTTAAACCCAAAAAGAACCATTTTCACAAGCAGGAAATAACTGTAATGATTAAAAGTTATTAATACCAAAATAATAGTTTAATTACTATTTAAGAATTAAAGCTACACCTAAAAACAGTCAAATAGTTACTTCAATAAATATATTTACAATTGTCTTTACACCATGAGATCTCTAAAGGATTTAATATCACAGTTTTTAAAATAAAGTCTGTAGCTAAAATTGAAAAGGGCAACCTGAGCATCATCAGAGAGCATCATCAGAGCATCATCAGAGAGCTTCATCAGAGCATCATCAGAGCATCATCTGAGAGCATTATCAGAGAGCATCATCAGAGCATCATCAGAGCATCACCAGAAAGCTTCATCAGAGCATCATCAGAGAGCTTCATCAGAGCATCATCAGAGCATCACCAGAAAGCTTCATCAGAGTATCATCAGAGAGCATCATCAGAGAGCATCATCAGAGTATCATCAGAGCATCACCAGAAAGCTTCATCAGAGCATCATCAGAGAGCTTCATCAGAGCATCATCAGAGAGCTTCATCAGAGCATCATCAGAGCATCATCAGAGAGCTTCATCAGAGCATCATCAGAGAGCTTCATCAGAGCATCATCAGAGAGCATCATCAGAGCATCATCAGAGAGCATCATCAGAGCATCATCAGAGCATCATCAGGGTCACACTGTGAGACACAGAGGCCTAATGGCCTCTTCTGCCAAATGCTAAGTGAAAGCAAATATTTGAATTTACCTCAATGTGAATAATTTATTCTGCTTAACCTAAAATACCTGTTAAAAACATAAATTAGAAAGTTACGTTCAAATGAACAAACTAATAATTTTCAGCTACTGGAATGTGAAGAAACACAACGAACGTAG
>JAODJX010000065.1:32312018-32322723 GCA_026776945.1 Isichthys henryi
CCCGCGACCCGATCCCGGACCAAGCGGCAGATGATGGATGGATGGATGGATGGATGGATGGATGGATGGATGGATGGGAGAAAGACAAATGACCCACTGATCAATACATAGTAAGTTCTTAAACTCAAATTTCTATACATATGCCAGGCGATCAGTGTGTAATCAATAAAACCAACGACTTTGTGTAAAACAAAATGAAAATGAGTTATGAAGTCAACTCAGCATCTAGAGCTAAAATCTTTGGGTAGTGATGCATTAACTTCCAGAAAACATCCCAAAACATCAAAACCACTGTCACAAGGACAAAAAACACAGAGACTCAGCCTCAGGCACCAGAACATAACCGTCGTGTGCAGGTTTATTGTCAGATCCTTATTTGGTATCAAATCACCTCCAGGGACGAATCACAGCTGCCCTGATCTCCAAGTACATGATCGGGGAGCTTGTTTGAGATAGTGATGCCTCAATATGGAAATTTTGACCAAATACCAATAACCAAAACTTTTTTGTGTAATATTGCCAATACCAGTAATCTCTGAGCTCCACATATCTGTAGTGAAACTGATGTAATTGATGTTAAATATAATAATTCTGTGAAGCAATCACACCATATAATGCTGCATGGCAGTGAGACACTAGTGAAGCACCACCGACTTGGGAGACTGTAGTGAGGCTCTAAGTGCTGAATGAACTGGCGAAATCCCTCTTCCGCAACTATGGTAAACAGCTGATCGTCCTACACAATCATCTCCATTATTTCAGTAGGTGTGTCTTTAACTCTGCTACTGCAAACGTTGAATAGTGACTAAAGTCTATATAACAGGCAGCAAATTTGACCAAGACTGACACATCAACCGATGCCCATATGTTACGCATCCCTACTTTATGGTCTGCCTTACGTTTCTGCCTGCTCCTCCTCATCCACCACCAAGCTCTCGATGCCCGTTTAGGTTCTCAACAGATCTAAATGTCCATGCTTTTAATGCCAAGCTCTTCCGAAGCATGTTTGGTTCACGGAAGAACCACACTCAGTGTTTCGAGATTCAAGCCAATAACCCTCCGGATCTTTTAGAAGAAGGATCTCCCTAAACGCCGGACTGGGATATTTGAGATTGGGCTTGTTGGGGGTTTCAGGTCACAGCAGATGGTCAGGTAGCCTTTTTTCAAATAGGAAAGATGCTGGTACAATTTCAGGAGGTAATACATGACCAAGTAGTGGACAGAGTGCAGCTGTCTTCAGAACAAGCTTCAGGGGAAGCTTATTTGCAACAATTGCATACAAAAATAGGTAATGAGTGGATTTCCTATGTGGTGTTACCGGTGATGAGCAAGGAATCAAATAACTGCAGTCCTCTAAATTTAACACGTGTTACACAAATATTCCCTTGAAACTGAAATATTTTTTATCTAAGGATTCAGAAAATAATTGACATATTAAAATGTTAACACATATCATGCAGCATTCTGGGTCTCATGCTAGCTGCATTGTTTTTAATAAGCGCACAAACAGCAGCGAACGCGTTTTATTTTTTCAAGTGTGATGTCATTGCTATGGTAACCGAAGGTTCGGTGCTTCACTGTCTCGCTTTAAGGGGCCGTGAAAAAAGATTTTCCACCTACAATCAATTCAACGAAATACACTTGATATCTGCTAAATTTTGACAGGTCATTCGTAAATTTACCCTCAAGGTCACTCCTCTGATGACTGCAGTCTGCACATTTATTTAACAGCAATCAAAAATTGGAAAATGCCGAGTGTCTTCCTGTCGCAACTGTATTTGGTTAGTGACTTACTGTAGCTCTTCTGTTCAGCTCTGAGGGAAACACAGAAGCCTTTCTGGGATTTAATTCAAACTCACTTCCTTCACTGCCACACCATCTGCTACTCAGTACTTAACAAAAATTGAGCACCAAGATCAAAGTCTACTCCCCCAAGTTTGTGTTTTTTAACCAATTTTCTTGTCTTGTCCCCTTCCCCCCACCACACATACACAAACAAGCCCTGGTAGCAGTCAGAACACCAGCGCCAGAATCATTTAGAGGTCTACAGGACTAGCATCCTTCCAGGATGTGAATGCACATAGTTCAGTCCCTGCGAGATCGAGCAGCACAGAGACAGCCAGATGTTCTGCCACGCAGCAATTTAATTAGCTGCTAATCACAATCTCAACATGCTGCTTAGCGCCAGTGTTAGCAGTAGCTGCGAGCTCGCTTACGGCCATGGTGGAGATGCGGCCAGATATCACTAAGTGGTGTTACCATATTAAGATTCTCACCATGCCCCCCAAGCGAGATCTGATCACGGCGCAGCGTAAAGCCTTCAAAAGAAGGAGCTCATCACAGCGGCAGGGATGTGAAATTAAGCTGGAGAGAGACGGCAGGCCTGTAAGGAGGCACCGGTTTGAGATGATCTAGATGTTACTCGTCAGCGGCACAGATGTTCTTGCTTTGATCGGCCCCTGGCTTGAACACATGGGTAGCTTCTCGTGAGAATGCACAAATAAAGCAGAGCTGCTAAATGAATGGCAGGGGGGTGCAGGGGAATCGCACGGGGAGGGGCATCGGAGAGAGATCACCGCTTCTTCAGTACCAGTGGGGTAACCAAGGGGGCTGTCCATGTGGCAAGTGGAGACCCATGAGCTGGAAGGAATCACACATAGCTTGGGACACATAGACGAAAGGGCTGTGCAGACTGCAGCCTCTATCACTGAATGCACCTGCAGACACCTTCATCTTCACTCCACTCCATGCTTCACCGCTAGCCAAAGATATCCTAAAGCTATTGCATAACCGTTCCACATCTCCTTAGCCAACAGAGGAAACCAAAGCGGGCACATCGGGGATAGGCAGTCAGATTTCTCACAAGGTCAACAGCTAGATATGCACTGTTGGCGTACAAACGTATCAGCAAAGCAATCAAATGCGCTGACAGAAGTCAGAAGCCCGCTGGCTCAAAAAGCCACAGCCAGACACTTCACTGAGCTGCACGATCAACCCAGCAGTGCAGATCAACCAAGTAAGCGCTTAAGAAGTCTGGTTAGAAGTCACCTACTGTGAGTTTCAATTAAAACCAGATGAATGGTACATACGCTCCGCCATTGCGATAAAAAGTTTCCCCGACTCCGTTACGAAGAAAGAAATCAAAGGAAGCTGGAACTTACCAAGGAGGCATCAATTAGCCGGTAAGAGGTGTTCCACCATCTCCAGCTCCCTGCTAGCGTGACAGTGCAGAGCTCTGCTGGGGAAGTGGGAGCCTTCAGCCCACACTCAGGCAGGAATGGCATTTTGACTGACTGTCTGTGGGAGCTCGTGTGTGTGCGTGCGTGTTCCTGTGTGTGTGTGCGTGCGTGTTCCTGTGTGTGTGCGAGACTCCCCCCTCTGGGTCCCACGCGTCGGGCACGCCTCGGCCAACTCGGCCCTCCCACTCAGCCCGGCGTAGGCTGCGGCCCCCTCCAGCAGCTCTTGAAGCCGTTTTGGCTGAAACTCTGTGACAAAAGAAAGACAGCTTTAATACAAGGAGCCAGATCACAAGGGCAACTGTGCTTATGGTTTTATGGGAGCTGGAGCCCCCCCCCCCCCCTTCAATGTAACAAATCTTCCGATAAAGCTGGCATCACCACGGCCTGTCGGTACCGCACAGCTCATCTCATCGTGTCTGGCTAAAACCACCCACTGTGTTTTTCCTACTTGGGCTTTTAGTTTAAGAAAAATGTCTATCAAATCCACACACAACCCAATACAGCGGTGAGACACACCTAGCTAGAGATAAACCCAGCTTCACTCAGCTTGGCCCTCAGAGGCATGGGGGCCAGTCGGCTGGTACCCGAGGGGCTGCTTCGTGACTGTGCTGAACAAAAGGGATCTTTTTTTCCATCTCAAGGGAAGGAGCGATTGCCAAGTGAGCCATAGCCTGCCTCAGAAAGAGAGAGAAACCCCGAACATTCATCAGAGAGACCATGCCCAGCCATCTTCGGGACGATATTTTAGGCTGACCTTGCACGATATGCACGAGTCTGCTGAGTACGCGGGAATAACTATTTGATGGATTGAGCCAATTATGCAGAACTAGGAGAGAGGGTACGGGAAATATGAGGTGTTGAGGTTTTAACCCGATTAAGGTGTCAGAATCCCTGCATTGTTTATTTTGTTCAGGTCTCCCATGGTAAGAGAAGGCCCACCTACAGCTGGCCTGCAGTGGACCATTTCATCCAGTAACTACAGAAGCTTCCAGAGACGGCCATAGAGACTTGGGATGCCCGTTGCTCACATATTTCTCTGATTTACTCATTTAACCATTGGTTAGGCGTGAGGAGCTAGTGTGTGGCTCAGTGGGTTAGGATGTTGTGTCTGAGATCCGAAGGTTGCCAACTGAAATCCAGCGTTGGTAGAGTGATGTCACCAGTAGGTCCTTGAGTAAGGCCCTTTATCCCAAGCTTTTCCAGGGACTCAAAAATGTATCCCTTTTAGGCAAAGGCGTCCAACAAATAAATGAAATGTAAGAGTCTGATAATGTGTCTGATTCGATATCTGTATTTCCCTCCCATCCTCAGTTTATAAGTCTTGCTCTTTTCCTTCAGTACAGGATGCCAAGACTGGATCTCAGCCTCTCATCAGCCGCAACCCATTTAGATGACTAAGCGATGCATCTGTGTACCATTCCCTGCCTTGAGACCTTAACCGCCAGCGACTGACAGACAGCCTGACGGAGCAGGCAGAACAGAGATCGGGGTCATGCTGTCGCCACAGCCTGGTGGTGGAACTGCATTCACGTCCAACCTGACAGCATCCAGGAGGGCAGATTAATCTTCACCCTCTCCCTACCCCCATGCAGGCAGTCGCTCAGCTCACGGAGAACCGAACCTTGTCGCTTGCCTGAGTGCAGACATGCACCAGTCGTCTGGCAGTAATTACGTTGGCTGGAAAACCTCAACAGCACTTCTTTTCAAACAGCCAGGTTAGTTGGGCAAAGTCATTGTTCCAGTTCCACTACGGGGTTGTAGATGTGAACCAATAGTGGTGCAGTGGTGAGCGAAGCTCATATATCTCCCAGGAGAGCTTCTAACATAACAGGAAGATCAGCATAGCCCTGAGGACCACAGAAAGGGTTATGCGCATATAAATGACTGCAATTTACTCAGACTACTCAGTGTCCTTAAAGAGTTTCGTTTAAAGTGTATAATGACAATGACAAGTATTCTCTTAAAGGGACACAAAAAACTACAGTCCCAATCTCTTCAAATCTTACAGCCTCAATACAACAACAGCACACCGCCCCAAACTGATAAATTCCCTTAAGATACAGAAAAACGATTGCTTTGCTTACGGATGAGCGATCCTCACAGGCGTTACTCTTAATTTCGTTTTTTGTTTTTCATTAAAGGTCTATACGCTCACATTTCAGCTGACAGAGATCAAACTATAATCATCGCAAAGAAGTTGGATTTAGTTCATTGATAAATGGATCAATTCCATGTCATAAATGCAAAGGAATATCCTTAAAATAGAAAGAAGTCGTGACAGACCAGCAGCCGCCACTGAAGAAAATGCGGCCAGTATCACAGCAGCTAGAAACAGTCGCGACAACTATTTTTTATTCTTTACTTTTTTTTTAAACGATAATCGGTAACTTCACCGTTTAATCCCGCGCGCGTTTAACGGTGCCCAAAAATGCCACCAGTCATTCAGCACTTTTTCGGTTTCAAGCCAAGGCAACAAGGGTTAGGGAAAAGACACAATAAAAGACAGAAACAGCGTAAGTTTTGACTCTCACCTCAGAGTTCTATCATCCAGCTGAATTCGCAGAAATATGCAAAGCTCCTTCCCGACCTGGTTTGCTATCAGAGATTTCTAGCAGACAGCCCTCAAGTGAGATCCAGATACAGCCAGCTATTGTCAGAGCGTTTGTTAAAAGCACCGAATACAGTGTGGGAGTTTAATATGGAAGGAATTCGTAAATGTAATAACGAGATGCAGTGCAATGTAAATGGTGTGCTTTCACTCCGTGTGGGGAAATAATTCTTAGCGTCAAAAGGTCCTACACTTGGTATACCAAGTCAACACAGCAAATCTGACTGGCAGGCAGAAGCAGCTCTCAGGGTGGCGGAATTATCCTCCTCTAACTACAGACATGATTTTCCAAATCATGAAAACTATTTACAGTTCATTCTCTCATTCTTCAGTTAAATATCTGTATATTTCCTGTTTAAGTCAAGTGTTGTTGCTTAGATACGCTCAATGCCCCTTAAGGGATTCAAACTCATGCCCAACACCTCATCTCCAACTCTAAACCCCATTCTGGATTTCAAGATCTAAAATTTCCATGCAAAGGCATAGTTCTGACAAACCTGAGGTATTTAGTTTAATTGTCTGGTCATATCTTGGATATTAATAAAGCTCATTAGAGAGGCACAGGGAAAGAATATCCAGGGGCTATAATGCAAAAAATCATCAGTCCGGTCCTAATACATGTTTAAAAGTGCCACCACAGAGATTAAAGCTGCTTCTGAGTCCATTTAGATACGACAATCATCAATGTCAGAGTAACATGACCCAGTCTGGCCTTACAGCGTCTGTCAGTCTGTGACTCCGTAGGCCAGCTGAACAAGCGTAAGTTCAGGGGAATCCCATATCATGTAGGTAGGAGCTCCAAACACTGAGATCTGATTTAAGCCAATAAAACTCAAGCTGACAGAAAAGCTTGACTGTGAACGCTGGGTATCTTCTGCAGTCCTGAAGGCAAACAGCTCACCGTAATTTAGAAAGGCCAGATTGCTCAGTTTCCACTGAATGAAGAATCAGACACTTTTAATTGTGTGAATTTTTAGAGGAGTCTAGCATTTTCCCGCATACATATTCACTTGAAGGGAAAACCATCCGTCTTAACCTCCCACTTGAGGACAGTGCCAGTAACTGATTTGCAAAGCCTCGAAGAAAGGTCCCATTTTTACAAAGTCGGAATCTGTGGAATGAACACGAATTAGCATACAGTGGGCAGGCACGTCTAATTGGGAGACTATAACAGGCAGCGTGAAAAGCAGGCTTGAAGGAAACCCTTCACCTCAGTATCGTGAGGGCTGGGCCTGTGTCGAAGACACTGGGCTTCTGTTAGGAAAGTAAAGTCCATGCTGGCCTGTATTTTTATGAATGAACCAAAGAGGAAAGTGAAGCGAAGAGGATCTCTCCATGTAGCAACCCAGGAACGTGCGAAGTGACCACAAGCGGATGTCCTGGGCCCCGTTTCAGGTGTGACACACATGAACCAGTGAACAGGAGCATACATCAGATGCAATGAAGAATGGCAGCCCTCCATAAAAATCCTCCGAAGCAGCTCCACCTTTGATGGAACTTCTGATACATACTAAGTTCTCATCAGTAAGAGGTATGTGTGTCATTCTGCAGCCTGTGGTGGCTTCTGTCACTTAGTCCTAAATTTCCTTTGGGATTAATAAAGTATCTATCTATCTGTCTGTCTGCCTGTGTAGATTAGTGTTTCCCAATTCAGTCCTCAGGGACCCACAGCCGGTTTACATTTTTGCTTCCTCTGAGCTCCCCTCCTGCTAGTGAACTGCTAAGGAGCAAAAATGTACTATCTGTGGGTCCCCGAGGGAAACACCTTGGATATTTCTGTGTGAAAATTTGACAGTACAGTGACTCAGATGTTGGTTCCCTGTCCCACACTGGAGACAGTGAGCTCCAAAGTGAGAAGCTGAATATCATAAATTTCAATGCCATATAAATCTGGAGCATTACCTACCAGTGTCATTTACGATGAAAAGGGGCCGTCTGTTCTTGGAAACAGTCTCTATGCAGAAAGTAATGTTGAGGGAGGATAAACAGAGAACTAAGACTGTACTGTCCTTCCGGATCAGTCACGGTAAAGATATCACTTTGTATACAGAGTACCCCATTAAAATGTACACTACAGATCACACTCATCTATATTCAGTGATATCTAATTCAGTACCAAAGTACATTTTGTACTGCAAAATCAACACCTGATAAAATGGCCGATGTCATTATCAAAAGCCTCAATTTATCATCAGGACAACACATTTGGATATTCCTAAGGCTTCTGACGGAGTCTCAGGGAAGTACGCTACACTTTAGGGTCTGAGCGATGTACGCCGCACCTCGCCATCAGAGGAAGTTGTGCTGGCTGTCCCAGGGCAGCCTAAAGCAGGACACCCAGCCTCTGATGAACAGCATGCTCTCACACTGCAGCCACTGGAGAACTGGCAAGACATCCGCTTATGCAGGAAGGTAGCAGGGATTCTCTCTGCCCCAGGGAGGAACATCCCCCTTCAGACAGGTTAGGAAAGCTTTCATGATGGTGTTCTTCACAAACAATGACCTGGCTCACCCCAACCACATCTCAGTGGCCATCATTGAGCTGTTCCTCCAAGACAAACACCAGTATTTCCTTCGTGTTTTAGATGAGTGTCAAGATGTAGAAGCTGGCAGACTACGGAAGGATTAACATGCTGCAGAAAATGGTATGATGTACAGGAGAGTCACACTCAAGACACAAGAATCTCTGCCCCTACAGTGTGTGTGTATGTGTGTGTGTGTGAGAGTGAGTGTGTGGATTAGATTTATATTTATATTAGGGACCAAATGTTCTCCACAATGTGATAAAGACCTGTTATTTTGATATTATTGAGATCTGTAAATGCAATCAAAAAAGTAAAAATGCAAGTTTTCTGTCATATTTTATTTGGTTACTGGTGGTTAAGGTTAGGGCTGGGTAGGGGTTAGGGTCGTCATGTTGGGATTCTAGTTTTTCCCACAGAAATGAATAGAGAGGCCCCACAAAGGTATTATTACAAACCTGTGTGTGTCTGTCTGTCTGTCTGTTTGTCTTTCTGTTTGTGTGTCTCTCTCTGTGCATGTGTCTGTGTGTGTGTGTGTGTATGTGTGTGCATTTGTGTCTCTGCGTGTGTGAGCCCTGCATATCTACATCCATCCATTTAGGAAGCTGTTTCTCACACAACAGTGCAGCCGTCAGTGAGAAAGGCACTGCCGGACGTAATTCTGCTCTCTGTCATAACAGTGATGCGTTAAGAAGAAGCTCAGCTTTTCCACACTGCCAGATCCCAGACATAAGAGAATGAGCTTCAGGCAAAGTCCCCATAACCCATTTTCACCTATCACACCTACTTTCACCTAACACAGCTGCTTTCACCTAACACACCTGCTTTCACCTAACACAGCTGCTTTTACCTAACACACCTGCTGTCACCTAACACAGCTGCTGTTACCTAACACACCTGCTTTCACCTAACACACCTGCTTTTGAGCGCTAGTTGAGCAGTCTGCTGTAAGCCATTCATTGCACCGGCCCACTAAAACAATACATGCAGTATGTGCATCAAATGAGGAGCTCTCTAGCGGCCTCAGCAAGTGGAAAGGGGCTCTTACACTCCTCAGGAAACTAGAAGAAGATATTTAGAAGTCATGACAGTGGCAACATTTGAAAAGAGACGCTTTTCCCCTCCAAACAGAATTGGCAGGTTTTGAATATCCTGCACAGGAAAAACAACAGGTCCTTACTGCCATTGTTATTCCAAGACGGATCAGTAATGCTGACCTTTTTGCAGATCCGCTCCTAATGCAGTGACCTTTGTGGAAACGTAGAGTGTCAAATAAGGCACAGAATGGCCCACTTGCAGCCAGCTAAGAGGACAACACCAAATCACCCCATCCCCGAATCCACTATTCCATCCTACCATGAACGTTCTAGGAATCCTGACTGAAGTTTGGGATGGATCTTCTCCTAGCTAAGCTGCTGAGAGCCTGTCTGAGGGTTCAGGGTCCCGCCGAGCTCCACGGCCTCAGAGCAGCTCCCAGATCAGATTGGAGGGACACCACGGCCTCAGAGCAGCTCCCAGATCAGATCAGAGGGACACTATATTCAAGAGATTCACTTGTAGCTTTGAGTATTTCTAATGCCAGCAATAAAGCTGACATTGCTGTGCCACCGCAGGTGCCCTGGATAGTGGAGGATGCCCATGAAAGCACCATTTCATAAGTGTTTGCATGCGGGTTACGGTCCTGATCATGGAAAAGCCTTTTATAATTGGTTTCTGAGCCCAGTGCAGTAGCGTGCAGTTTCACAGCTCACTGCACACACACACACACACACACACACACACACACACAACTCAAGCTCCTTCTCATATTCTTGTTTTGACATTCTTTTTCATAATTTGATAGTAAGGTTGCAAAAAATATAAGCTTGAAGAAAACTTCAAGGCCAGATCACAGAACATAAAAAAAGTCAGAATTATCTTGAGCAGGGCAGGGGTGCAGAGAAACCAAACCAACAGGGAGGAACCAACATACTTTGTGGGTTGAGCATGGTGGCTGGTTTGCTTTTAGTGAGCAGCACACCCTTGTGTTTACATGGAGCATTGCAATGAGTCTAACCAAAGGGAAATTCCATCCATCCATCTTGCAGCTGCTGGTCCTGGATGGGATACCGGACTGCCGGACCACACATAATCAAACACTTTGCATAATTTAATGATGTCAAATCACACAACTTCACATGTTTCGAGTGCAGACAAGAAACCCACAGGACACAGAGAACATCAGAAATTCCACACTGGCAGTTACACCTGAAATGAGACAGAGAGGCTTCTCCTGCTTCTCTGAGAGTTCTCACACTGGCAGTTACCCCTGAAGAGGAGAGAGAGGCTTCTCCTGC
>JAODJX010000065.1:32354346-32373225 GCA_026776945.1 Isichthys henryi
CCACAAAAAAAAACCTCACCCCCCAACACATATTTAAAAAACAAACCCCCCCCTGTTTTTTTTTTTCCTAGCCCCCCCCCCCGCCCCCGGGGGGGGGGGGGGGGGGGGGGGGGATGGATCCTCTAAAGAATGAAGACATCCACACACAGAGAGGAGTCAGAGTCTGAGCAGGGACCTGCAGACTGCTTCTCCTCCGGTCACTGCAAGTAGCTCATGACTGATGGCAATGATGGAAATTCAGAACAGGACAGAATATTAGCGTCTAACTTCTGCTGGAAGCCAACCCGCTCCCCACAGATCTGCTTAGTCTGCTGTACGAAGAGAACAGCTCTTACTTACTTACTTACTTCCTGGGTCTCCTCGGCGCTTCTGGCTGTCACCACAGCCGGCTGCCATGTTCGGAAAGTCACACAGCAGCAAACCGAGACAGATTTACACGAGGATTTATAGACACACAGCTTCTCTCCTGTCCAGGGCAGGCCTGTCACTTCTCTGACTGTTAATAGAGCTGCTGTTATATAGTAAATATCAAATAAACTCAATATACATGAATGTGTGTGAATTGGATTGTAGGACGGTATACTGTGCGAGTCTGCCATCTACTGTGACGTCATGGGTGGTATGGACCTAGCAGTATGCATACTGAATAGAGAACTGCCATCTACTGTGACGTCATGGGTGGTATGGGCCTAGCAGTATGCATACTGAATAGAGAACTGCCATCTACTGTGACGTCAAGGGTGGTATGGGCCTAGCAGTATGCATACTGAATAGAGAACTGCCATCTACTGTGACGTCATGAGTGGTATGGGCCTATGCAGTATGCATACTGAATAGAGAACTGCCATCTACTGTGACGTCATGGGTGGTATGGGCCTATGCAGTATGCATACTGAATAGAGAACTGCCATCCCTCTAATCCCAGTTCAATTAAGATGTGTAGAGATGTGCAGCTTTGATCTGGGATAAGAGACGGCTTTCCAGGTCAGGGTGACAGGAATGATCCCCTTTCACTGGCAGTTGTGAACTGCACTGCACAGACGGGGATATGCTGATGTAAGAATGTGGTCCTCTGAAAATATCTCAGTAATATCTGGAATTTTATTTAGGAATAAATGCTGATGACTACACCAATAATTACATTACTTCTCAGTGCTGACATTACCAGTGATATATGCTCGTAGAGTTTGAGGCGAATTACTCGCCTGGTTATAAATACATGCAAAAGCTGCCTGGGTCCTGCTCTTGTAGTCTGTGCGTGCTGATGTTTTATCGCAAATGTTCCCGACACAGCAGATTCCAGGGATGCAGGAAGATGAAAGTGAAGGCCGTGCCTCAAATCTGATGAAAGTGGCCAAGCCTGAGCCCGTCTATAAACGGCTGAATGTGAGAATGCATACTGCGCTGTTCAGTGGGAGCGTTCCGAACAGGAGCATGCAAAGGGGGTAATCTGCTTCACAAGTGAACTGCAAAAATATCGACAAAACAGACAACCCAGAAAACTCATTTGGAGTTATGCGAAAAAGTAAACAACAGGCAAGAAAATTCAGAAAACAACACAATTTTACCTGACATACATACATACAACATGAACTGAGCTGGTCTGGTTTCTATTCCCATTAAATGTGGAAGGGATGCTGACTAGTGACTAAAGTGGGAGCCTCTTCAGCCTTGAAAAGCATGAACTGCCCTACGACAGATCCTCTCCGCTTAGCAAACATGGTCAGGCGACACACCTCAAGCGGCATGTGATCCACCGAAACGCCTAATGTATCCTCTCCTCACCCCGGAGCCCACAAAACAGCCAGAGTCACTCAGTGACCGTAAGGCCGTGGTTCTGAAGCTCCCCGCTGTCATAGTTCTCTGGGTCTGGTTTATGCATCATTGCACTGGTCAAATTTAAGACTCTCTGAGGGAAACATTAGAAATGAGGTCTTTCAATGATTCTGTGACACCTAAATATGTCCTGTCTGCTAGCTGTACTTCATTACGCAAATGCATAGATATATATCTGTAATCTTGTCCTTCTTGACAGTGTTGCTATTGGAATGAAGCTAGCTGCTTCTAAAATATTTGTTATATAATGTATCTAAATTATATATATATATAATTTGTGTGTATGTAAATACTCACACATGTATATAAACGGCCAAGATACAGGACTGTTCCGCCACTAATAGTACAGTCAGAAGCCCTGACATGCCCTGATCAATGTCACTACAGTATGAAAGTCAATACAGCCATATATAACCCTGTGTTATGTATATAACCCTAAAATTCCCTGGGAATCAGATAGGAATAAATGAATATCAAAATGATCACATTTTATTCACGAATGCAGTATGGTTACCGGATATTAAATATGTCTGTGTAATGTGCAATTTCTCTGCTCATCTACAACAGTATCGGTGCGCCACACTGCAATGGACTACGTAAACACCGACAGGTTATGGCGGATATGGGGAACCTCCATATTTCCTATATATTGTAATAACAAGCATATAAACGAGCCGTCATTTTTACAGCGAGCAGGGCGTGGGCTTCCATGATCCAAACGGGGGGAAATCAGTGAAATTCAGCGGAAAGATCGTCTTCCCGGAGGATGCTGTCCGTCTCACATTCACGCGTGAGCCTGTTATTAACCTGTTATTGGATCCTGGATTTCCGAGTGGATGCAGCCTGTGTTTCGCTGTCCGTAAAATCATTTATTATAAGACAATCGGCGTCCGGGGAGATTTATTATAGAGCTATCGGCGAGCGGGCATGACTGTGCCAGGACATGAAAGCATCCTCGTACGTGGTGCGGTACCCTCAGAGCTGCCCGGCCCGGTTCGGCATCTTCCGGCACTCTGGCAGTGTCCCTCTCGGCCCACATCGCGAACGGAGCGAGGTCAGGTCTCAAACCTACCTGCAGCCTGGAGGGGAGAGGCAATGCGGCGTGGAGAGCGAAAACATCTCGGTCCTGTCGGCCATCTTCTCCCAGCATCTGCTTTAGAGTGACTGCGGATGATGCGAAGGCGCGCCGCCCATTCAGAGCCGGAGCGCCGTCGGTGCGCACGAACGGGAGCGGCTGACACGGACGAGCATGAACCTCCTCCTCCTCAAACTGGGCGCAGAAGCACACATGCACTCAGGGGCATTGCAGCTGAAAGGGAGCGATCTCAAACGAAAATAATATAACTGAAATGTAAAAAGCAGCAGCTTGTCGCTGCACGATGCCCCACGATGCAGCTGCGCACATCTGGACGGTGTGCGGGTAGGACTGCGGGCGTCTGCTTCCCTGGAAGCTGCCAGCTGGTGTGAGGATGCTGGACAGGAGCGGCATTGCGGATGTGCGCTGCAGGGATGTAAACACACCCATACCGCACCGGCCGCCACGTTATCTCGGTCTTTTCACTGCCATGCAGGCATAATCGCACCCTTTCCCGTATCATTCCCCACTCGGGGATCTCAGTCCTCTGCCCTCACCCATAAAGCTTGTCGAGGTCACACTGACATTCATTTCACCGCCATAAGCCTAAATGAATTCCATGGGTTCCAGGTAATATACTTACGGTGTTTGGGGTAGTTTGAGGGAATTAGCGTTATTACTGTTCAATAATATTAATAATATAATTATATAGCGTATATCATTTTGACCTTATTCACGTAATACATGTATAGTCACTTCTTATATGTTAGCTGAAGGGCAAATTGTTCATAGCTGTTAAGTAACCCTGGTGCTAAAATTCATACATCACATAGTCACCTGCGTGGAAGAAAAGGCTCTTATTAAAATCATGCTGTATTCATAGCCCTAAAACACATACAGTAACATTTGAGGTTTATTAAAATACTGATTTATCTGAAGTCACACAAAGTTAATGGGCATTATCAGTTAGTATAGATATAGCTTTCCAAAACAGGCAACCTAAAACTGTCCTTCAGTAAGAGCCACAAGTAACCCAGGGATTAAGAACAAAAGGTAATGTGAGGCTTGCTGCTCCTAAAGCCTTTAACCTGAATTTCACCACATCCAGTTACAGTTGTCAACTGTCATAGACACGTCATCTCCAAGCACAAACCATTAGCAGAGGCAGTAGATGTGAAGCTATTTCCATGTTTCATGCAGTCCTGGAGCCTGGGTCAGATCACCTTTGTTAGCAGTAAGATCACATTCTTAAGGCTGCTTGGTCTAGCTCTGTCTACAACTCTTCTGAACGTGAGGCCATTTCCATGAGGGTGAAGCCTTTCTGTTCCCAGCGCTGGACTGAGGAGCAGAACAGAACTTGTTATAGCTCCGTCTCCCATCGTTCACAGGCAGTCAGGCTGAGGTCAGCTTCATCCATAGCTGTACAGGAGCCCATGTTAACCAGCTTTAATGTTTACTGCAGACCTGGGTAAAGCCCACACAAAACAAATAGCTATATAATTACTGCGTCCTGGGCTGATTAAGAATACTTTGTAATGTATTGATTATGTCAGTGCTCTCCTTCTCCCACAATACCACTTAATCAATGCAGAGACTGAATAACAGTCATCTGAACGTGGCTGAAATACCAAAGACAAAGCTTGCCTGTGAAGTCAACATGCAGAATTTTAATGAGTCAATCGAGCAAAACTCTGGAAGAGACCCTCACCAGAGAGGGGTCTAAGAGGAAGAAGGGAATTCGCTGGAAAGGATGACTGACACCGCTTGGTGAAGGAGCTATGATCCACTAGGCAGCCTGCGAACGAGTGGATTTTATTGGGACTGCTCTTCAATGACACCAAAAACAGAAGGGACCACATGGGGGCCAAGCACAAGGCAGGAATGTGTCACAAGAAGTAAGAGAGACTACAGTGACACAGGGGAAGGCACATATGTACACTGACAATGAGGGTAGATGAGAAACAGGTGTGGGTAATGAACAATCAAGCCAACAGCAGGGACCGGCCACCAGGAGATACGAGGAAGACAAGGAAGGTGAAACAAGACATAACAAAACCAGGGGTGAGAACCAGGAACCAAGGCGTAAACACAAAAAGCAAGACGGAAATATAAAAACAAATATATATAACCCCGGGGAGATGAATGGCTAAAATAACCAACACTGACAGAGATGGACTGATTGCAGCTGCTCTCTTAGTCCATTTAGGCAGGCGGTGGCCTGGGGAATAGAGGACCTCGGAAACACAAAAGGGCCCCTAGACCAGCAGGAACACAATGAAGAGGGCAGGATGGCCAACGACACCTACTGGCCAAACAGGGAGACGAGTGAGAAGGCAGGGGCAGATGATGACAGTGCAGCCTGGAAGGAGCCCAAGGTCATGTGAAAAGCCATGGGCTGCATCAGCAAACCCACCCCGCTCAGTCGATGAGAGTGATGGCAGCATTTTACTCAGATTCAGTTTGGTACTGTATAGTATTTCTGTGCTGTTACTGTACAGTGATATCAGGGCTATTCATTTTCTAGGCGTTTACTTTGGCTTTTTTATAGCAGGTCCTGAAAAGTGGATCGGTGCAAACCCAGGAAAGATGTTAGAAGCAGATAAGCCTCCGTTTGTAATCACTGAGGATGACACTGACATCTCTAGCATCTCTGTTGACAGGCTACTGTTCCTGCTGAAATTAGTGTCATGTTGCTGCATTACCCTGAGCCAGGAAAGCAGGCAAAACAGTGTCACTGTCTTAGCTGGGCTAGATTATCATGTCATGCCAATCACCGCAGGCCCAACCTACTTCAGGAATATTACTTCATTGATTTCCATTGGGCTAAATAAAGTAATCACTGACATCTCCAAAAGCCCACTCATCACTTGGTCTAGAAATAAAACGTAGGGCTCTACGTCTGGAGGTTACACAGAGGAGTACGCTCGACCTGGACCATACATTTGTTCTGTACCCTTGTGGAAATACTTTAAAATGATAGCAGGTGGCAGAATATCCATCGGCTTCACACACCACCGGGACGCCCTGATCAACCACACCGATACCTACACCAAAAAGGTGACTGACGCTCCTACAATAATCATGGTTTTGCACACATCCTTAATTGCGACTGTGACCTGCTTTTTCACTGGAATACACAAAGGCTAATTTGAGTTAGACTGTAGAAGTGCATTAGTAAGTCATTAGTAGATGTACTCCAATGACTTGTGGACACCCTGAAATTTAGAATGAAGAGTTGGGTTAAACCCAGGAGCAATGCTTGCCACCAGTACAGTGAACACAGATACCTTAGCTTCACACAATACGAGACTTTTGCTTTGTCGTAACGGCATCGATTAAATAAAAACAAATTGTCTTTTAGCTGCTATTAATACATATATAATATGCTCTATTGCTAAAAAGTAGGTAAGCCAAGGTTAGACACTAAACATACCAGATATAGTACGCCTGCACGATGGAAACATCAGCCTTTTAGAGAATGATGTCATTGTGCCACGAACATGGATGTAATCTGCAGCAGCACATCATTGAAATTGATTTGCCAAGCTAACAATAATTAAGCATTTGCAGTAAATTGCATTCATTGCATCTTGCATAGACCTCCATCTTTATTATCTTACCTTCCTGAACATTATCCAGTAACAACCCGCATCCACTGATATTATTGCTCTACACTTTTGGCACCAAGTGTGAGTGTGAAAGTGAGACAGATTCTTTTGTCGATCCATATGAGCTCTGGTCGGGCACCAGAACCCAGCATGGGCTCCGTCTGAAGCGCCTGTCGCAGTCTTAACATTTTTTTCATCGCCTCCAGCTTCTATTTTATTTCTTTGCTGTTTTTTATTGTAGTTCTACTGCCCGCTGGATCTTATTGCTATTTTAGTTTGTCGTATCTGTTATCTGTGTCTTCACTGATTTTTTACTATGTAAAACTGTGGGAAATAGCGCCATCTTCTGGTAACTTCAAGCTCAGTTACAATTTCTCCTTCTGTCAAGATGTCGGCCAGTGACTGGGAATGAGTAGAAGGGAAGCATGAGGGAAATGGAGTCTTAGGTTTCAAAAGCCAGATGCAGCAGGACACAGTCTGATTCTTCTGGATGATGAGAGAAATCCACAATATTCCTATAGAATATGCAGGCTTTTGTGAATCTTAATCTCATGCACAACCGAAGAGAAATGTCAGACACACCAATTCACTGCGTAAATGGATAGTCCAGTTGAAGTGCTTGGAGGTCTGATGTTCAGCACAATCCATACCAAGCCCCTTAGCCAGCTTCCAAGGGTTTCAGGCTTTGTCTTGGGGCAAAAACTTCACAGCAGGTATGATGCCGATGGAATGGTCTGTCATTTCATAACACCAGCCAAAACCACCCTGAAAAAACAAGCATTTTGGGACCTGTAAAAAAAAACTATTTCTACAATTTCTGACCAGATCAAGCATCTACTTTGGTGCAAACTACAGTTTTATTTTCACAAGAAGAAGCAGGCGTTTTACTGTTGCATCTTTAGAGTGGCAGACGGCGCCTTAATGGCTCTGCCTCGGCTGATTATCTTCCAGAAGCTGCATTTGAAGATCAGACAGTGTGTAAACACATCACAGATGCGCCTGGCGTCCGGTCCATACAAAACTTTTTTGGTCCTTAACGATGGCAAGTACGCCTGGGCAGGGTAGAAAGCGAGCCTTCTTGCTCGTTCTGGTAAGTACTGTGCTGGAAACCAGCAAAGGCCTGGGAGAAACACTGGGCTTAAACAGGTAAGGGTAACTGGTACACAGGCTGCAGACGTGCTGCCGGACTCTGCTTAGACTGGTTTGGAGAGCTTCGCTGCGCCCCCTGCTGGCCAGCCGGCTAGAGGCGCGACACTTCCTTGTCAAATCTGTTCAGTCAGTCCACAATAAACATCTTAAGAATTATACATATGACATCGAACATTATATACATTAGTGTTAACTGTGTCTAAACGTCCACTGACCTGATTATGATCTCTATTATGAATAAGAATACAGAGGGGCGGTACTTTTCCGGGGGCGGCATGGTGGTGCAGTGGTTAGCACTGTCGCCTCACACCTCTGGGACCCGGACCCCCCGCGACCCAGTAAGGATCAGCGGTTTGGAAAATGGATGGTACTTTTCCGACCCAAAAAGCATTTTATACGTGTTAGAAGTGTTACAAATCGGTCACCGCATTCCGCTGCCTGCATTTTAATGTACGCTGCAACCAATCGCATATTTTAATTTTACTGCTTAAGTCTAAACGTTGGTTTACATGACACCTCTGCGTAAAACTGAACTTACCAAACAGGCTCATCCTTATTAAAACTTGGGTCTGGTTAATAAGTAAGCTATTTTTTTACCACGCCCTACAACCGTCGGTCCCCATTGGGCGGGATGATGAAATACATTAAGTGTCTTCATAAAGGCGAAGCTGACATTGCTGCTGTGCTGAGATTCCGTCCGTGAGCGTCCGCCGGAGCTGACAGCTTTGCCGAGTAGCTGCGGCTGTACGGGCTGCGCCGCACTCACATGCATGCGCTTCTGGGAGAGGCTGCCCTCTGTCTTTACACTTTAACTATTTAGTTAAATCTATCTAAAACCGTTACTTTAAAAAATAATAACTGTGGTGAGAGGGTTAAAACGAAACGTAATTCTATTTCAATTTAAGTTAATTTCGAAGTTTTGATTCCTGGCTCAGTGTTATGACCCCAACTTGTTTTTTCAGCGTATCGTATGATGTCAGACCACGAGCAACAGGTGTTTTTCCCGGAGCTGATAAAGAAGAAACGGGACGGTGACCATCTTACTGAAGGGGAGATCCGAGATTTCGTCAATGCCGTCAGACACCAAACCATACAGGAAAGCCAAATAGGTGCTTTCACTTTGCTCTAAGGATGTTTTGTCCATTAAAACTAAAATAAAAAAGTAGCTTGCTTTTTCGCGGTTTTGGTCTGTATGCGTAATCAAGGTGATTTTTGCAACTGTCACGGATAACGGTAGGGGGCTTAACCGGAGACTGTCTGTCCGCAGGGGCTATGCTTATGGCTATATGGTACCGGGGAATGGACGCCGAAGAGATGCATATCCTCACCCGAGAGATGATGCACTCTGGCAACATCTTGCACTGGCCGCAGGAGTGGGCAGGCCTGGTGGTGGACAAGCACTCCACGGGTGGGGTGGGGGACAAGGTCAGCCTTTCCCTAGCACCAGCTCTGGCTGCCTGCGGCTGCAAGGTGGGTGAAGCCTGCAGAGGCAGAGCTGACTGGAGACACATCCATCCATCCATTTTCCAAACCGCTTATCCTTACTGGGTCGCGGGGGGTCCGGAGCCTATCCCGGAAGCAACGGGCACGAGGCAGGGAACAACCCCGGATGGGGGGCCAGCCCATCGCAGGGCACACCCACACACCAGTCACTCACGCATGCACACCTATGGGCAATTTAGCAACTCCAATCAGCCTCAGCATGTCTTTGGACTGTGGGGGGTAACCGGAGTACCTGGAGGAAACCCCACGACGACATGGGGAGAACATGCAAACTCTACACGCATGTGACCCAGGCGGAGATTCGAACCTGGGTCCCAGAGGTATGAGGCGACAGTGCTAACCACTGCACCACCATGCCGCCCCTTGACTGGAGACAGTCAACCGGTAAAATATATTCTCCGAATGTCTGCCTCTGGCAGGGGTGACTGAGGCAACCCTGCCTACCATCCAAGTATAGATAAACTGTAGGATGCCAATCAGCCCCTAAGAGAATTCACACTCTGAAAGGTGGAGGCATGTAGCATGGCGCAGGCTTTCTGTTTAGTTGGGTAACGAAGCGTAAGTCAACATTAAATCTGGCTAAGCTAGAAATCCTGCTTTGTGATTCAGACACCAGGAACGTAACCATCAGTTTTATTTTGCAATGTTATTTTACTCAAGCTGGCCGGAAATCAAGTGATGTGTGATGTCCAGTAGGTGCCGATGATCAGTGGGCGAGGCCTTGCGCATACTGGAGGGACACTGGACAAATTGGAGTCCATCCCTGGTTTCAATATCCACCAGTCTGCAGAGCAGGTATATGTAGCGGCCTGTCGTTTCAGGCATGTGATGCCGTCCCGTGACTGTGCTGTGGCGGCACTTTCAGCTGAGACACATCATGGAGGAAGTGGGCTGTTGCATTGTGGGCCAGACGGAGAGCCTGGTGCCAACGGACAAGGTCCTTTATGCTCTGCGAGACATCACGTCCACCGTGGACAGTCTGCCACTCATCACCAGTGAGACAGGGATTCGGCTTTCTTTTCACATGGATGCTTTTTGTTCATTCATTTGTGTATCGTCAAGTAATTTACAGGCATAGTTTCATACTGACACTGCACACATTATTTTATGCATTCATATTTGCCATTTTCATGTTTCATAGACATTCATAGGCAGGCTGCACCTGAGTTCTCTAGGTTTGTTAGTCACTTACCCACCAGGCAGAAACTTTCAAGCATCAGTGCAGCATTTCCTTTGGTTAAGTGGTTAATTGGCTTGTCATGCATTGTTTGCACGCAGCAGTGACACAGCTTCTGCTTCTAACTATTTCCAGGCTCTATAATGTCCAAGAAAGGGGCAGAAAGTCTGTCTGCGCTGGTGCTGGATGTGAAGTACGGGAAGGCAGCCCTGAGCCAGGACATAGAAAGTGCCAGAGCCTTGGCCCAGTCCCTGGTAATGCAGAAGCACCCCGTCGCTCCCTCCCTCCTCCACCCCGAGGTCGCATTAGCAGTCTGCTCACTGCACGCCCTGCCCCGAGCCACAGGTGACCACGGGAAGCAGGTTAGGGATGTGTGTGGGCGCCGTGCTCAGCAGGATGGACAACCCGATTGGACACTGCGTGGGGAACACTCTGGAAGTGATCGAGGCCATCGAGTGCCTGAAGGGGCAGGGGCCCTCAGACCTGCTCGAGCTGGTTATTTGCCTGGGTAAGGAGGGCCGTCAAGAGGTCATACAAATGTGCAGTTAAACTGCCGTTTGGGGAAACAGATTTGCTCCTGTTCCCCCAGGGGGGTGTTTGCTGAAAATGATCGGGAAGGTGGACACCCTGGCCAGCGGAAAGGCGGCGATCGGCTCGGCCTTGGAGAGCGGAAAGGCCCTAAGCAGGTTCCGGGCCATGCTGCAGGCCCAGGGAACACCTGCAGAGGTGGCTGAATCCTTGTGCTCCACAGATTCAGACTATTTCAGTGTCCTAAGGAGAGCTGAGTTCAGGACAGAACTGGAGGTGCAGGAAGGAGGTATGGCACTGTAAGCACTGTAAAATGGGTGCAACCACTGAATTCTGACAGCCAGGGTCTATGTTTTAACATGAAAGGGGGGGCGGGGGTTGTAGGGGAGGGTCAAAAAATGTGTTACTTACATATATTTGGTAGCTTCTCTTCTTCCAGGATGGCATCACCTTCTTACAGTGGTGTTCTGGGACATTCTAACCGTCTTCATTGTTTGTTTTTATTACATATAACATTGAGTGGCCATAAAGTAAAGATTTTAATTGGCGTCATGTTGTTCAGCCGCAGGAGCAAGGTTACGGTTAGCTTATAGGTGCTAGCAGCTAGCTAGTGAACCTAACCCTAACCTAACCCTTTAGGAGTTGGACAGACCCCATTCCCACTCGCGCTGAAAGCCGTTTATTGAGTATCGTACCGTATCTCCTGGCACGGCTCCTGTGGGAATTACCAGGTCGACTTTAATTTTACGCCCACTCATTTAATGAAAAGTACTGACACAGAAAAATAAATCACACTGTCATTGAAAAAAAGATTACAGATGTTCTGGTATAAATAGGATCAAGTGTGTTACATTTGTTCTTCATTGGAAGTTTGTATTATTATAATGACTATCTTTTAATCCAATGGAACTCTTTTCAGTGGCCAAAGCTAATTTCAACACAAGGCTATCAATGCCAATGCTCTGTATTTCGCTTTTGTTTTGTTTAATCAGTGCTCACTTTGATTTTTCAATGGCAAAGTTAATAGTCTCTGATTTGGCCCCAAACTGCCCTCCGGGGCTGCATTGACGGGCCACCATCAGAGCCTGCTAGCACGTGTGCTGTTGCAGGTACGGTCCTGGAGGTGGACGCCATGGCACTGGCTCAGGTCCTGTATAAGCTGGGGATGGGACGTGCACAGGCTGGAGACCCCATCAATCACAGCGTGGGGGCGGAGTTACTCGTGCGGCTGGGCCAGCGAGTGGACAAAGGTGAGGATATTCGATGCTACACATGTTCCCTCTGATACTAACCGCACTTAGCGGCTTAGCAACAAGCATGGCGGGAATAGACTTCCTGTCAGTCATGTGGAAAGGCTGTGCACGGTCTGTGTCTGCTGAACTGAGAGTTATAGGTTAACAGGACAGCATCAGAGGGGAGGTGCTCAGCCCTGTGTGGAAGTTGGGGTTTTAAATAGCAGGACATGCCTCTCACCTTCAGGAGACCCCTGGGTCAGGATCCACTATGAAACACCAGCCCTCACGTCGGAGCTAGAAACCATCCTACAGGGGGCGATAGTCATCGGGGAGGAAGGCGATCTCAACAGGATGGCCCTGGTGACCGAGTTCATCCCGTCTGATCTAGAGAATTAGAAGAATGTCCGTATTACAGGAGGATAAGAACGTATGAGCAGGGTGTGACCGTGAAGGACCAATGACACTGTCTTAGCAGGAAATGTAATTATCATTCAAGAAAATCGTGAAACAGCACTTGTGCTACTGCTTTAACACTTTCTCTGTTTGTGTCTCATTCTAGTGATCATGTGCAGTAATTAAATAACTTTTTTTAAATGTTTAAAAGTCGTTTAAGATTCTTTCTATAAACATTTTTACCGCCTCCCAGGCTAAGCTTAGGCTCCATCACTGCAGAAAATGGCTGGTTTTAGCTTGGGGGAGGGGCAGACTTTATTCGTTTTTAATTTTATTTGACTTCACATATAAACTACGCTTGGAGTAATTCAGCCAATTAGAGCAATGCGCGGGTAGTTTGTGTGGCACGTGCGTGTGGCACCTCTTTCCCTGCCCTGAGGAGAGAGCAGAGCGTTCGCTTGAGTAAGCGGCAGTAAAATATTAGTTTTTTTTTCATATACTAAACATCCGAGTCAGTATTATCGTATGATAGAGGTCTTATAAAGTAGACTGCGTTCTGAGCAAGTTTCCGTTTCGAGCGGGGCCCCCTAGAGGGTGGGGTTCACTTTGGCCACACCAGCTGTACTGCCCTAACACGGCTATGCTGGACCGTCTATTTAACACATGAACTCCACATGTCCAGAGAGGAATCTGGGAATTTTTAAAGTGAGAGCATAAGAGGGGGCGATAATTCTTCACAGCCAATGATATATTTTGAATCAGTGAGTGACAGTGGCAGAGGCTCTCCGGGGGCCAATCAGCTTTCAGCTGAGGCCAGTCTCCCTGTGGCCCCACCCCCGTATGCACCCTCATGACTCGTACTGAACTTAGGTGCCTTATATCTGAGGAAACGGCCGGTATTTCCGGCCTCACACAGCACACAGGCCTGCAGGCTTTTGGTGTTCGTTTGTATCAACATTTCAGTGAGTATCTGGAGGGAAAAGGTGTAGGATTCACTGACCATCTCACTTTCCTGTAGGGGACTTGATGTGATTTCAGGCGACGTCCTGTAAAGTTTAAATACCCCCCAGTATGAGTTTTACAAATCAAATCAAATTACCAAGGAAAGCTAGACTGCATTATGTACACACAACACCTTTAATATATGTATTCCTGACAGACTGGTCAACCCTGTCCCAAGCACAGCAATAAAACACAACAGAGCCCCCCCTCATGCAGCGTAGAGGTGCATCATTTGTATGTTAAAAATTTCCAGGGACTAACATAACGATCAAAGTTCACATGTTCATGTGTTTATGTTTATGCGGTCATGAGCCTCACACTCTGCACACAAGAACAGTATGTTAGAGAAGGTGAACAGCACCATATGGATGATGTTACCCTCGAAAGGAACATCACAGGTCACAGATCCTCTGGAAAGTCCTACGACGTCAGACCTGGGGATCGTCTTGGCATCGCAGGCGCAGAGTGATGTGTTGCCGATTTCTGCAACTACTCTTCTTAGCGATCTGGGCCGCTGCTCCCGTGACCAAGTCGCGGTGTCGTATTCCGCGGACAGTGTCCCTGAAGAGGTGTGTCACTGCATTGTACCCTGCCAGGTTATCTACGGAGCACTGTGTACAGGAAGAGGGATGGGCACGGTCACTCGGGGGTGACGAGAGAGGTGCCGGCCTGGGGGGGCATTCTCACATGGTAACCCTCACACAGGCAGAGATGCATTTTGCCCTGGGAGCCACATCTTAAGCTTCACGTTGGTCAGAAATGAATTAGACTGGGGTTTATTGGTGCTTTTCGATGATGCTTTAGTGTGGCGTCGCTGCGGGTTCTGTATGGAAACGTTACTGCACAGACTCGTTGTCTATGAAGTATTTGTGTTGCATCAAAATCTTCCCCCAGAAGGGTATCTGCGTGGTCCACACAGACCTGCTGCACAAAGAAACAGTCTCTGCTGCTCAGAGAAACTTCTCTCACCCTGGTCAGGGCTCGGACTAGTCGCCTCAGGACGCAGTCCTCAAGTTCTGGACAGAGGCTGGTCACCTGACTGATGCAGCGGAGAAGACAGGAGATGGTTTGGTCCTGACACTGGAGAGAGGACAACACGGCACCATTTAATCCCAGAGCCTGTTCTACCGCTCCACCTTTCAGTTTCACACCCCCAACATCCTGTTGTAGAGAAGCGATTCAAGCATCACACGACAGATCTTTCTGAGAAGCCTCACCTTGTGCAACTTTTTGAGGCCAGGAGGGCTGGTTAGGTGGTCCACATCCTTCCCGTCCAAAACTGGTTCCTGTGAATCCGAGCAGAAGGGTCTTTGAGCCACCATAGGAGAGGAGAGCATGACTCTACACCAGCGAGAAGAGACAGCAGGTACTAAACTGACCCGCAGCTTCTCCAGCCAGGTCCAGAGCAGGCAGCTGAGGACGCCAGGGTCCATTTCTGTGGCAAGTGCCACCCAGCCACACTCACTCCCATTTAGCTCCTCCTGAATGAGAGGGGTGGACCCAGGGAGGACGAGCGGCCTGAGGAGCCATGAGCCGAGAGGCTGTGCCGGGGACAGGGCGGACAAGCGGGGACAGGGAGGACGAGTGGCCTGAGGAGCCAAGAGGCTGTGCCGGGGACAGGGCGGACGAGTGGCCTGAGGAGCCGTGAGCCGAGAGGCTGTGCCGGGGACAGGGCGGACGAGCGGGGACAGGGCGGACGAGCGGCCTGAGGAGCCGTGAGCCGAGAGGCTGTGCCGGGGACAGGGCGGACGAGCGGCATGAGGATCTGCAAGCCGAGAGGCCGCGCCAGACACAGCGGTGATCATGCTCACCTGCAGTGCAGCGGACTTCCGCAAGGTTGCATCCCCAGGGGGATCTTGCGCTGCCATTGCCATGGCGATGACCCCACACGTGGACACCAGGTGGGAGAAATTAGTGCCCTGTAGCTAGAAGCAGGTAAATATTCACCGTTACTTAACTTTCCACACTTTTATTTACACATTTTGCCTGAATATGGCTCATGCCACATGCCACAAATGCTCAGACACCCACAGCTCACCTCTGAGCTTGACGTGCATTTAGCCAGCAGCAGCACCGTCTTGGGATTGAATTTAGACCTCTCTGCACTGCCAGGGCAGCATAAAGCTTGATGTTTCAGGCAGAGACCCCCATCCATGTTTGACCAGCCGTTACAGTGCTGCATTCTAGGGCCACTCAGATCCAAGCCTCCAGGTGCTTCACCATTTAGTTTCAACTCCCCTGTGGTGCCCCCTTCTGGCAGAGTAGAGTACTGCTCAAAGTTTGGTTTATTACACAGCATGAAGGCCACAATGGCAGTGTTATGTCCTGGGTGGTGCCTCACCTCATAGATGGAGACCTTGCTTAGGTCAGACTCACTATAACTCCTCTTGTTTAGCACCACCTCCCTCTTCCACTCCAGGAAGCCATCCTGCTCGTCCCAGGAAGACCCTGTACAGATAGAGGCCTTCCATGCCGTAGGATCTCTGAGATGGATTGGGAAGTCGGTCCTGAGCAGAGTGTCTCTCACCACCTTTGTCAGCTCCAGCACAGCTGCCCGCCTCGCCACCTCCGCCTTCCAGCCGCGAGAGCACTCTTGGCCCCAGGCCAGGGCCACCAACCTCCTACAGAGGAAGTCCACCACCTTGGGCACATTCTTCAGGCGACGTGCCTCCTCGCCATGGAGCAGGAGGCCCTGCCGCTGCAGGTGTTGCTGCAAGCTGAAGGGGGCGCCGTGCCTGCGACTTAGGTCCAGGTACAGCACCAGCTGCGTGGCCAGCAGGCGGGCGAAGCTGAAGACCATATGAATCTGGGCGCGTGTCTGTAGAGAGCGCGGCCGCCTGAGCCGTACGTAGTGCACTGCCTCGCTGGGGGTGACGCGCAGCTCGTAGGTCAGGTAGCAGGCGATCAGCACGCCTGTGCCCAAAGTCAGCACACACGTCTCAGTGCCACGAAGGCATGGACTTCACGCTCAGCAGACGATTATCCATTCAGAGGAGGGCGGGAGCTTAATGGGAGCAGCACACAGGAATCCTCACTCTTGCGAGGGGTGGGGGGGGCAAAGACTTATTCTTCCCATTGCTCTTTTGAAAAATTAGTCGAATCCAAAGATGGGGATTTCTGCTGTACTCTTAACCTTAGTGTGAATCAGTAAATATCTCGGGGACCTTATGATTCTCTCTCTCTCGATTTGCAGAAGTACATTGGAATGTGTTAGTTTTCAAATTTCCCATCATACTCTCCTGTTAAACATATACGCATATATATAGTGGTGAGATTGATGCTTAGGCTCTGAGCACAGACCCCACCGTTTCTCTGGTGGACAGTGGCGGCTTAATGGTTAGGGAAGTGCACTTTTAATCGCAAGATTGCAGGTTTGAATCCCCGACCAGCAACGCACCACTGAGGCACCCTGAGCAAGGTACCACCCCCACGCATTGCTCCCTGGGCGCTGAATTAGCTGTCCCCTGCTATGTCACATATGGGTTAAATGCAGAGGACACATTTTGTTGTTGTGCACTGTGTGCTGTGCTGTGTCAACAATGACAAATGATCACTAAATTCTAATTCTCTGACACTGCTGAATAACTTTTTTGGGGGTTAAGGGCCTGGGGTTAAAGGTCCAACAGACAGGTTACTATTCTGCTAAGCTCAGGATTGAACTTTTTGATCACAGGCATAGAGAGCTAAACTACTGAGTGACACACCGCCTGATTGATCTGCTGTGTTCAGTGCCAAACCACACAGAAGGATGGGAAGCTCACCAGTGCGGCCCAGGCCAGCATGACAGTGCACGGCGACTCTCCCCTGCTGCACGGCAAATGCTAGCACTTTCACAGCGTCCAGCATCCGGGGCAGCGACGCCACACTGAAGTCCGGCATGCCAAAGTTATAGAAGGAGACTGGAGGGGGGCAAGAGAGGTGGGGGCATGTCATCCCAATCCCCAGGCACCGATGACACTGGGGGGGCAAATGCCAACTCACTGCCATTCTCCATGAAGATCTGCGGGGAGTAGGAGAATCCAGAGTCGGGCTCCAAGGGGGGGCCGCAGTGAGCATGCTCTCCACGCAGCTGCATGTTTATGATGGACCTGATGTTCACCCTGGGGACATGGTGTAGGACAGGTGTAGGGTGTGCACAGTGCCCCAGCTGAAAGCTGATTGGCCCCCAGAATGCCCCTCCCTCATCACTCACTGATTCAAAAACATATAATTGGCTAGAGATAAAATCAGACTGTATGAAGTATGACCACTCTTATGCACCCCCCTCCTTAAAAAGAGAGAGCTCTCCTTGAATCACCCCTGGAGGGGGAGGCCTTAGAAAGTGATGGTTTTAGAGGTAATTCCTAAAGCCAATTAGACATAAGATAAGGCTTTAAAAATAACTTCAAAATCTTTATTACAGCAAGTGCATAGCAAATATGAATGGGAAGACTTTGTCTGTACGGAGCATGTCTCTGGTAAAAGATAAAGACTCACTTGTGGAACTGCTCGATGATGTTGTACGTTTGGATGAGCTGGGTAGAAGGTCGTGACATCGCCACGATGTCATCGGTGATCCTATCGACACAAACGGACTTTCGTTTGCCGTATTATTAACGTAACAGGCGATTTCATCCAAAGTGACGTACTCTTTAGCCACGTGTGGATGCTTCTAAGCGACTTTCGTGTCTCAGATACGCAGTTTAGGACACAGACTAAACCACATGCATTAGTTACCGCTGCGTGGTTTTGGTTCCTTACCACGAGGAGAAGAGACCCCGAATCGCCTGCTGGCTGGCTCTCCAGCACTCCGGACCCTCATAGCGGCAGTCCCTCCCCCCGCAGGCCAGCAGGCAGATGATTTTTGGTGGGATGGCTTTGACCAGTGTCTCCCGTGCCTGGGAGTAGGACGGCCGGGGAACCGGAACAGGCAGAGTCATGACGCGGGTGATGCGATTAAGCTTCAGAAAAAAAACGGGCTGGTGTGTCGCTAATGACCAGGCTGTGGTAGAGGGGCACTGTGCATCTTGCAGCTGCAATTTATGATATGTATATATGCATACACACATATACAAAACTTTATCAAGAAAATAATTAACTAATACTTTAAAGCAAATTTCAACTATAATTAATCCCAGAACAGCACAAGCACAGAGATCTTTTTAAACCAATAGGTGCAAAGAATCAAGCATAGTTTATATTTTGTCGTCTTTTTGTCATTTAAACTTTTTTTTAACTCTTTCGTTTTGATTGTACAGCATATTTACACCAATTGTTTTTAAATGTGCCTTATAAATTATTTTTTACTTTATAGTATTGTAACGGAGTTAGTCGGTAGGGGGCCGCGGCACCCATAATGCACTGCTCCCACCGAAGGGGAGAATCGGTCTATTG
>JAODJX010000065.1:32373325-32399524 GCA_026776945.1 Isichthys henryi
GGAGCTTAGGACACCGGTGGATTTGGTGTTCGGCCCTCCTCCCGAACCGGAACTTCCAGGTAGGCCAGGTCTGGACTATTTTTATGAGTTAAGGGAGCGATTGAGGGTGGTCCATGGTTTGACTAGACAGGCCTTGGCGGACGCTGGCTCCAAGCAACGGCGGGCGTACGATGTGCGCTCCCGCGGCCGCGACTTCGCAGCCGGGGAAAAAGTTTGGGTATATAGCCCGGTGAGGAGGAGGGGGCTGTCACCCAAGCTTATGTCCCATTGGGAGGGCCCGTGCATTGTGTTGGAGAGGCTGTCTGACGTAACCTATCGAGTTCGTTTGAAAAGAAGGGCGCGGCTGGTTGTCCTCCACCGGGACCGTCTCGCTCCCTACCAACCATCGGTGCCGCCGGTAGAGACTCAAGGGGGAGAACAGGTTGGGGACGAATCCCTGTCCCCCGTCCCTCCAACTCCTGTCGAGCGTGTTGCTGGGGACAGGCCGCGGAGGCGTTGCCGCCGGCCCCGGCGTTTCGCTGACTTTATTACGGACTGTGCGTATGGGGACATCCGCAGCTGAGGTGGGGGCAGTGTAACGGAGTTAGTCGGTAGGGGGCCGCGGCACCCATAATGCACTGCTCCCACCGAAGGGGAGAATCGGTCTATTGGTTATCCCTATTGTTGTTGTTTGTGTTGTTTGGGAGGGAATTGTTAGTATCTGTTAAAGTAATTGTGTTCTTATGTGTTTGGAAATGTGTTTGGGTGTTCTTTGTATAAATGCACACAGGCTACCGTGGGAGGGATCCTCGGTAGTACTGTGTACCTGAGCAGGGTTTTTGTGAGTGGGGAAGGACGGAGGGCAGAGAAAAGCTTTGCTTGCCTTGGTTGTGCTGCTGTTCTAAACGAATAAAGCCCGGAGATTTCCCTCCTACTGAGCACAATCTCCTTCGTGTCGGCTCCATTTATCCCTGGTGGCGAAAAACGCTACAGTATTGAGGTAGCATCATAATTCCATATTTTTTTTTAAAAAAACATAAAATATTTAACTTACCGATCTCTCAGCTTATTCTTTAAATCCGAAAAGAACAAAGGAGTTTATGGAATGAAGGTAAAGAGAAGGACGCCTCCCGAGCACCGAAGCGTTTCTGCTGACCTCGCCTCCCTGCCTGATCCTCATTAGCTATAAATAGCGCACAGGTATCCGTGTATGATTAGCTTTATTACATACGACGACAGCAGCTCACGCCACTATGCCTGCGAGGGGCAGTGGTGACCATAATAAAATCAGCTTCTTTCAATTACTCGTGTGATCCTGGTTGGTTACAACAGTTTAAATATGAACTCCGTAATATCGCACCTACAGATGGCAGCAGAGATGTGGCCGTTTGTATTGTAAATACGGAAACAGGGTAGCTTTATTAAAACGTTGCTAATTACCCAGTACTTATAACCGGAGCAGTATCTTAAATGTCAAGGCTGACAGTCATATTCGGTTTATATGTTTGATTTGTGTGGCACTTCTGTTCTAATGTTTTATATATAGGCACTTTTTTTATGCAGTGCAGACAGGGGCACTCACTAACAGAATATATGCAGTGAATGGGGCAGACAAGGGGCCTCACTGCCAGTACAGTATATGCAGTGAATGGCAGACAGGAGGAGCCCCACTGCTAACACAGCATATATGCAGTGAATAGCAGTGAGCCCTTACAGCCCACACAGTGTGGACACACCCACTTAAGGAGTGCTTGCCAAGGGGACTGAGAATCCCAAACTGAATTCCCATTTCTGGGTGTCCACTAGGGTTCTGGCAAGAATGCATCTTAGTGCCTCTCATCTGGAGCACTGACTGATCCAACACTAGCTCGAGACCAGGGGTGTCAAACTCCAGTCCTGGAGGGCTGGAAATGCTGGAGCAGAATCATTTGTGGTGGAAATGCTGCTGTTCAGCCCATTAGGTGGCAAACGGCCACCTAGGGCGCCATCTTCTGGGGGGAAACAGCATAACAAACCACTGGGAACAGCCCCAACCCACCACAAGATTCACTGCCGGCACAAGGAGCAGCGTCCTGGACCCCATGGCGACGTCACATTCCTACATCTTAAAGTACCAAATTGCAGCGTGTATTACTGCTGCCAAACTTCTCTTTTAAAGACTTCCAGAGAAACATGAGGTTTTTCTACATGTTTTATTATTTTGTTTTGTACAACAAACCGTTTGACCCCCTTGGAGGTTTGGAATCCCATGCAGGGCTCAGAGAGGGAGGTAATGGAATGTAGACACTGGAGACCCTCGGGGGCTGAAAAGCACAAAACTGGATTCCTACTAAACCCAAAGAGCAGTTCCTCCACCACAAGGTAAGACCCTCACATGCTCCACTAAGCTTGTCTGGAGTTTTCCGATCGCCTTAAAACATGCACTCGCTTAAAAGTCTCCATCACAGCACCAGTTACACTGGGAGGTGTGTTTATTGCATCATGTACTGGTCCCAGCACAGCAGTTCCACCATCCAGTCTGTTTTCCATTAATTCTTCTTTCTCCATGTCCCGCTACTTCCCTGAAAATGATTCTTTACCGTGGGGTGGGGGCAACCTGGTCAGTTATAACAGGGTAAGATGAGCAGGGGTGGAGACCTGCACCCCTCTGCACCACACCGTAGTCCATTTCCATGGTAACCTTACACCGTCTAAAAACATGCAACCTAAAATGTTTTGTGGAGATGGGGGGGGGGGGGGACTCTAAAAGAGGTAAAGGCAGAGGATAGACACAAAAAAAAAAAAAAAAATACAGTCCATAAAGCGAAGGTGTAGCAGACAGACACACTGATAATTTAGACAGTTTCTTGGTTGAAATCCCCACCATCCGTTCCCTTGTGTGCCTTTCTGGGTTTGGTCGCCTTCACGCCACCTGGCACTCTGCTGCCACCTAGCGCTTTGACAGCTCATTGGATAACCAGTCCAGCCCTTCATAGAGGCCCGTGCCCTGTGTGGCACAGGTTGCCTGCACGTGCCACTGGAGGGAGAGAGAGACATGGAGACATTAGCTTCGCTCAGCAAAGACCATCCCTGATGCTTAGTTCAGTTTAATGCCTTCCTTACTACTTTAATGGATCTGGAGACCCCCCAACCCCCAGCAGTGCACATTTTTGCTCCCGATCCCCAGGACACTTACGGTTCTGCTCCGCAGGCTGTGAAGTCCCAGTTTGTCTGTCAGGTCGCTCACTGGCATGGCGTTGGGCAGATCTTGTTTGTTGGCGAAGACTAGTACGACAGCATCACGCAGCTCGTCCTCCTGAAGCTGTGGAGAAAGATAGTACAGGTATGGGTCAGTTAAACCACATCCATCCGGGGGTCCAGGAGGGGGGACATGCCCCCGCAGTGTGAAGAAATGCAGCCCTCAGGAGAGAGCATCAGCAAATTAGCCTGTGACTGCAAATGAGCAGGAGGTTCTGTAGATACACAGGAAGCTGCAGGACGTTATGTCTGCCTGCGCCAACGGCTGTGGAGCATGCAGATACCCACCATTTTGGAGAGCTCCTCTGAGGACTCTGCTATTCGCTCACGGTCGTTGCTGTCCACGACAAAGATGAGACCCTAGGGACCAGACAACAGCTCAGAGTCAGCGTGACAGAGAGACCTGATCGTGGACACTGTCAGAAATCAGTTAAACCAGTCAAAAGATCCCGCAGAGAGCTAGATGTGGCTCAGAATTCCTGCTGAAGCCAAACCGAGTATCATGAAACGGAAAGGAGATAAATCAGACACCTTCACTATCCAGCTAACATGGCAACCAGGTTAGAAACTTGCAAATCTTTCAAAGAGCAGTATGGTGTTGAGGATATTTACTGATTTCATCTACTCTTACAACTCAGTTACATTTTAGTTTGGTTTTTTAACATTTGTGGCTCAGTGATGGAGGACACAGGGGTCCTACAGATGGAGAAGACACACCTGTGTGTTCTGGAAGTAATGCCGCCAGAGAGGCCGGATCCTGTCCTGGCCACCCACATCCCACACAGTGAAGCAGATGTTCTTGTATTCCACAGTTTCCACATTGAAACCTGTCAAGCAGGTCAGCAGAGAGAATGATCAACGCTTGAAAATGTTTACAATAAAACTGGGACAGTCACAACCTGGAAGCCTTCAGATCAAAAGCAGTATGGTAACAGAATGTCTCTCTCTTCAATGCAGATCTTACCGATGGTTGGAATGGTGGTCACAATTTCTCCCAGTTTCAGCTTGTACAGGATGGTGGTTTTCCCAGCAGCATCCAACCCCACTAGATAGAGAAGCAAAACTGTTTTAACAGTGCAAAACTTTACACAAAAAGTTAAGAAACCTTGCATCTAGATTGCACAACCAATGATATCATGAGCAATGATAACATGGTTTTTAAATAACCCTGGTTTTGCCCATCAAGTAAATGTGCGAAGCCGGTAACAGCTTCGTACGTCTGAACGCAAACTCCGTTCCCGTCCTCCGTCTGTCAGATGCGTCACGCTACAGCTAAAGGAGACTCGTCTGAGATCAGCCGCCGCTTTTACAAACGGGTCACAAAGCTGTGGTACCTGTGATATAAGCGCGACTTGAGTAAGGAGTCAATCCACCTGTTACCTCTATCCTCAGCACATCAGCTCCATGTCAATCCGGAAAAACCAACGGCCCTCCACACCCTGGCCAACAGCCCCACTGACATCTTACGCTTCCAACCCGACTCACTCACCATATGGAATAAAGCGGGCAGTAACGGTTCACAGAAAAGCACTCGTGTGTCATTAAGCTAAGTGCAAACTATGAGTGTAGCAGGAACCGCAAGTGTTAAACTAGCGCCACTGCTGCTAAACCTCCGATCCTGCTGTAAGAACCGCATCGAAGCCCTTTCTTTTCCACACAATTGTCCCTACCTTCCTTCCAATACTCACCCATAAGGATCCTCATCTGCTTCCTGCCGAAGAGCCTGGAAAACAGCGATGAAATTGTGAGCCCCATCTTACTTGTACAGACAAGGTGCTTCAAATATCCCTAACCAGCGGTTCGTAATAGAAGACTCGAGTCCTCCGATGATATTTATCCTCCCCCGTCTCGGAAGAGAACAGGAGTACGGCCCCCTCTGGCTACAGTGCCACGTCCGGGCCAACGCGGCGGAAGTGACGCGTCACCCCCTCACGCAGCCCCAACTTCCGGCATTACGTTACTCTGGTACGCAAGGCCGTTCAAATGCATCTATTCGTATATTCCTATATAATTACTGCGTTTTACTATTCACCACTGATATGTTTTATGCGTAAAGGAAAATATCTACTGAACACACTACTTAAAAGACCACTCAGGAAGTCAAAACATTAGCGACGCCCTTGAATCGTTACCAGGAAGTGTATGTCACCTGCGTGCACGTGAACGTGTGGCGCGAAACGGCATTGTCATAGAAGGAGATGACGGGATCTCTTGTGTGTCACCTGTGGTTTCGTCGCGTCCGACTGCGTGGCTGGGAATCAAACTAAACAGGTTTTTCCCTTATAGGCATTGCTGCGATGATTACCTGTCTGACTTAATAACATTAAGATCAGTCCACTTTCCTTAACTTGCAGTCCTGGGTTTTACATTAATTTATAAAACATGGGATTACTCTGAAGTCTGATTAACAGCCTTATTATGCATTTAGACTTGATTTAAAGCTATTGAAAGTTAGACACCTGGACCTGACGCTCCGTCTGTTCTTTACCCCTCTCTCTTTTCTGATTCCGGACTTTTGAGTTTTATAAACAGCAGAGCGATGCAATGTGGAATTACAGGAAAGAGATTTGACACAGCTTCAGACGTCTGGTCTTCAACTGTTAGTGAGTGCTTGTTTTGGTTTGTAGAGGGGGCACTGAAATCAGAGCTTGCTCTTAAGCAAGGTCAAATCTAGGTCGTGGTCTAATGGTTAGGGAAGTGCACTTTAAATTGAAAGATGGCTGGTTCGAATCCCTGACCAACAAGGTACCACTGAGGTATCTTGAGCACAGCACTGCTCCCAGAGTGTTGAATTGGCTGCTGCCTGCTATGTCACGTACAGGTTAAATGCAGAGGACACATTTTGTTGTTGTGTGCTGTGGTGTGTCACCAATGATCACCGAATTAAAATTAAAACTAGACCTCAAATCGACTGTCATTGAAACTTTTGGTGACTGAATGGTAAACACTCGTCAGGGAATCATAAATTGAAAATATTTAGAACAAAACTTATGCTTAGAAGTTACATTTATTGCGGATTCATATTGTCTTCTTTGTGCTTACGGTTTGCTCATGTGTCATGAAAGCCCTGTTTGTTATTTATTTGTAGACAGCTTTCTGCGTCTTCTGGAAGGTTCTCAATCTGCTCCTGTCATCTGTTTGTCATCTCGTCTGCCAAATAAGCCAATGTGTGAATTACGCCACATTCCATTTACCTTTGTAGTCGGAGCTGGGAATGACATCACAACCTACTTAACCAGAAAGCCATTTAAGCTGTTACTAGGGACCTGTTACCACTCCCCCCACCTCGCCCACCCAAGAAATAAAGCTTCAGTGTCACATTGCTTTTGTGTTTTATTAGGAACCTGTTCAGATTTGTCGGTATCAACAGTGAGAGTGTAGTGATGCAATAAATAAATAAACCACTTCATACATCTAAACGAGGACTGAAGATGATTAAGTACCATCAATGATAAATAATAATAAATTTAATCACTGACTCAGGATCAGTTGTCCAGCTCATGTCACCTTTGTCAGAAGGTTCTGCACCTGGAGCAGCGCCGACATCCCAGAATGCCGCGCTCCTGCATCACATTACATGTTAATGCACATCAGCCTGCTGTAGAAGCATGGGTTAGCTTTTCAGGCTCTTAGCAGCTTGGGGCTGATGTGGGCCCAACTGGACACTGCACCTGTGTGTTGGGGATGGGGGACATTACAAGGGCCAGCCGTTTGCTCCAGTGCCCCAGGAGAGGCATGGTGACAGGAGTTAGGGACAGGCTGAGCTCGGCCTGGTAGCACCGACAGATGAGGTCCAGCAAAAGATGGGCTCCTCAAAGCATGTGCAGGTTTTCTGTTTGGGGTACAGCACTATGTAGTGACATTTTAGACATGCATAAGTCTTTTTTCTCAGAAATAATATTATAATAAATACCATCAACCAAAAATAACTACTACTAAATTCAGTGCAGAGCTCATCTTGACAGTGTTTCTGAAAGCTGGTTCAATGTTAATGAATCTACTTAGGACAACAGGCAACCTTCACAGTTGCTAATGAAATCCTAATGCATCTCCCCTATCCCCCTAAAAGTGCTTTTGTGTTTTTATGAATCCCAAGCAATGCAGGAGCATCCATAAATCCAAGAAAAATACTCAAATACACAAGGCAAAAGTTCCAAAATCTGCAATAATGATTCAACGTTTTGCTCAGACTAACTAGTGTGACTTCAAGCTAAATCTATTTCTAAGCCAAGCAGGACCTTTCCTAGACACTGTCTGCACTAAGGGGAACTCGCTTACAAGCGTGAGCATGGTACGTGATCAGTTAGCGACAGGGTCGCAGGTCGCACCTTGGGCTTCGGTGGAACGTGGAACAGCTCAGTTTAGAGATGTTTTTGGGCCTTTCTGTGCTCCTCCATGTCATGCTGCATTACAGGCGTGAAACTTTGGCTGCGTAGTGTGTTTTCTGACCTAAAATGGAGTAGGGTGTGATTAAAAGATTAAAACTGAGTATCAGCTGATAAGAACAACAGGAAGAGAGTGGTGAGACGCGCGTGTGTGTGTGTGTGTGTGTGTGTGTGTGTGTGTGTGTGGGGGGCTTGAAAGTGGTCAGCGGCGAAGCAGAACGGCCTGCAGGTCCTCCGGCAGGGAGCGGATGACTGTCTCCACATGCTTCTCCTGTTTCTGCAGCACCTCCTCCTTCACTGGGAGCTGCTGCCGGCGGGCTTTGGTCTAGGGAGCAGGGGGAGGTGACACTAGAGCCACCAAAAATGCACACGGACCAACACACAACTGACCGCAGCTAAACATGGCCAACCAACCAGCTTCTCCCTCAGCTTCAGCACAAGGTCCACGATCTCCACCTCGGACTTGTCTTGGATCCACGCCGCGAGGTCCTGCGGGGAACGTAGGCAGAAAGCAGTACAGAGACGCTATGGCGCCTGCTGGGTCACAGGACCACAGTGCATTGTGGGAGTGGGTGGCAGCACTCACAGCTTCAGAGATGACTTCCAGGTGAAGACACTCCAGTTTCTGCGTCATCTCTCTGTGTCTGAGGCGATACCACCCGTCAAAGTTTGGGGACCTGAAGAAGCGTCTGAGGGGTGAAATCGGGGCGTTGGCGGCTTCAGGACATTATTACAGGATGTAAGGTTTAACATCCACATTGAGCAGACAGTGTGACATTTAAAGGGGACCAAGATCTCCCTGCAGCAGCGCGGAGCAGGACAGATGTGTCACCTGTACAGGCCCATCCAGTCGCCCTTGAGTACGGAGGTGAGCTGGGGGCCAGCATGATCCAGTGTCTTCATGAACTCCTCCTGGCTGAAAGGCCGGATCTGGGGGGGCGTCTAGACACACATGGAGTCCCAGTCAGGCCATTGGGACAGACAACCAAGGACCATCATCCACCGATCTTCTTGCCACCGGGATGGGAATTCAGGAGCAAGGTGATGCACATCATCGCGGTGAAGGCCTGGACCTACCTTCCACGGTGTCACCGACTTCTGAAGGGGCATCAGGCTAGCCAGGTAACGTTCCTGAAGGAACAGAGGAGCATCCATGTGTGGGAATCCTGACCTGTTCCACAGCCCTGCGTTTCTGCACTCTCAGTATTCAGCAGCTAAAATCTACTGTATTTCCATTTTTCAGTCTTAAAAAAATAAAAAAATAATAAATCACACTCATTGATGAATAATTTAAACAGTGCTCACTTATTTAGTAGGTCAGTTATCTTCTGACAACAGAGTTATTAAATGAAATGTTTAGCTTAAACCACAATTTTAGCTCAGTATGTAATTACTGCAATTGTCTGTGTGCCCAGTGTATGGTGACAGAAATGCAAGCTGGGAGGAAGGAGTCGAGCCAGCCGGCTGGGCCTCACCAGGGGTATGATGAAGCTCTGCGTGAGCTCCAGCAGGTGGCGCCTCAGGATGGCGCATTGTACCTCGGCAGGGCGCTTTCGCTGGATGCCCTGAGAGAGGAGCAGACGGACCGAGGCTTACAAAAGGGCTCATACCTGTGAAACATTACAGGTTGGGGCAGTCACCACTAGGGGGCAGGTGACGATTCACTTACCTTTAAGAGTCTTTTAATAAGTGCCTTATCTTTGTGAAGAAACGTTTTATATGCTGTGTATACGCCTAGGGAGAAGAGCAGAATGAAAACACCCGAGGAAGCAGAGCCCCACGTCGCCACACGCCCTCCACCACCTTTGCACCACGTATTTTGGGGTTACGGTCAAAGAGCCTCAGGGCTCTTTCCTCAGGCCCAGCTTCCTGCCGAATGTGCAATAATCAGTCCTTTGTTCTGCTTCACATATCATAGTCATGCCTTTGTAGACCACTGTCTGCAGCAGGGTTACCCAGTTTCGGTCCTGGGAGGCCAGTCTGCAACACAGTTTGTAGGTTTTGCTGCTCGAACATCTTAATTACTAATTGCCAGAGATAGTAGGCGTGTACATTATATCATTTGTATATATTTAAATATTTGTTGTACATCATGTTTATTTTAAGGCTGTGAATTGACGGGGGTGGGGACCTCAGCTCCCCCCAATGGAAGAATTTATGAAATAGTACTGCACAAAGTTAGAGGTGCGCTATGGAAATTAGTGAATCAGTCACACTACAGAATGCTACCAAATTTACCATATTTTTAACTTTAGTGAAGAAAACAAAGGTTTTCTATTCTATTCTGTTCTATTCTATAGCTGTCATATTTACGTTTACTGAGCTGTAATTTCAGAAATGTCCACTAGAGGGTCCTATATCTACATTGTGACAACCCCCCAGACAGTATCTTGGAGTATGCTATCAAACAAGTTTTGTGAACTCTGATAAAAAAAATATTTAACTCTTTAAAAATTAAAAAAAAAAAAGAGACACCCTTGTGGCCACAGGTTCCAACATTAAATATGAGACAAAACTGTGGCCACAAAATATGAAATGTAAACAAACATATGTAAGCATTCATGGAGCCTCATGCAGCAGTGCGAGACTGAGCTTACCTGGCTTGGTGTCCAGGCTTTTCAGCTTCACCAGCTTCTTTACCTTCACTTGCTTTGGCAAGTCACCTTAATCAGGTAGGAAGCAGGAATGAGCCCAGAGGAAGCTAGCAACTTGGAAATCAGCCCTCATTCAGGGCACTGGCCAGTTAGCAGGGAATCATGGGCTCCAGCTGGTCAGGACGCCTTAGGGGTGTCCCACAGGCAAATGGGTGGGGCTGTACAGCCTCGTGTGGCATATGCTTCAGTATTAAAAGGCCTAATGCTCTACTCCATGCTCTATTTGCCTCAGGGGGATCAGCACACAATGACCCGACAGATGTCAGGTAACAAGCTGCCACTTTCAGCTTTTAGAACTCTGCCTCCAGCAAGGGGGGGGGGGGTCGAGTACTGAGATGGGTGAAACACCCTCTCCAGTCCTACCGGACATCTTAAGGTCTCCCAGGCGGATGACATGGGGCCAGTACTGGAAGGTCTTGATGAAGAATGGGTTGGTTACCCCCAGGATGATATTGGGCCTGAATCACAAAGAACCGGGCATGAGTGCGCATGACGGAGAAAGTGACGATACAGAGTGCCAGGTAGCTAAAGGGCAGCGGAAACAAGGAAAAGCAAGGCAGGCCCAGGTAGGGACAGCACTCACGGCGCTTGTGTTCTGGTGGTGTACTCCTTAAACTCGCTGTCGTGGATCGTGAAGTACGGACGATAGTCGCAGCAGTACTTGAGCGGAGCAATGGAGCTGAGGAAAGAAGCCAGTGGAGAGGTGAGGAATGTGACATTTCACTTCATTTAGCAATGCAGCCGATAGCGGGTGCCAAGAGTCAGCTGAGGGAGGGCTGCCGCTGAACAGCCCCCCACTGGCTCTGCCAGATATAAACATTCACCCAGCAAGGCTCGGCTGGTCTTTGCACCTTCGGACATGTTTGTTAAACGCCGCTTGAAGGCACTGGAGCCGAGCAGAGATGGTGAGAGAGCGCTGCAGAGAGACTCCTATGTAAACACGTCGCGGCGGGTACCTGACGAGGGCCAGGACAGTTTCCGAGGAGATGGTCGGGGAGGGCGCCATGACAACCAGCGGCTCGCCTAGCAAAGCCAGTTCCCAAAGCATCTGGATGTGGATCAGAAGAGACTGGAAACACCTGAAGCAGAGGTTAGAGAGATCACCTAGCAGCCTTCCTGCAGAGAACAGGTTAAATTGTCAAGGATCAGCTTATTAATGCACACAACGGTAACAGCATACTGCTCATGGCACCGTGCTGGAGACACACAGCTGACAGGGAGGCAGGTCTGTTCCCCACGGCCTCCTGCCACCAACTCTGCTAGAAGCTTAACATCAGTCTCACATCCCTCTAACTGACCAGTCCACAAATGCTAATGAAAACAGCACAGCATGCAGGAGAAAGGCAGCACGTGGCAATGGCGAGATACCAGGTGGGAGGCTAGTCTCCAACGGGGGCACAAACATGGTGGGGGGGGGGGGCGCACTCACCTAAACAGGTCCAGCTCATGCACTGTGGGCAGGACCACTGGGGCTGGCAGCAGGTTCTGTACGACAGAAACAGACAGACATCACGGTGCAGGTTCCTGTCAGCTTTCACCCGCTCTGCAGTGCCAGGCCCTCTGCTGCTCCAGTCCCCCGGCCAGTGCACTCCCCCAGCACCACGAGCAACTGACCTCCTTGTGTGCCTGTTTCAAGGGGCTCCCTCCCAGCTTGTCGTTCTTTGTTGGGATCCTGACCTGAGAGAAATGTGGAACAGCCATACTGAGAACACCTCCCACAGATCTCCCGGCAATTACGTGTGACAAGCACCTTGTGGGGGTGGGGTGGGGTGGGGTGGGGGGCCTTACCTGCATCACCACTCCCATCACTGGCAGGTTGAGGGTCATCCCTGGCACTGGGGCAGGCCACTGGTCGATCTCATTGCAAACTGGGAGGCACAGAACAACACACCATCGGAGCCAGCTCACAACATCATAAAGACCTTCAGCCCCAAGACCACAATTCAGCCTGTAATCGGGAGGATTTAACCAGCCATCCAGTCAAACATGCAGCGCAGTTACGAGCTCATACACAAGTTCAGAAATCACCCTGCTCATCACACCCCTAACCCTAACCGAGCCGAAGCCAACAAGTGGTCCCTGACCACCTCCGGCTCCAAGGTGGCTGACTGCTACCTGCTTTAAGCACATGATGCTGGCATCACAGACCACTTTAAGGGGTTATGAGAAGCCAGTCATAAAGGCAGCACACCAAAATACAGTAAGGTTAACATGGAAATGCATCAATTTACATCCTCAGCACCAGGTATTACATGTGCTGCTGCTAGTGTAGCAGATGCATTATTTGGCAAAATCTGGTTAGATTTGTGTGAAGCACTGACATGTTTAAAAGAAGTTTGAAATCCAGCTGTTTAACCATGAGAATAAAGGTACATTCACATGCTTAATTGTGGTCAAACAGGTTTCATTCCCAGTGCTTTCGGTTTTGCACCTCACCTGCTTCAAGACAAGGCTCCAACTTCTCAAAAAACTCTGGCGCTACAAGCTGCAGCAGGGACTGGAAGAGGCTGATGTAAGGCAGCCGGGAAATGAAGACCAGGGACTTGGGAAGCAGAGGGCGGGGATGGCAGGAAACAGTAAATCACAGCTATAGCTAAGCAGCAGTCGGGCACCATGAGGGCAGTTACAGTACAACATACATCGTTTACTCATATTTTGGGTAAACATTGATCTTATCAACTGTTATTATGAGGTCTAACTGTTAGTTAACGCAAACAAGGACGTGGTTCAGCTCACCAGTATATTTCAAACACTCCGTAGCAGCATAGAAAATGCAATAACACACAAACTATTTTATGGAAAGCCGTGTGGATACCTTTTGGAAGTACCCTCTTTTGACGGAGACATCTTTGACTTGCCTGAAGTAGACATACCCAAAGTAATGTGCCAGGTCTCTCTAGAGGAACCACAAGGAAGAAAAGCTGCCTTTTCCACAACACTTATTCAAATGACACACAATGTGCAGAACAGATATGGAGCTTGTAGTTCTGTCATTAGTATTCCTTGTATTTTGTGTGGTTAACAGTGCAGTGGCCACATTTTACGGCAGGATTACCCTACCTGCAGAGTGACTGGAGCATCCCCGCTGTAAATGTCCTCTGATCCAAATCGAGGGCCCCTCTGTCCCACAGACTGCCGCAATCTGAAACTGAACTGAGTGTCTCCAAGGCACCCTAGGAAACCAGAGGAAACCAGCTTAAACTCAGCTTCAGACACCTGAACAATCACACTGCACGCATTCAGACGGCTGGGGAATGGTGTCAAATCACTGTCAAAGCTTCAAGACCTATCAAGCCTTACTGGAAAACTTACCCGAGTAAGAATCTGGGAAGGACAGATAGCATATGCTGGTTTTCTGGGGAAATAATGTTGACACAAAAAGGTTATTAAATGTTGCTGTTCTGTCGAACGTATTTCAACCATGGAAAATACCTACTTGCGATATCCGCAGCAGACGCGAAAAACACAGAACGGTAACTATGGTCAGAGCTTCGACATCAAGGGAAACGAACGGAGCAGTTACCTCTTTTTCCGTAAGTTTCACATCTTGGGGATAAACCAACTGAAAAACAGAAACAAAATGACTCACAGAGGTCCCAAGGCGATCGTAATACGCAGCCATCATAGATCTACCACGATTTAAAAGCATGCACCGAAAGCTCTGCTGTTGGTACTGTTCTCATTAAACTGTCACCCACGATAAGACTCACAAGAAGAGTACAACATAAGACGTGAATAGGCTTATTTCATTATCGATCTGAATCTTTTTTATTGCAAAGCAAACGTCACCCAATCCTGGTCACCAGCTGTCAGACAGACAGGTTCAAGTACACCTGGATACAGGTCAGTACCTCGATGGCTTGCCCGAACTCCAGATCAAAGGTAACGACACAAACGCACTCCAGCCAGGAGGAGAAGCGGGCCCAGGCGGTGCGAGAAGCCGAGTCGTCTGCGCCTTTTCCCCATTTATAGCCTTGGGGTTCGGCGTTTTCCAACGGGTCCATCACAGCTTAGCAAGCCATTGCTTCCTGCTGTCTTCTTCGGTGGTACTTGAGACGAGTTCTGCATACCCAACTGAGTGGTGTGTGGCGCCACCTACTGCTCCGGAGTGCGGATTGCAGCCCCGATTGTGATAGAGGGGACAGCCGCTCTCGAAAGTAAGGGAAGACTGTACATACATCAAATACAGTACATACCGTCTCATCAACTGGTCCTCACACGAGATAAATATTTGAGCATAATATATGTCTCACTGTCTTCAGTAAAGGACAGAGACAGAACAACCAAAGGAATTAACCCAGTTAAATCAATTTTTACGTGTTGTTAATGACAACGAAAACAGAAGATGAGCGCAGAATTCCCCCGTCACACTGTGCAATCAACAATATGCAACAGAATATTTTAGAATATTTCCATTTTCTAAAATTACCTACAAGGTCTCATTTTACGCTGTCCTAAGGAACTTCGTATGTTTCAACTGTACACGTTGATCTAGAAATCGTCAGTCGAATACACCCTGCATAATAAAATGGTTTTCCAAACAATGATTTGGGGACGTAGTACTATTCGAAAAACTTCCTGTCCTATATCACGTTACAGCGTCCTATTTTGATGTAGTAGTAGTAAAAATAATAATTAAAAAAAGGATCTGTCAACTCAGAGGGGACCGCACCAGAAGAGAGGCTGTAGTGTTTGACGCAGAGGGCTTAGTAACATTGAAATACTTCCTTATCTAATACTACAATATAACTTTCAGTACCTCTGCTGAGGAACCTTGAAGCGACGCGGTTTCGCGCTCGCCTGCGCGCTCCCGAGACAATGTCCGCCATTTTGATTCGAAAATATGACGGGGTTTCTTTCGCTGCCCTGAGTGCCCGTGAGGCCGGCGGCTCAGCTCTGCGACGGCTTTCTCTCCCCGTTTACTTGCGAAGGTAACGCGGGGTAGTGCGGGGGGGAGAGGCGGCGGCGGCGGCGGCGGGTTCGGCAGGCTGCGCTGGTGCGGGGCGTTAGATGGACGGACGGCCGTGCAGCTGCTGGGGGTGTTTCGACCGGCGAGCTCCGCAGTCGCGCCGCGCTTTCGCTGTCACTGTCCCCGGCTCCAGGTGAGTCGCCCCCACGCGCTACCGATCGCGCGTGCGGGCGGGTTTGCCATAAGCCGTTCCTAGGCGAGGATCCGCGTTACCATAGCCGCCTAGCCGCTTAGCCGAACTTGATATGGCTAAGCTACGTCCCGCCATGCTAACGGCTAGCGGCCGTGTTCTCCTTCCTGGCACGGATAGTTAGTTAGTTAAGTTAGTCAGTCGGTTTTTTTAGTCGGTTAGTTAGTTTGACGTGGCGCCTGGCCGTGTCTCCGAGGCCCTCCGCGGTCAGTGACCCGCTCGGCACCGACTCTTGTCACCTCAGACCCGCCTGCTTCGGGCTGTTTTGCTGTTTCGTGGCTCTGTGGTTTAACAGGGAGCCGACCCGTAACGCAGCCGTATGGTCACACCAACTAAAGCTGCCGAAGCTCCGGAGGCTGAATTCTAAGTGTTGTTAGAGAAAAGGTACGGGTTAAAACTGAATGGTTATCCGCAGACGGAGGGGGCCGCTCCGACCCTACTGTTATTAACCACCTAAAAACCGGTATATTTCATAGGTATGCGCATTGGACCAGATGGTTATCATTTTAACGGGCTGGCAGTGATTAATCTAAACTAAATTCACTGGGATTCAACTCCATTGAATCTCAGTCATTTTCACGAGCACGGTAACAAATGGCATTTTGTCATCGTACATTGCATAAAAAAACGGCCTTGTCAGTGTGATTTAAATTGACATAACTAGAAACTCAGCAATTTAAGGATAAGAGGATGAGTTAAGAATTGCTTCAGAGTTGGAGGAGCAAAACACACTAGGATATATGAGAAAGTTTTGAATTGACTCTGGGTGTGTGACATTGGCTTCTGAAATCCACAGTCAGATGCATAAATTGTCCATAACTTGGACATCCCTATACTAGCGACATATTTTTAAATTTAAATAATATACTTGTACTCAATTACAGTTTGGCTACTGTAAAAAAAAAAATGGCTCTCAGCTCAGGTAATCATTTGGCACTGCTCAATGAGCATGGCATGTAATGTCCTAGTGCTTTTTATTGTAACCTTTTTGGTATATATGTTTCCTTCTTTTCCTACATCTGGTTCTCTGAATTGGCCTCGTTGGTACTTTGCTTAAGTGTCACACAGCTATGTGTGTTGAGTCAGATTTGGACTTTGATACATGATTCAGTTCATGTAATCAATTTTCCGCTGTCGGTCACATTGCTTATCATGTGGCTTTCTTGGAAGCTTATAGTTCCAATATTATCTCACGTCATGGATCCCGATTAAACTGCACTAGGAAAGTGCCACAAAAACAAATACTACTGGGGATTGGTGTCACTTCAAAAAATACATTTTAAAAACAGTCCCACATGGTCTTTGAAAGCATGGTTTCCTCTGTAACTGAATGTGGTCCTTAGCATTTTCCTGTGAGAGATTTTTGTTTGAAGCTACATATTAACGTCAGTTGGTGATGGAAAAACTGTTCCCAGCAATTATATCTTGAAGTGTTTTGTTTCTTGTTGTCTTCTGTGGAGCGGGGGCGAATCTCGAGCTTTAAATGAGTCTGCCAGATTTAGTGTTTCCAAGGAGTCGATCTTGAGGTCTAAATCTGAGCTTGAAAGTAGAGCTAGCCAGTTAAGCATGTTGTTTCCTTCAGAGAACTTGTGCAATAAGGAGCCTCTGGTGGTGTTTTTCCAGTGTAGTGGGTGCAGCTGCATGCCTGCATACTTTCAGGATTTGTCCTAGTCCACAGCACACCTGTGCAGTAGCGTGTTGTGGTGTGTTTGTGTGTGTGGGGGGGGGGGGAAATCAGGCTGGAGAAGCAATTAGTATGTTATTTTTTTCTTTCCTTCAAATGAATGATGAATATGACAATGCATCTTTATGAATGTGTTGTAGTCTATCTAGCTTTGTTTCAGCAGGACCCCTTAGCATGTAGGCCCTGATTTTTCATGTTGTTCTCTAAAAAGCTCCTAAATAGATGCCCTCTTCTGCTCTCCCCTAAGAAGATTGTCATCTTTTTTGAGCACTCAGTGTTGCGCCTGAGATGGTTCAATCTGGTTGTCATGGGAACACGATGAATGAACGATAAGACAGGGAACTACGAAGTTGGCAGAAGCCCTTGTAGCTTGGGCGTCAGAATGTGATGTAATGGTGAAACGGGTGACTGCCCGTGCGAAGCTGAGCTACTTGGCTATCAGTTTCCAATGATCCCTCGATCTTGAGTAAACAGTGACATAAATAAGGAATATATTATGATGGGTGAAATGTAAGAAAGGGTTAGGTTTAGCATGTAACACCAGTATGATTAGTTTTGAAGCTTTGGGTTTATCTTTTTGGCAGGATGGCTGCCTTTATCTGCAACAGTATATAAGGCTGTGTGTTGGCTTATGTAGAAACTTAATGTTTCCATAAGCTCATTAACATGCATGGTAAAGTGACTATTGTCACCACTCTGGGAATCAGTCACTGTTATGTTTAGATGCCATCGTCTAGAATTTTTTTTTCTTTTTTGTTTGTCATTGTTTAGATTTTGTGGTTTACAACAGCATGGTGTATTGTAACTAAGGCATCATTAAAAATGCAATTGGACTGTGGACTTTGGCCATAATATCCCCTTTGGGTGGTGAATATTCAATGCTGGTGCATAATGTATAACAAAGAGATGAGTGAAGGTGACATCTGTTTGAGTATTAGAAAATGAATGTGCAGTTTTAGCTCCTCATTTCTTGGTTCACAAATCATCCATTTAGGAAACGGTTTCTATGGATTTCCATTTGCTTAGTTTAGCAATACGGATAGCTGTTTAAGCAGTTAACCCTTAGCAACAGTTCTTTGGCCTCTTAAAATCCATTGTTAAAAATGCCACCTCAGTTAAAAATATCAGTGGGAGCTCTTTAAAGTATGGTTAACCTTACAAGAGGAAAACGAATGCATGATGAACCAAGGGGCGATGCACCTGTTTTCTCTAGACAGCAATAAGGAACTAGTCTGTTAGCCTCTCCTTGGGGCCTCATGATGGGCAGAGCTGACTTTCCTCGCACATCATTTTTATGAACTGAGGCTTGACTCCAGAGCGAGAGGAAGTGTTTCACGAGGACGTATTTCACAAGGAGCTCTGTGGCCGCCAGTCAGAATGTGCATTTGGTTTTTGTATAGCACGGTGCCACGTGTACACCTCAGTGCTCTGACAGAGTGCCTCTGCCCCGTGTGAGAAGTGTGGAAGGTGAGTGTGCAAAGTCGTGCATGTCCGGGAAGCCTGCAGGAAACGGAGCACAGCTGTGTGTGGGAGGGAATGAAGTCCAGCAGGAACTTGTAAGGGGATGGTCTTTTTACCCACTCTTTGTAAGCTGACTGTTTTGTGTCAAGGCCTTGTAAAGAGGTGTCTGTGCAGGACCTTTTATACCGTCAGGTGATTGGCAAAGCAGTGTCTTTTACTTTGGCCAAATGGCCTGGCTGCTTTCTTCACGTTCTGCAATTTAAGGTTGAATTGGTACCTTTATCTCTGGCTGCTCAACAAAGCCATTTCAGTTAAACTGTGAACACTGCTTTGCTGTTAGGCTCATGGACAGACAGGAGAAATGAAAGAAAATGGTGAGTTGAATTTGCGATGGGAGTTACATTAACTGCAGTCAGGCTACTTTCTTCTGTTTTTTGAAAAATGTGGAGAAAAAAATCAATGTCTGACCTCACCAGGAGATTGTTCTAATATGGGTCACTTTCTTTTGGAAAGTAAAATTAATATCATCTGCACAGTTAGTGTTTGCCCTAACTCAGTGGCCACATCTGCAGTGTCTGTTTCTGATTGTCTGTGGTTTATGTGCTTGAATTTATAAAACAGCATATCTGCGTTGTGGCATTTGCACTAATCTGTGGTTTGCTGTCCTTGGTGTTCGTGAATCCTCAGTGCTATGAAGGGCTTATTGTGAGTGAGGGATTGAGTCTGACCCAAGAAACAGAACATGGATGGTTGGTTTTACTACCTATGAAAAGTAACTACAGCAGTTTGATTGTATCTTCTAGAGTAGAGGGATTAACACTAAACTGTGGCACACATCTGCTCACTGAAAATTCATGCAATTACTTCTATAGAAGCTGGATAGCTGGTGCGTTTGACATTCTCTTTTGTATAATTAAAACTTCCAGAGGCCAGATTGTACGTAATTTTTTTTCCTTTGCCTTTGAATTAGAAAATCAGAAAATTGCAAGAAAATATCTGCATTCTCTGCCCATATGCCTCTCCTTGCTGGCAGCAAATAAACCTGCGCTGTACTCCCAGCAGGAACAGCAGCTGATGGAGGACAGCGGAGCGAGTCAGCCTTGCAATTTAATTTAGCCATGCTGCGTTGCTCCCATTTTTGCCCCATCCTGCTGTGCTTTCTGCTATCGTTTAGCTGGTGGGGGCCGCATGCTGTTGTGTTTGCCAGCGCCACTCTACTCTGCCCCCCTTTTAACCTGCCAGGCGTCTTTGCCGGGGTGCTTGGCTCACGTTTTTGCTTCAGATTTTTGGTCTTTTTAACACAAACGGCAGGGATGTTTTTTCATAGGAAGGCTTCTGTGGCCTGCGGATCAGGTGCTCTTGTTTTTTAGGCCTGCTAGTAATGTTTAAATTGGCTTCATTGATGCATGATGGGAGTGAGTCCAGACTCCACCCCACAGGAGTAAATTGCTGTCATATTTGTGCTGTTTCTGCCCTCGAAGAAGAACATGCCTGAAGTTCAAGGTGTTCTTGTCTTGGTATAATTGGTCAGGCTTGAATGTTGACAGCCATGTGTGGTCCTAGGTGGGGTGGAAGGCTGTTAGACATGCACACCACTCTTGCGTGTTACGAGAACCGGGTGTGCACCTGCCATTGAGCGCCATTGAGAAATGCATTTAGTATAGCTATTGATTCTGGCTGGCTTCAGTTATGGCAAAGCAAGCTGATATGACCTGAGCTGTGGTTTTTGGGTGGTTGGTTCCTGGATTTCCAGTGGAATTAATGAAGAAACAAAAAATGTGACTGCCAGATTTCTATATGAAGGACTCAATCCTTAGTAAGGGCTTTACTGATTTCTTCATGGATTTACATGCCTATGGATATTTGTTGGGTTTAGACATGATGCTGGTTGCTTATTTATTCACAGCAGTCATTTAGAATATTAGTATTAGAATAGTCATTGTAGAATTGTGTTTTCGTCATATTGCTGGAACAAGAAATTCAGCGATAAACTGTATGAAGTCTTTCTTTTCTAACAGGCTGCTGCATGTAAGTGCACTACAGTCCCCTGCATTCTTTCCTGGTTCAACTCAAGTTTAGCTTTTATGCTGCACTGTCTGGTGGGGAGGGGGTTGCTTTTCAGTGTCTCCGGGCTACATAGTCATTGTGACTCTGGGTGGGGAGGTTTCACCTACCGAAGGCTCCCTGTCACTGCAAGGCCTACAGTTGCTGGCATAACCAGGAGCTGGCTATACATTTACAGATATTAGTATGGTGCGGATTAAATTGCTTTATTGTGTTTCATTGTTCAGCCCTGACTGATGCAATTTAACTGCAACACACCTATGCATAGCTGGTGAATGGTGCACTGTCTGGTGGCACGTGTCCTTTGACTGAAAAGGGAAGTCCTTTGCCAAAGGTTTCACTTTCCAACTGTGTGTTGTGTTGTCTGGTGGTCATCTGAATGAGATCATCTTTGGGGTTTTTAAATGCACGTTATAGTGCATGTTCAGTCTGGCTATCCATGTTCTTTTCATCCCTTGCTTGAAATGCACGTTGAGGTTTTACTTTCGTCCATCACAGGCTTTTTCAAGCAAGGACTTCGATAAGGCATCTTGGCATCCCCCTCATGTGCAAACTGCACCAGCACCTCTGCCGATCAGGAGGTCGATGAAGTGGTCATTAACAGAGGTGGGGATTTCAGGTCCAGAGAGTATAGATCCAGACCAAGATTTTGTTTGAACCGACCAGTTGTGTATAAAGAGTCACAGTCACATAGTGACTCAACTGGTTGGTTCAAACAAAATCTTGGTCTGGATTTGTACTCTCTGGACCTGAAATCCTCACCTCTGGTCATTAAGTCGACTTGGGTTGTGTACTAATTTCACCAAGACAACAATGGAAATTGAAGAAACTCTTAGGAGCCGTGCTGTAGCATTTCAGTACTACGGATCTAGATGCAAGGAAGGATCTGACAAAATGGCCACTCCTGGTCATGCATGTGCTTGCTGTGGGCGATTTCGGTGCCATGTGCCCTGTGTATTATAACTGTTCTTCTCTTGCCTGCTCCCAGGACTCTGAAGTCAAAAGTCCCATGCTGATTATTGAAAGGCTACGTCTGGCGTTCTGCAATCTGCGAGACAAATGTTTCTCAACCAGTGGAAGAGGATTCATTAAGGATACAGTTATTTTATACAAAGGTAATTCATATTCTTAATTACCTATAATAAAAACATTCCTCTTTGACAAATCAGTCACGTTCCCTTACTTGGTGTTCTACCCAAATCCTGCATACCTAGAATATTCTTTTGCTTTAGGCCTGTGTGTGGAGGCACGTGCCTGTGCATTTGTGGGGTTGTTGTTGTTGTTTTATTAATGAAGCATAAGAGTATTATTTTATTGTTGATGGTATTAATGAAGAGCAGTTGTGAGGGTGCAAACCACTTAGTTTGCTGGGAGCTTCCTTGTGCCTTAGTTATTTGAATTAAGTTAACTGTACCCTAAAGGAGGCCCAGTCACTGGATGATGGTGTTTAAATAGGGTCATGTGACCAGACTGCTCTAGGAGCTTCTTGATTTGTTGAGCCTCATGGCTCTTTCCCTCTGTATATATTCTCATGCACTCATTGTTTGTGTGAGATTTAGCTGCTGGACTCCTAAGAGACTGGAAGTGATGAGCTGTCACCTCAGGGATCTGTAGGTTTGGAGATAATTGTGCCAGTTGTGACATTTCTCTGTACTTAAGACTGGCGGGAACTGGTTCCTTCACACTCTGCCTGTGCTGCACATTTAGGCGTCCTTGCTGCTACACTGTGGTTCTGAGAGCCCACTTGTGATGTTTCAAAGGCTCCGGGCCTCAAACTACTCTCCTGTCTTGCATATCAAATGGAAAGTTAGTTTTCTTTTCAATTCAATGTTTTCCTCTCTCAATTACCAGTGTAATATGTAATATGCAAATGCTTCTTGGTGCTAGATAGTGTGGTGTTCTGTCTGAATTAATTTATCTCATTAGCGTTTAAGTATCAAGAGGGTAAAATAATGTGTTTCCCTGGAGAAAATCGTGATGTACGTACCCTTGTGCCCCCCAGGTCTGCACGGCCAGCTGCCATGTTCTGGAAGTTCGACCTGCACACCACGTCCAACGTGGACAAGTTGCTGGACAAGGAGGACGTGACGCTGCGTGAGCTGATGGACGAGGATGACGTCCTGCAGGAGTGCAAGGCCCAGAATCGCCGGCTGCTCACCCTCCTCAGCCAGGATGAGTGCATGCGGGAGCTGGTGGAGCTCATCACTCGGGAGCCTCCATTGGACGTGGAGGAGAAGCTCCGTTTCAAGTGAGCTGGCCGGGGCAAGGGGGAGAGTTCCGGGTTAGGGAACCACATGCCAGGGGCAGGGTTAGGGTTAGGGTTAGGGAACCACATGCCAGGGGCAGAGGTACGGTTCTTGGTTCGGGAAACGCATACAGTCACTGTGACTCAATCCCAAGGGAACAGGGCTTCACTGCTGCAGCCTTCTGTCCTGCTCCATTCTCTATACTGTCGGCATGAAGAGGGCTCCCTGGCCTCCCAGCCGTCCCCATGCGTGCCTTTGCCACCCGTAAACACGGGTCGGGTGTCCGGGCCGTTTACGGCGCGTCCTCCTGCCGGCAGATAGTATGTCTCCTGCTCAGAGTAGTAATCGGACGCCTGTCCTTCCCGCCGCCTGACTTGTGACGCCGGTCTCTGACTGGTCAGGTGTACTTGCTCAGTTAGAAAGGCACCAGCGTCAAGTTCATGCTGTTTTTAGCTGTCCCAGGAGACCACTGCTCGGCATGGGGGGGGCAGGGTGTGCTGTGTGTGGTTTCCTCGCTGGCTGCCATGGGCTGTTTGCCGGGGGCTCCTCCACCAAGGCCCCTAAACGCCTGCAGAGCCACTCTGACAAAGGTCCCCTTCAGTGCCACTCTCTTCAGCCAGTCATGTGTCATAATGAAATTTCCAGAAAATGAAAATTTAATTACATTTCTCCCTCGAATTTTCCATTCCATGTTTATTTTATGTGGAGGACCATCCTTCTTCCGAGTACATTAGAGTGTTAAAGCATGTCCTCGGATGAGAAGATTGGGTCTTTAATTGAACCGTTTTAACACTGCCGTGTGTGTGTGTGAAACCGGGCCTCCTCTCATATGCTTGTGTGTGCTGCTCAACCAGCAAGGGGCTGCCAAACCGATTAATTTGCTTAATGTATTCGCGGCCATGCTGGGACCGGCATGTCCTTCTCGGTAACAATGCACATCATCCTGACTGAGGAATGCCTGTGTCCCCAACAAGGGACTGCTGGCTGAACCAAAATAGCAACAGCTGTTTATCCATCTGTGCCCCCCCCGCGCCGGCTCTTCCGTCCTGCGTGTCTTAGAGCTGCTGTTTGATGTGTCCGTCATTCTCTCTCCATGTTTTGTGATTATTCTGAGCATTCCTCTTCTTTCTCCACAAGACTGTGTGTGTGTGTGTGTGTGTGTGTGTGTGTGTGTGTGTGTGTGTGTGTGTGTGAGTGAGAGAGAGAGAGAGAGAGAGAGAGAGAGAGAATTTATATTATAGTAGCTGATGTATATGTATGTATGTATGTATGTATGTATGTGTACACACACACACACATCAAATATAAAATCTATATTTTTCACCGTGACCTTCTCCCTGGTGCGAGTGTGATTATTTATACAGGTGGTAAAGCACACACATCTGCAGTGGCACACCTGTGAGTGTGAGCACAGCTGCCTGTGGAGGCCCAGGTTGGCAGGTGGGAGGACGTACGGAGGGGGGGTCGGGGGTCCTGTGTGGTTCTGGTGTGGCCCAGGCATACACCTTGTGGTTTCCGCAGCCTGCCTTCCCATTTCCTGGTTCCCATGAAATCATGTGCTACTCATGGTGCCCCCCAGTGATCTGTCATGTTCATTGTCCACCATCCTCGTGCCAGGTCTCGGGGATCACTCCAGCTGGTCCTCCTTCCCAAAATTTATTATGCTTTTTACTTCCCAGTTTTTGCAGAAGGGGTAAAATAAAATGATTTCCTCGTCATGTTTGACATGTGAAACGGGGAGTGTTTCCTCTGCTGATTATTCTTCTGTTGAACGGTCATTGCTGTTGAATCTTTCATGTCTGTTCAAAGTGGCAGATGAATGATAACAGCGGGGTAATTAACTGTTAATCTTCCTGGGATCTCATTCTTGTAATAACAGATGTAGAAAGATGTTGTGAGGTGCCATAAAACTCAGAATGTGAGTCATTTCGCATGACAGAACTCGGGGTTGGGAACAGTTATCGATATGGTTTGGTGAAGGCGTCTTCTAGGTACCCGTTATTTTATTGTATTGTATTGTAGTTCAGAGGTCTATATCTACAGCTTCTCTTATGCGAAACACAAATCATGCACTTTCCTGTCATTTAGCGTCATTCTCGCGATGGCTCTCATCTCGCAGATACTCCAACATCGCCTGCGAGCTCTTGACGTCAGATGTGAGCCAGATCAACGAGAAGCTGGCGGGGAACGAGTCCCTGCTGGAGGGGCTCTACGGCTTCCTGTTGCAGCAGCCCCCCCTCAACCCGCTGCTGGCCAGCTTCTTCAGCAAGGCCATCGGCAACCTCATCGCTCGCAAGACCGAGCAGGTGTGTCCTCCGAAGGCTGCTCTGACACCTTAACTAACTTAACTAATATCATCATACCCCTGGGCTTGTATGCATTTGTATAAACATCCGTAATTAGCTGGTTATATTCTTTCTTTGAGCTAAAACAAAGGGTACATTCATACTACCAACCTGAATGTGACTTGGATCTGATATGTTCAGGGTAGTGTGGACAAATCAGATCTGAGTCATTTTCCAATGTGGTCCTAGATGTGATACATATCCAGTTCGTGGCTGTACGACATGAGAACGTCAGATTGATTCATGTGCTTTTTTTTGCCTATACTTATGTGCTGAGCATTTTTTTTGTTGTTGGTGACGCAAATGAATCATTCAAAAATGTATCAATGCGCCCATGCAGCCCATTTCGGAGGGCACATGCGTTCACATTACCGTTAGATACAGGTTACTTGCAATTATGATTGCGGACCATCAAAATTGTATTTGCCTATCTAAGCAAAAAATCAGAATTGGACAATGAGGCTTGTAATGTGAACATAGCCAGTGTCTCGGCTGTACGAAGTGGCCATTTGGTTGGTGGCTAATAACAGGCAAACTTCTGCTTCAGGTCATCGCCTTCTTAAGGAAGAAGGATGAGTTTATCAGTCTGGTGCTGAAGCACATCAACACCTCTGCCATGATGGACATCCTCCTGCGGCTGATCAGCTGTGTGGAGCCCGCACCTTTGAGACAGGACGTGCTCAACGTGAGTCCCGGATCGGTTGCATGTCAGCGGTCGAGCTTGCGCAGTACACAGACATCGTGCCGGTACCCGCACCTTTGAGACAGGACGTGCTCAACGTGAGTCCCGGATCGGTCGCATGTCAGTGGTCAAGTATGCGCAGTACACAGACGACATGCTGGAGCCGCGTCATTGAGGAAGAACATGCTCAACGTGAGTCCCGGATCGGTTTCATGTCAGCGGTCGAGCGTGCGCAGTACACAGACAACGTGCCGGTACCTGCACCTTTGAGACAGGACATGCTCAACGTGAGTCCCGGATCGG
>JAODJX010000065.1:32399577-32417393 GCA_026776945.1 Isichthys henryi
CACAGACATCGTGCCGGTACCCGCACCTTTGAGACAGGACGTGCTCAACGTGAGTCCCGGATCGATCGCATGTCAGTGGTCGAGCGTGCGCAGTACACAGACATCGTGCCGGTACCCGCACCTTTGAGACAGGACGTGCTCAACGTGAGTCCCGGATCGATCGCATGTCAGTAGTCGAGCGTGCGCAGTACACAGACATCGTGCCGGTACCCGCACCTTTGAGGAAGGACGTGCACTAGGCATAATTCCTTTACCAATTCCAATATGTACATGTCTGTTTTTGTCACTATCATTTAAAAACACGTCACCACAGATTCCATTTTGTTAAATGTATATTAAGCAAATCACAATGTTGGATGTTTGTTTTTCAGCATTTGGCTAAATGAGATGTTACTGCTGTGTGGGTAGATGTATTTCTCAGATGGTTCTCTGTGGGTTTAAAGCATTTCGGAGACCATGTGACCTCTGCAAGTCAACAAAAGCATCCGGGAATATTGTGGATATTTGATGATGTGGCTGTGCTGGTCTGGACTGTGGTTTATGAGTTTGTGTTCAATGGCCTTGATGTGATCTCTTGGGTTTATTTGGAATGTACCATCTCCTTTTGATCTTCTCCTCTTTCAGTGGCTAAACGAAGAGAAGCTCATCCAGAGGCTTGTAGAGCTCATACGCTCTGGGGTCGATGACGAAGTGAGTCTGTTGAATTATCTGCTAGGACGGCTGCCCTCTGATTTAGGCCTGCCCCCGTCTGGCAGGCGTATGTCAGTTTTGTCATTTCTGTGCTGTATGGCTTTTTCTTAACCTGATCTCGATGGCGGTGTTCCACACAGAGGCAGTCGAATGCCTCGCAGACCCTCTGCGACATCATCCGCCTGGGCCGCGACCAGGCCACACAGCTGCCGGATGCCGTGGAGTCGGACCCACTGCTCAGCACACTGGAGTCGTGAGTCGCCTGCACCACCGTGCCGCGCCCCGTCCTCTCTCTGCAGGGTGTCAGCCTGTCTCACATGCGCCCTCCATGTCCTCTTCAGGCAGGAGAGCGTGTCGGAGCTGCTGAGGAACATGTTCGATGGTGTCAAAAGCGAGACCTGCATTGTCAACGGCACTCAAGTGCTCCTCACGCTGCTGGAAGCGAGGAGGCCCGGGTGAGACCCCGTTTGTGCATTAAGGGCCACCGATGCATGCGGGCGCTGCGGTACAGCTTTACAGCATAGGGGCGTCGCCGTGCAGCACCCAGGCAGAAGAGGGGGGCATTGGCTAAGCTCTCCTCGCTCCGCTGTCTCCCGCAGGGTGGAGGGCCTGATGGACCTGTCTTCTCAGGGATATGAACGCTCTTGCACTGTCAGTAGCAGCATATTAGATGCTATTGAACCTCATCTGAAAGACTTCCAGCAATTGCTCCTGGACCCCCCCAAGGTATGGATGCCTCTCGCTTGCCTCCCAGGGGAGTTCCTTAGGGATGCCGGCCACCCAACACACTAAATGGCCGCCTGTCTCACCGTTAACAGAAAGCCGCCATCCTAACCACCATCGGGGTGCTGGAGGTGCCACTGGGGAATGCCCGGCTGCATGCAGCACGCCTGGTGGCCTCTCTGCTGCAGTGCTGCACGCTCACCATCAGCCAGGAGCTCTGCCGCTTGGGCACTGTCGACCTACTGCTCGTGAGTGCTCGGGTCTGCCACTAGGGGGTGTGACGGTCAAGGTGGCCATGAAAGGATCCACCGCTGTGGAGGAGCTCACAGTTTCCTGTTTTGTCATGTCGTCCCACAGGATTTATTTTTTAAATACACCTGGAATAACTTCTTGCACTTACAAGTGGAGCTGTGTGTGATGGCCATCCTCAGCCGCTCTGGGCAGGAGCAGAAAGAGGAGGTGGACAAGGACAAAGGGACGGGGGAGACGGCCGAGGCCTCGGGCAGCAACACCCTGGTGGCTCACGTGAGGATCAGGCTCGGCTTGCGCTTAATCCAGCTCATTCTCCTCCCTGTTTATTCACTGCTGTTTTTTTTTTTTTTTTTTTTTTTTTTTTTTTTTTACTGCTGTACAATTGTTTTGGAGATCGGTGCTCTGCTTCTTTCTGCTCGGTCTGTAAACCCTTTAAGTCTGGTGTTTGTGTGCTGGGCCAGACACCACACAGGACTGAACGTCCCCTTTTGGTATGAATTAAGTAGACAGTGGGAGGATGGGGAGGCCAGAGGAGGACATCATTGATGTCTATTCTGGGTGAAACCTTGGCTTTTCCCCACTCATTAATGATCTGGGGTCAAAAGGCTGGGTTTGGTAAACATGAGGAGGTCGGTATGTTTTAATTACTCTAAAAGAATGGTACTTTAACTTGGCTTTACTAAACCTCTTTTTAGTGAAGCCATCCTCCAGGAATGTCACACACACACATGGGGGCTTGGCACCTTTGCTGTGAGCTAGCGGTGTCGGCTCTTTTAGCTGCCCTTTGCACTCCTCCCTAACCCTCCTGACCTTTGACCTGTGTCGCCCCACCCCCCCAGCTTTTCCAGAAGTGCCGTCTGGTGCAGAGGATACTGGATGCCTGGGAGGAAAACGAGAAAATTCAGTAAGAGACGAATCACTGGGCTGTGTGTAAGGCCACATGTGAATGTTTCCATTGTGTTGGGGAGGCTCTCTTTAGAATGTCACCAGGGAAAAGGGTCACTTAGGAGGACAGAGCCGGAGCTGTCATGCTTCATGAATAGGATTCGTCTTCAGTATCGCCACCCAGTGGTGGCTAGATTTCTCTGCAGGGCCGTGATTTCTCTCACAGGATGTGCCTCTCCTGACTTGCAGAGCTGAAGGTGGCATGAGACGAGGAAACATGGGCCACCTCACTCGAATCGCCAACATCGTGGTGCAGAACCTAGAGAAGGGGCCGGTGCAGGCCCAGATCAGTGACCTCATCAAAGGTGCGGCGACATCCTCTCAGAATGCCTTTCTGCTGTGACACGCTGATTTAAAAACGTCAGGTGATTGACTCGTTCCTGTGGCTGTACTCATTTTTCTGTGTCTGTCATGTTTCAGAGCTTCCCGAGGACTGTAGAGGGCGCTGGGAGAGCTTCGTGGATGAGACCCTGACAGAAACCAACAGGAGGAACGCTGTGGAGCTGGTGAGGAGCTGCCTCCGCGTGACAATACGATTCCCAGCTAGGCTGCATCTAACCCCATGCTGTGTTTCCCAGGTCAGCGCCCACAATCTACATTCCTCCAGTGAGGATGATGACATGGAGAGCTCTTTCCCCAACGAGCTGTCCCTCCAGCAGGTACGCAGTGCCGAGCTGAGCTATAAAGCGCGTGTCGGGCGAAGAACGCTGTTTTTCACCCGAAACGCCATTTTACTACCACAGGCCTTTTCAGACTATCAGATCCAGCAGATGACGGCCAACTTTGTAGATCAGTTTGGGTTCAATGATGAGGAATTTTCAGACCATGACGACAATATCAAGTAAGATTTGATTGGCTGCTGAATTATTGTCCTTTTCAAAACCCCTGTCTGGGTTTGTCTGTCATCACCATTCCCAAAAGACCTGCATCATTCTGACTGCCACATGTTTGTCTGTCCCGCAGTGCCACGTTCGATAGGATTGCGGAGATAAACTTCAATTTAGATGCCGATGACGAGAGTGTGAGTCTTTCCTTAACCTTCCCACATATATCAGAGCAGCTTAGAAAAGAGACTGTTCCTTGTGGGTGATAGTTGGGCTTTCAGGGGTCCGTAGAGTGGATTGCATGACCGTTATCTGTGTTCTTACCCTGTTAGTTTTAAGAGTGTGTTTTGGATCAGTCAGCCAATGACACGGCACACACTTCCAGTATGTTTCCAATGGAGCAGACTGTGATTGGCCAATCACAAATAGTAGTGGGACAAGGGTTAAGTTAAACTTGGTAAGTTTGACAGCCACAGCTAATTGTCTTGCATGTGTCTCTGGATGCAGGCTAACTCCGCTGTGTTTGAGGCCTGCTGTAAAGAACGAATACAACAGTTTGATGATGAGGAGGAAGAGGATATCTGGGAGGATGGAGAGATCAACTATGCAAAACAAGTCCGTTCGAGGACGAGGTATGTTGGAAGGCCAGATTTTGCTGCTCTCCCACTTGATCTCCTTCCGAGTCCTTCTGCAGTCAATGATCATGTTGCCCTGGCTGTGGTTACAGTAATACGATGGGAGATACGGGAGTTAAACAGCATCACTACTCATCATGCAGATGTTTTCACCAGCTCACATGGTGTCTTCGCTGTCTTTCAGATTCGGGGTCTCTCTCAGCACGGAAGGCTCCTGCAAGGCCAAGGTGGAGAACGGGGCTCGTGAGCACGGCCTGGCCCCAGGTTCAGATGAAGATGATGAGCAGCTGGAGCCCAGTAAGGCGGCCACGCAAATGGAGAACACCAAAAACAAGACCCCGGGAGACCAGCAGGCCTGCTCTCCAGAAAGTGAGGGCCAGGGGGTGCAGGGGTTGACCCACGGTTGTCCCACGGGCGTTCACGTGCACGTCTGTGGCCTCTGCCAGGCCTCTGTCTGTGACAGTCAGTGGTGCTCCGGATGTCTTTTGGCAATGTCTCCACGTTGTTTTTAAATTTAAAAAAGGCCCCATGTGATTTTCAACTCATTCCTACTGACCCTAAATGTCAGTATGTTCAGCTTTAATACAGCAGATTAATTAGAAATTTCATGAAGTGTGTATAAGATGCTTGATGCGTGCTGGTTGGTGTGCAGTGCTGTGCCTGCCCTGGGTATGCACTTTCCGTCATCACCTGACATCGTCCCACACGTCCGTGTTCTGCCACAGGTCCGGGCTGGACGGCTAACTTCGAGGACCAGGTGAAGGAGCCCAGCCCCAGTGTGGCGGTGGACGTTGGCTCCAGCGTGTGGGACTCGGTCGCCCCCCAACAGAACTCAGCCGGGGCCGAAGATAAAGGCTGGGCCAAATTCACAGACTTCCAGACCTTCTGTTGGTGAGCTCTGGGAAGGGCGGTGGGCGGATTCTGCCATGGCGGTCATTCCTTTGGGCTGTCTTGTTGCCGTTAATGTTTATGAAGAAATGCGTGCTGTTGTAAAGTGTCTTGCCCGTCACTGTACTTTCTCTTGTCTCTGTCCTGGGGTTTTTATCTTTGATCGGTTTGTTTTCAGCTCGGAGTCTGGCCCTCGATGCAGCTCCCCCGTGGACTCTGCGAAGAACAGCTTACAAGGACGTTCTCTGCAGAACCAGGATAAGAGCAGTGAGTAGAGGCCGGCTTTGGGCCAAACCCCGTGAGAAGTGCTTTGTCTCACTCAGTGCTGCAGTGTCCGAGTGTCCTCCTGCGTGAACGAGCTTTGCATGTGCCCCCCACAGCCAAGGGCTCCTCCCCCTGTGCATGGAACGTATGTGGTGCCAGAAAGGCCCCCCTTGTCGCCTCGGACAGCAGCTCCTCTGGCGGCTCGGACAGTGAGGAGGAAGAGGATTCAGGCAACATCGTCACGGAGACCATCACCACAGGTGCCGGGAAGGAGACGGTGAAGCTCAGCGTGGATGCCAAAAGTGAGAAGGCGGTCTTCAAGAGGTACGGCCGGTAACTAGGCAGCCGGCTAGCTGAGGCCTGTCGGTGCCTCGTCACATGGTGGTACCTAGAGCTGAACGTGACCCCAGACTGGTGCCCAGTGTGGCGTTGTTCTGAGGAGAGGAGGCTGCACACGTGTCTGACCGCCAAATTTGGATAAGCTCCGCTTTGAGGACCCATCATCCCTGCTGCTGAGGCCTTTTGGTAAATGACCTCAGAGTGATTAGCCAGAGTCTAATGGTAGCACCTGAGACTGACCTACTCTCTGCACAAAAACCAGAAACATTAAGCACCACTGAGATGCGTTTCTGTGTCACTTTAGTGCACTGTGACTGCCAGCTATTTCGATGACCATGCATACTTCCGGGCACCTCTGCAGTTTGTCAGGGGCTCCTTTCATTTGGATACTTCATGACCACTGACCTGCTTCTTCACGTCCATTTTGCAGAATGCCACTGATTAAAACATTTGACTGCGTTTGTAGACCATGGCTGCCTAGCAGAGGAAACGGTGCCCCTCCTTGAGAGAAACGCTCTGCTATGAAGTACTGGGCTTGCAGAGCCGTGCAGGTCCACACTGGCCCTTTGCCCCTCTCGTAGGGTGTCCAGCTTGTTGGCCACCTCTGTGCCTGGGGGTGGGGTTCCGTTACTTTTCCTTCCTCTGATATGAGCTGTCCTTTCCCCCCCCCCGCCCCCTGCCTCCCCCTGTTGTGGATCTCAGGGTGTTTAAGCCTGCAGATGCAGGGTATGTAGCTCGATGCACACTGTTTGCGGTGCGTTTCTGAATGTGTCACAAGACTCTTAACCTACTAAGTGACGCCTTAACCCACTAAAAATGTTTCCTTCTGCTGCTGCTTGGTGTCAGATACTGTGCAACTCTGCAAGAAGCAGGACTGGTTTGGAGGTTGAGGGTCTTCCTGGGCTTTGCACAGCGGTGGTCCATGAAGGCCAACCTCTGACACTGCCACCTGCAGAAACCTCCATCAAACCAGCAGCATCCCATCTGACATGTCCAGTCTGAATTGGTTTCTGTGGTGGTGACCAGGCAGCAGCCAAATTCCGTTTCGCCCAACACCCACTCCACTCGATCCCATCAACACAGCGATCTGCATGATGTCCCTGAGCTGTGTGAAGGGAAGGGCCCTGGGCACCTTTGCAGAGGTACTGCTCCCATGTGGCTTTGCAGTAGCTGCTCTTGAAGAACATGAGTGAAACCAGAAGTCTGTGTGGTTTGGCCACCAGTGACGGGTGATAAGTAACCACATTAGTGTCCTGGAGCAAACCGTCTGTGAGGGAGTGAGCCACTCTCACTAGGGCTTAGAGCCGCGCTGGAGTTGCCAGTCCCCCGCAGACCCTGTGTGTTTCCGAGTGGAGCTGTGTTGTGCACAAAAAACATGGAAACGGAACTGGGCCGCTGTACTGCGATGAGCAGAACCGCTACCCGCCTGTCTAACCTGGAGTCCCCGCCCGTCCACGTCCCTGCCATCCCCAAGAGTGCCTGACATGTGGCAACTGATTAACCGCCGTGCCACTCTTCCTCGTCCTAGGGGCCGGGCCCTCACACCCTTGCGTGTTTTTGTGTGTGTGTTTGCAGTACCGATGTTGACTCACTGCCCTTGGACAAGTTGGCTGTCACAGATGGGCCCCAGAGGGCTGCGACTGACCCACTCAGCACCACCGCGTCCAGCAGTGCCGGGGATCTCGCTGTGACTGGCAGGAAGTGAGTTCCAACCCAGCCGGCTTCATCGGCACAGTTAATGGGACCCTTGCCGTCTGTGCCTTTCATGTGGTGCTTTTCCACTGCTACCAAGAACCAGGCCGTACCTGAGCTGTTGAGGCCCTACTTGCTAGCAGGACAGAAAGCATGACTAAACTGAGCTAGTTGTCACCACCATCTGACTGGTCGAAATGTGTAGAGATTCTTATGATCTGCGTCTATGCATGGATTATCAAGGAAAAAAAGGTATATTCTATATATTATTCATCATTAGTAGTATCATGCATCGCAATGTACCGGTTCCCGATAACTCGAAACTTGACAATTTTCAAATGCCAACTTGAGAAAGTATAGTACAGCTGAACGAAATGGATTTGTAGCGCAAATTTACACAAGCAAATGCTAATTCCGTTAACACTTGTCGGTGGCATGACACGGCGATTCTCACAGATGTGCTAACAGAAATGCCCAGAGTAAATCATGATATACGCCGTGTGAACAGTAAACAAGCGTCTCTTCTGTTTTATGTCACTGTCACTCTCCAAACCCGGCAAGGTCTTCACCGAGTCGATCTGTCTGCAGTGGAAAAGCGAAGCGAGCTGGAACCGCGCTGTGACTAGTCTCTCTTTGCCGTAGGTCTCGGGTACAGCTCAGTTCCTATATGCCAGTGGAAAAGTGCCAATAGATGGAGTACACGACTGCCAATCAGAAAGCTGCTTTGTTGCATTTTTTTTTTGCCAGTTATTAATGCTTAGCTCGGTTGCCCACAAAGCATACAGAGGCTGTATGGCATGTTTTTGTGCATTGACAGTAGGCATGTGATTGTACTGTTGTACTCTCGCCCCCTGCTGGTAACTCATGACATTCTCTGGCCCACAGAGGGGATGCACCCCCGTCAGCGGAGGCCTCTCTGAACGGACCAGCCTGAAGCATCAGGACAGGTCGGACCTCCTCTGTACCGCTTCCATTTTACTCCAGGAACCTCGATACAACTCTTGTGATTATTAAAAAAAATAAAATAAAAGACATTGCTGCAACGCTGTTGCACCCTGCCAATCAGGACCATTAGAGGAAGGGGGCGGGGCTGCCTGCAGGATGATGGGTAAGGACTGAAGCGTGTGGCGAAGTTAAAAAAAAAAAAAAAAAAAAAAAAAAACAAATGAATACATCTTGCAGAAATGTCTTTTTAGCCAGTGTTGAAATTGTACTGTTTTAATGTAGCAGTCAACTTCTGATGATAGTTTCAAAGGATTCGACGTTTTCTTCATTTCCTGGAAGATCTGACTCTCTCCATATATACATATATCTATCATATAATGTATCATTTTGCAAACCTTCGGCTGCTCCTTCGTCCCGTTGACAGTATTGTCTGAGTGACCAGTAGCACATGGGAGAACTTCAACCAACCTTGAAGCGCCTGGAGAGCCCCACTCACTGGACTGTCACTTACATCCTCACCTTGCCCAAATTCTGAAGGCCTCCTCCCCCGCCCCCAAACACAGAGCCGTAATCCAATGACTGCTACCCGGGTCCTGCTCCAGCACTGATCACCGTTTACCACATGTGTGTGTTCTCAGAGCACCCCCACCCCAGAGCGCTAGACGTTTGTTTACTGCTGGAGCTCTTCATGGGCACGTCCAAACCATATGGCTTTGTCAGCAGCCACAGCCGTTGCTTTCTGGCCTGTCCTTGGCGCCCCCTGCTGGTTGGCTGGAGAGGTAGCACAAAGACACGAGTCTGATGGTCTGTGTGTGTGTAATATGTATCTTGAATGTCCATGTAGACATGTATTATACAAATACAGGCATCTGATTTCATCTGCATTAATTTAACATTTCATTTACCCCCCACCCTTATTCCATATTTATTTTTCTATATAAATGTTGAGATTTCTGCAGTATGGCTCCGAGGCTGTTTTGAGTGTTAAACTGTATAGTTTTTTTTTTTTCTTTCTTTCTTTTAATTAATGAAATGATGATGCTCCGGTCCTGGGTGATGATGGCTGAAAGCCTGATGCTCGCGCACCCAGGGTGCGTCAGGTGGTGGCGTCCTGAACGACAGGCACAGGGACCTGAAATACCACAGTGGCTCATCTGGCCCGCTGCTGCGTCTGTTTTCTCGCGGGCCTCACAGATGTGCTTTTGGATGCTGGGGGAAGTTGTGGTTGCACCTGATGTTCATGTCGTCATCGGTTCAACCCCCTGTGATGAGGTGTCCTGCTCGTCTTGCTGCCTCGAGAGCTGGAGACCCAAGGAGCGTGTGCCGGTGGAGAACATGTCTCAGCTCCCCCTCCCGGGGTTCATACTGTGTCATGAGCTTAAGTCAAACATCCCAGTGGCTTGGAGAGCAGAGAGGCAGGGGGGTAACAGCAGGCTCCGTGGGGCCTCTTCACTGCGTGGCCTTTTGTTTTTCCTAAGCAGTGTCAATGCTTATATAGGCTCATGTTCCCCAGCACTTCTCTGAGCCCTGGAAACCAGGCTGGAGTTGTCATGCAGCCCCATCCCCACCTCCAAAGGCTTCCAGTAAAAGCACAGGCCCAATCCTTTTCGGGACCCTAATTTGAATAACGTTTGTCATCTTCCTTCCCATTCTGCCAGGCTGATGAGGGCCCCCTGGTGGCCACTGGGCCCAAAGCTTTGCTATATTATATTATATATATATATATATATATTATATTATATATATATTAAGCTTAATTCTCGTATGCCTTGTGCTGGCCTTGTCTGAGTCTGTCGTACCCCCTTGCGTGTGTCCTCTCTGCTGCCAACACGTCAGCGCTCATGACCTCCAGGGGTCCTTTTTCATTTTTTATTTAATTTGTTCTTAAGTGGAATTTCAGCACACATCAATGGTTGTAACCTAAACGGCACCTTATGAGAGTACCTGGGGCGTGTTCCCATGCTGTAGCTTTCCTTTATTGTATGTAAATGAACTATTTTTTATGGAAAGGATAATTACAGGCAAAAAAAATCCTGCGTTTTGCAGTACAATGTTCAGTCAAAGGCAATAATGTTGTGATTCAGCACGAGGGCAGGTTCCTAGCCGGAAGGTAAGATGACATTCACAAGACATCCACAGAAGCAGCTCCCCTTGCTGGCAGCCGGCGTCACCCCGGGAAGAGATTTTTCTGTTTGTTGACATTACAGTAGCTTATACTTTAAGAGATGCCTTTTGTGTGGGCCCAGCCTCGAGTAAATCCCAACTGCGGCCTGGTCTGGCGGCGTCTGCTGGCGCTGTGATGACCCCGGAAAATAAACATTACTTACAATCCCATGCCCCATGCTGTTTGGTCATTCCATTTAGCCTGCCGCTAGCTGCTACGTCTGACGGTCCGGTCCACGCCTTTCCCCGCTAGAAATGATTGCAGTCTTCCTCCATTATAACAATGCCTAGGATACCATCAGCTTGGCTGTCTTCTGTGCTGTTGAAGCTACATGTGGAGTTGGCTTTCTGCCCACTCAGCCCTCCCCCATCCCCATAATCTAAAGCCTTATGCCAAAGCATTTCTCAGGGTCCCTTGGTGTGGGATTCAGACCGCTCGGAGGATGAGGTCCTGCTCACGTGGTCTGGTCACCATGTCTTCTGCAGGTGAGCTATGACTTTACGCGTGGCCTTGTGCCATCCCGCACTCAGCGTGAGCGCCACCCCCCAGCCTCTCCTCCCCTCTTAGCTTTGTGACTTGTACTGGTAAATGAATGTATGTCCCTGCGTTTGAGTGAAGCTCTCAGTCCCGCGGGCAGGTGAGCCAACCGCGAGCAGAGCAGCTTAGTGAAGGGCTACGCGCTGTGGCCACAGAGGGGCCCTCCATGCACATCTCAGCACCCCCTACAGGTGGATGCCCACACAACGTGTGCGCACACTAACAGCAATGCATGTGTGGCCTAGCATCACAGGAAGCCCGGTCTGTCTCGCGGTGTCTCCACCATCACGGTTATAGCAGTCCACCAAGACGATTTCCAAGCGGAACCGTGGGCGGAGTCTAGTGGCCTTGTCAAGCTGACAGACCCTGAGCACCAGGAGCCCTGGGCAGCCCTTTACGAAGATGCTTCAGCAGTATCCATAGTGGAGTTTGTCCTACTTTATCTTTGTACGTACTGTATGTATGTATGTATTCACACAAGGCACAAACACCCATATGTACTGCCTTCAAAGTCTGTGCGTCCACTTCCTGCGTCTGAACTCTCCCACTTAGCCAGAAGCTTTTTTTGTATTGAAATACTGATGCTGGTGGTTTTCTTTTGTATAAATACAATACTGTACATGTTATTGGTTGTCAAATTTAGGCTGTAAATTCAAATATTAAATAAATATTTCATCCAGTTAAGGCTGTGTATTCAGTACCATTGGCCCAGCAGTATAGGCATCTACCCATGAATGTTGGATCATCTTGCATCCAAGTACAGGAGTGATGCATGGGGGCATCCTCATTCTGTCACTGGCTGTCCCTCCACCTCACGTGGGTAAATGCGCACTTTGTTGCACAGGTTTGTTCTTCTCCAATGTTCCTCTGGCTTGCTGGCCCCCAGGGGCCTCGTGCCCCCACCCTCTTGCCATGGAGACCCTGGTGGTTTTGCTCCTGCAGACTAACAGGCTAATGTCAGGTATGAATTACATTTATGCCATTTTACTTCCTCTCTTTGTATCCAAGGCCACTGTTCCTGGGGTCAAGCAGTTGGCTCCTTCAGAGAGATGGTGTTTGCTAAGTTCCTCAGAGGGATTCCACTCACAGCCTGTCAGTCTTTCCTTACTGGTCAAATGAGACTTTCAGCTCTTGGGTGGCTTGGAATTTGGGCCAGGCTTCTGCTTGGAACAGCAGGACTAAAGACACACCCAGGGTGGCTCCCCCTCTATGTCACAGGGCTGGCTCAGGGTCCGTCCCGCACAGCTGAGCTGTCTCTGAACCGCAGCACCTGTCACCGGCCAGAGCAGAGCCATGGGAGGGTGTGAGAGCTACTTTGCGGGCGCTGAAACGAGCGGGGATTCCCCTGACGCTGCTGCAGGAAAGCCGTGAGTAAGAATCGCTCGTTGTCTTTTGCCTGCTTCACTGAGACCAGCTTTTAAATGAGGAATCTGTGTGTTGACACAGCGGGTGTCATAGTACAGTTACATAGAGCAGTAGCTGTGCCTTCGCTCTGTGTTGGTGGGGGAAGCCTGTGAGTCATGGGGCTCTGGTGTGGCCTCTCTGATGTGCATCTCACTCTGCTGTGCAGCAAGATGCCAGCTATCAGAGGTGAGTCCGCTACTGTGAAATCTACCAACAGCTGTGCAAACTTCATCACTCTGGCTGCACCACCCCTGGTTCGACACAGCGGGCAGAATGACAACCCTATGGTGTAATAGGCTTTTTTACAGCTTGACTGTCACCGTACACTAAACCACGTCACATTGCTCACCGGGGATAAACGGCTGTGCCATGAGGCCAAGACATGTTGAGAAAGTATACAATAATAGTTTGGTCCATATTTCTACACATTTTGGTGTTTTGCCTGCATATTTCAGCTGGAAGCCTGGCTCCTGGATACTGTTTGATTTAACACGCTTGTTTGAGAGGTAAACCCAAGAACCTTAGTCATCCTCCCATGTCAAACAGCCTAAGCAGGATCTTAGCAAGTATTCCAGGATATCTAAATATGCAATCTAGCACTGAGTTGTCTAACATCTTTCCATGTGCATACAAACAGGAGATGACCACAGCTGGGGAAATAAGTAAATAGCAGTCTGCCCATCCGTCCTTTACACAGTAGCATACAGAGAGTGCATTCATTAGCAAAGATCATTAATCTCTTTAGTGGTATGCTAGTGTTTAGGTTAGGTTTTAGTTAGCTTCTTAGTTGTGTGACAGAATGAAAATCTACCTATACCACAGCATAGTTCAATGAGAAGAATTTGGTACGTGGAAATGTCGATCCTGAGCGCACATAAATACCACATATGAAAAAGGTGGAAAAACAGGCAGATTCAAAAATCCTAGACTGTCATTTAACATTATTAACCACGCCTCCAATCTAACCGTACACTGGCCCAGGGGCATGCATGCATAATTTCCACAAATGCGCCTGATATTGGAAAAAGATGTGTACTGACAGCCATTGATGTAAGGTTACCAATAGGCTAACGAGAGAAGTCCTGTTCGAGGGTACATTCCCCAAAAGCTCATTAGCAGCTTATATAATTGGAACTGTTCAGCTACATGGCTCTAACTATGCAAGTCGCTAACGTTGTTAGCAGCTTTGCTTTTGAGAAATGTACCCTGGGTTAATAGGGGAATAGTAAGTCTATGACACTGACAATGACAAGAGGCTGCTACACCGCTTGTAGCCTACTTTTGGTTAGCTAAACAAATATCTAATATTCATTCATTCACAGGGCAAACTGAACCATACTCATTCATTGAGTCTCACAAAGGATTCACTTAAATCCAAGTTGGATATGGCTTTGAGGGGTATGAAAGACACCAAAGGTACACAGATCTTCCTCGCCGGGACTCTTATTGCATGCCGTCCCTCCCCAGAAGGAAGATGAACAAGAAAGCCACCCCCTCCCTGGGCCAGAAGCCTTACTTGCTAGATGCCTATACTGCTGAGAGTCTGTGTCCGGTGAACATGCGCGCTCTGTGCTCTCTGCCCGATGGCGTGGACAAGACCGAGTGGATCGCCAGCCACAGTGAGTGTGCCATCGCAATGGCTGAATGTGGGTGGTGGGCAGTACTGGTATCCCTAGGACTAATGAGCGAGGCACCCACTCTCTCCCCCCACCCTTGTGCAGCTGTAGCCTTCTTCCATCTCATCAACCTGCTCTCCAGCGCCCTGTCTGAGTTCTGCACCACACAGACCTGCCCCACTGCCCGGGGCCCTGGCAACAGGTGAGTCTATCTATGCACACAATGAAGCAGGACCACCACAAACCAGCAGATGGCACCTAACCTCGGCTGTAGTGTGGTGACAGAGTGGTACACTGGTATGAGGAGTCTCAAGGGCAAGAGCCATCTTATACAAGATGTGCAGATAAAGAAAAAGATGAGACACGAGATACCTTTGCTGATCATTTTGGAGGCTTGGTCAGGAGTGGCTGGTCTGAAACCGTGGGCCCTCTCTCTGCAGGACCTTCCACTGGACAGACGAGTATGGCAAGAAGGTCAGCTGCTCCGGCCCCCTCTACACCGGCTACATCATGTACTACATCCAGGAGCTACTGGCTGATCAGGAGGTTTTCCCGACAAAGCCAGGTGCAGTTTTGGTCTTACTGCCCGGAAATGCAGTGTTTAAGGGAGTGCCTCTCAAGCAAGTCCCCAGGTATCAACAATCAAGCAGGTATTTGGTGTCTCATTTATAGAATACCGAATGCCTGTTTGAGGAGTAGGTTGAGAAAGAAGTTGAAAATCTGTTAATAAAGTAATTAATATGTATCGGTCCTGATTCTCCTGACACCTCCAGCGAGCTTGTTCCCCGTAGGCTTACCCCACAGCCACTAAGGTGGTGAAGGGGCAGGAGAGAATTTAGCCTAGGCATCGGGGTACCACCCCTAATCTTTTGAAAGGTGCCCAGGGACCTTTTATGACCTCAGGACCTCGGTTTTACGTCTCATCCGAGGGACGGCACCATTTTTACAGTTCAGTGTCCCCATCGCTAGGACCCACACTGACCACAGGATGGGCTACCCTCTAGGCCACAACCCAACTTTCCTAGTTGGTCTCCCATCCAAGTACTGGCCAGGCCCAAGCCTGCTTAGCTTCAGGTGGATTACCTGGACTCAACTGCAAGTGGTATGGCTGCTGACGTAGAGCTGACATAGCGTCAGTCTCAAATACTGGTGTTTCCTCTTTCACACATAGCTCGAAGGTGGAAAAACACGGAGCTGGGGATTAAGGAGCCGCAAACATACTGAGGCTGGGTTTGAACCGACGACCTTCTGATTACAAGCACACGGGCTCAGCCCACTGAGCCACATGCTGCCTCTGATGTCTCTGTGTGCTGCCTCTGTGAACATTGTGCCTAAAGCTGAAGTGGGAGCATGTTGCAAAATAGAAAGAATACACTCTAAAATGACGATAAAAAGTACAATATGGTAAATACATAAATATTTATGAAGTATTATATACTGTAAATAATTGCATGTGCTATACTTTTACACGACAAAGCGCAGTAGGTTTGTTCACGCCGGTATCACCACAATTATGTGTTGACATTACTAGGTGATGCGAATTCATCAGCACTGTCATAAGCGCGGTCTATCGTTGACAGGAGCGTCGTTATGCTACGTAGAAATGTTGGTTCTGTGTCAGCATCTGCTGTGCTTCACTGTAAACCAGCCAATCAGAGAGCAGAGCTCATCAACATATTGATGAGGCCACCAAGTATGGCAAAGTGGGCGGTTTCATTTTAGTGCCACATAATAGGATGTAATTGAGCCTGTAAAACTGCTTCTGGGCATTTTTCAACCAAACCAAGTTCACAAACCTTCTATGCAGACACAAGAAACAAAAACATGGGGAAAAAAACATTTTCTGGCACCTTTAAAGGATTTACACGCTTAACAGTGGGTTGCTGCTTATTCTTGCACCCTCAGGCTCTTCCTTCCCTATGGGTTTTACCTTCCTGGCGCAGAGGATCTTCCTCTACCTGTTCCACATGCTGGCGCACATGTACTGGGCTCACTTCCAGCACTTAGTGGCCCTGGAGATGCATACCCACCTCAACACAGTCTTCACCCACTTCACACTGTTCGGCCGGGAGTTCCAGCTGTTGGACTGGGCGGACACAGAGCCACTGGAGGACCTCTTCTCAGCCCTGACCCATCACCAGGACATATGAGCCGCGAAGCAGTGGGGCGTTGCTCCGGGCAGCTGTGGTTGGGTCGGAGATCCACAGAAGAGCTTTGAAGGTGACCAGCTTCTGGACGCAGAGGCCGTCTGGTGGCTGTGGTGGGACGCTGCAATGTGGGACTCGCCCCCAGCTACAGCCACTCAGCCGATTAGGCGGCTCGTTCAGCCATGAGGCCCACACATTCACGCCACACCAAAGCTGTTCCCTCAACCCCCCCAGAACTCTCCCTTCAGAGGAACCCACTGGTTAACCTCGGATCCCCGACGTTCACAGGCTAGCATTTCCTGTTTAGGCCAATTAATGTTAAAAGGCTTCTGCAAGGATAAGAGGTTGATGATATACTAGTGCAGCACCAATGTGAACATTTTGGTCAGTCCCAATGACATTTACCTATTACTGATACTGATTACCAGCTAATCTCTGAGCTCTACAAATCTGTAGTGGGATGGATGTCAGAAATGTTACTCCGTAAGATTGTCAGTATGTGCAGTGACCACATCATACAAGGTAGGCTGTTACGGCGACTTTTTCAAATCCAAAACTAAATTATGTTTAGGAAAATAAAAATGGGTAAAAACTCATAAAACTGAAAAGGAAATCAAATAGATTCTACTGTCGTGACAATTAACCAAAACCAGAAAAACTTCATCCACTTTTGTCTTTTTTAATCCTAAAAAAATTTACATAACATATTATGTTTGTGAAAAGCCTGGAGAGTAACCTAAAGAAAACTTCAATATGTATAGTAGGGTGGTCCTACGAGGGCAACTGTGAGAAAGTATTCCTGGCAACATTTTCTGTAGTTTTATTGATGTTTAGAGGTTGCTCAAGATCAAAGTGTGTAACTGTAAATTAATATACAAAATTTCAGGCAAACTTTTCTGAAAACAATGACTACAGCAACAGCTATATATAAAAATCACAAAGAACAAAACAAAGTGGAGTTTGTAACCAGTGATCAATAAACTGACACTATGGACATTCAAGCTGGTTAAAGCCTATTTTAGTCATCCACTGTCGGTAATCCTCAATCTCTCGGGTCATTCGTTAGCAAAAATGTGCTAAACATCTTATTTTTCTGCAGTTTAGCATCAAGAGTGCTCTCTCCCACATTTCTTAACACTGTCAATTTGGAAAAAAAAATCAGAGTCATAAAATCTGACCAAATGAAACAACTTGCAAAAATCTGAAATGTATTAAACAAATGAACGTTATTTTAAAAAGTTCTTATTGCATGGTTGCTACCTGAATTTTTTAATGACTTTTTCCATGGCCTACTTTTTACTTTAAATGAAGCAGTGGGCTGACTGGTTAGCAGTGCTGCCTCACGCTTCTGGGCCCAGACGTGTGACGGCATTTGCGTGTGCCCTGCCTTGCACCTGTACCTTCTGGGATAGGCTTCAGACACCTCACGACCCTGAATAGGATAAGTGCTTACAGAAAATGGATGAACCAAATGTTGGGACAGAAAACAAAATGAGTACAGAGAAATAATCAAATGAATGACCCAAAAGACTAACTAGTATTACAGGCAGTGGATGACTAAACTGGGCTTTAGCTTTAACCTCTAAACATGCTTGAAAAATCACCAAAAAATCCCTGATGTTTTCTTATGTAACAAAAATTAAGATTTGAGAAATAGCATTTTCAAATTTTCATTTTTAAGGACCACCCTAATGTACAGACAGTTATTATGTGGACAGTGAGACAAACGGCATTGTGGGAAATGGGTAGGC
>JAODJX010000065.1:32417459-32450549 GCA_026776945.1 Isichthys henryi
CAGTCGGAAACACCATGTTTTTAAACAGGGTATATTGCTCTCATAGGCATGTTAACAGAGGTAAAGACAGCGGTCAATATTTCCAATACCTTCAACACCATTGTGTAAACCTTCTTACACAAAAGTTAAATAAATTACCACCATTCGTTACATAAAAATCTGAATATTATATACAAGAAAATTTTGTATTAAATCTACTCTATAAAGGGGGTTTAATGGAGAAGTACAGTTTATATGCAGAGTTTGTAACCTCGTGGCAGCAGTCTGTCCCTTTGCTTGGTTCCAGCAGGGAGGTCAGACAACAGCATGAAGGTATCCTCTCTCCTGCTTGAGGGTCCTCCCCGTCACCCTGGTGCCTTTTTATGCGTCTACATTTTTGTCCCAGCTACACAGCCAAAGTCACTGCATGAAAGAGGCCAGACACAGAGCCCAGAAGGTATGCAACGTTCACACAATGCGTGGGCCACTGTGCGACGACAGATTAAGCAAAGACAAACTGCTTTACCAAAGTCTGATGCCATCAGCCATGGAAAATGCTACTGATAACGACTTAGAACCCAAAAATTGCTAAAAGTGTCTTGGGAGAAAATGTAAAGCAGAGACCCAGAATGTGGCGCCTGATTCTGCTCTCTTGACATGTAACTACTGCTGGGTGAGAAGCTTCTGGATGAATCTGTACAGACTGCCACCCTCCCCTGACCGTGTCCATGATATCCTGCGAAGGGGAGTGTGCACTAACACTGTCCATGTATACGTAACAGCTCTCCATGACCTGATGCAGCGTCTGACAGCACTTACACGCACCTCATAGTCAAAGCAGGCCTCTGCATGGGCCTGGCTAAGTCACTGCATTAGGGATGCTGTGTCATGTGATGAGGAGGTGGAGCTCAGTCACTCTCGCAACTGGCTTTCACCATACACAGGGCGACAGCTTCCCCCATGTTTGAATAAGCTGTAAATAGTGTAGAAAGTAAAGCATCTTTCATTCTCCTTACATTTTCACAAGTCCCCCCCATCACCAACAAAATTATTTAACTGACAACAGCTTTGTAAACAAATGTACACTGAAGACATGAGCATGTGGTATGTCTCCCGTAAATTACACCCCATAAACATTGGAAGCTGCGAATCAGCGTTTGCTTTAAAAGCTTCCTCAGCCCTCTGCAGAACCTCGCAGCCCTGCAGAGTCCAGCCCATGTGCCTGCGGGACCAAAGCATGGTCTGGGTGATGGGCAGCTCCCCTGCAGGGGGGAATAAGGGCCAAGCTACAGCCCTCAGAACCACCCCTGGCCACTCCCCCCGACTTTGAGGAGCCTTAGTGACAGCTGAGCAGATCCGAGCCAAACCGAACCCCACAGAGGGCTCTCTTGCAGGACAGGCAGTCCAGGTCTAGGCAGAACCTCACTTCAGTCCCACAGATTGGACGGTAAATTCCCAGTGCAAACAGCGGCCATCTGGAGGAGCTTCCGGCAGTCATGTTCATAACAAACGTAACCTTAGAGCGATTTTTATAAATAAAAATAAAAACTGAGGCGATTATGCATCGACAGCTTAATGCCGGCAATACTGAACACTGTCACACAGGAAGGCACCTCCCTTCTCTACTGCTCTGGGGGCCTGTGATTAACCAGCAGACATATCTGTCAGCATCACGTCCTCCTTTCTGCAGACATTCTGCATTCTGGGTCCTCCTCAGTCAGCACCCATCATGCGTCCGACAGACAGCTCTGCACATTGTCCATCCACAGCTGTGCATTCAGGCTGTCCTGAGCACAGAAGTTGTACACCCTTTTGGTGGTCTTCAGCTGTTGCGGGGTAAATACGGGACAGCATTAGCAGATTAATAACCAGGAGCAATACAGTATGGGTGTGAGGCGGTACTTACATCAAAGAAGGCTTTCTCATCAATGTTTTTGGGGGCCCCCATGGCTGGCGTTCCTGGCACCATGGACTCCACCTCCGCCAGGTCTATGACACCCTTGCACTCCCTGTCCTGCCGATTATCGTAGTACCGCAGCTGGGGAGGGGGGGAGGGCAGCTCAGTCAAGCCATGTGGCCTGAAACCCGCTAAACACCCACTGAACACGAACTAAATACTTGCTGAAGGCACTACGCACCTGGTGCTTCGTCTTGTCAAGCACAAACCAGCGTGGTCTCCATGGCTTCAGCAGAGCCCCCTTCTTGTAAAGGATGCCCTCAAATGACCTGGACAGGAAAGAAACTATAGCCTCGACTGTGTGTGTGCATGTGTGTGTGTGTGAGAGAGAGAGAGCGTGTGTGTGTGACAGACATGGCTGGGCTAGGCCGCAGATCCTGGGCAGCAGGTGCTCACCTGTTCTCACTCTCTGTGCTCTGGAACTGGCTGTACAGTGTGCTGGTGCTGGGCCGGCTGCCAAGGCTTCCCGCGGAGGTGGAGCCAATGCCGCCTTCTGCCTCCAGAGCCAGGTTGATGCTGGAGCCCATCATGCTGTCATGAAGACACGCCCCCTGGGCCCGCCGCTGGTGGCTGAGGTTGGAGGACATGAGCAGTGATCTAGAGGAGGTCTGTGGAACATGGAAGAAAACAGACACATGTATGAGGCCATCCAACCATCCATCCATCTCCTAACTGGTCAGAGGCAAGGGGGCCTGGAGTCTATCCCAGACAGAACAGGCTTGGAGGTGCAAGATGCTGTGCTGCCCAAATGGAAGCCAGCATCTCACAATAAAAGTTATACACTTGGATGAGCCCATTTTTACATACTTTTCAAATGTGAATCTCAATATCACTCCAATGACAGACTCTCAATATCACCCTGACCAATGACACTTAATATCATACTACTAAATACAGAACAGTACGATCTAAATCTGTGCTTCTCTTAAAATGTAGCCAAAAGGAAGTATGTTATGAATGTAATATTATTTTATGATATTGTAATATTATAAAGTGCACTGACATGGGACAATAAAACGCATCCAGACATCATCACTGATGACACTGTTTTATTATATATCAATGTCATGTGACATTTACTGTAATAGTCCGCATAGTTTCTGAAGAATTTTTTTTCTGCTGCTGTCATCCTTATCAGTGTATGTTTGTTACACACAGACAGACAGACACACCCAGATACACACACACAGATAGACACACAGAGACACTACTTTCTGGATAAAAACCTATTGATTTCCCACTCTTCATGAGGGCACCACAGCGTGATCTCTGTGCTACGTGGCGATTGGCCAGCGGCCGTCTTACCCTGCTCTCCATCCTGCTCTCTGTGCGCTGTGTGGACTTGATCTTATCCCAGGTGTCCTTCCACTTCTCTGGGACCTTTCCCAGCTCCATCTCCAGGGACTGCAGCTCCTAGTGGGTGCAGAGAAGCATACAGCTGAAGGACTTTGATTTCAGCCAGCTAACGCTCTGGCTAGATAAATCCGGCTCCAAGGTTTTATTTATCATCCCAGGCTGTTCCATGGAGCATGACACTCTTTTGAGAGCCGTGAAAACTGAAGGTGGACTGGTGGGCAGACCTGTAAGAGTTTGGTGATGGCGTCTGGCAGCACCCTGCTCTGGCAGTCATAGCAAGGCCACACCACCCGGCGCTGGGACACACACACTGCCTTCTCGGGCCGCTCGGCGCCCTGCTGCTCCTCCGGCCGGCTCTGCACCAGCTCCCAGTCATAAGAAGGGCCCTCCGACAGAGTCTCCTCCGTGTAGAAGTCCCACAGCTTCAGATTGGAGATGCAGCTGTATGGCTTTAGCACCTGGACGCAGAGCACAGAGGTGCTGGCTGAAAATGGCCTCGTGCTGGTGCAGTATCATATGTTCATCAGTAGGGGGCAGCAACAGTCCACAGCAGCATAGCCAACACGCCTCACCTCTCCATCCTCAGGGGCAAACATGTAGTTGAAGAAGATGGAGGTCTTCTTATTCAGTCGCTCAATATAATCCCAGACTGATTTGAAAGTCTGAGGTCCTCTCTTTTCACCCTTTTCATCATACATCACGCCTGAAAGCAGAGAACAAACTCCTGAAGAAACCAGCATCGCCATGCAGACGTCCTGGCCAATAAGCACACAGCACCCACATCCCTATCGGACAGTGCTACCCCATGTGATTCCAGACAGGGCGGATGTATGGGGCACCACAGAGAAGGTCCGGTCACAAGACTCTCACCCAGCTCTATTCTCTCATAGTCCGAGTCCAGCAGAAAGGTCCGGAAGCGGTTGGAAACGTAGTGATAGGCCAGGAACTTCAGGTAGTACTGACTGAACTCGAACTCCATGGGAAACTGAAGATGGATCTGGGGCAGGACAGAAGATCGTAACAGAGCATGTCAGCACACCATGACGTATCAGAGCATGAGGCCCCTTTGGCCCCCAGCCAGGATCGTTACTGGCCCGTTCAGACTCAGCCATCTTACTTATTAAAATACAGATCACAAGTCACGCTTCCTCTGTTGTCAGCCAAATAGACATCCAGCTTGCCTAATCCTGGCCCTGTTCCTCAGTATGTCACATTCTTTCACACTGTCAAACATTAACAGGCTTCCATGACTTAAAACGAAAGCAGCAGAGCGAAGCCAGAAGCCCTGCCATAAGATGCCAGGAACATCGCTGTAATTGTTCTTCTTTCTGATATGACCTGTTGACAGTTAGTGTTGCTTTTTATAATAATCACTCTCATTTTAAAAGGTGTCTCATATCAAAACACTCAGCTGATAAGAAATGGCCAATGTCCCATCTGACGGCAAAGTCCACCGGCACAAAAACACGGTCAATTAGTCATTAGCCGAGTTTGTGAAAGCTCATTAAAGAGACCGAGGCAGTGGGACAGGCTCACCTGGTGGACGCAGTCCAGGAACTGCAGGAAGACAGGCGTGAAGCCGGCACTCTGGCCGGCCAGCGTCTGCGCCCCGCGCTGACTGAAGCGGTGGCCAAATGACAGCCACTCCTTCTCCACCAGCAACCTGAAGCCGTCGAAGGTGCGGTAGTACGGGTCCGACAGGAGCTGGACCAGCGACACCACCTGCGACGGGAGGCCAGCGAGCAGCCTGGCTTTAACCGTATTTCCTTCAGAAAGGCCCCGCATATACGTCCATGAACAGCAGCGTCCAATAAGAGCCTGTCCACACTGGAAGCCTACCTGTGTGGTGATGTCCCAGCCATCTTCCAGGCTCACCATGACGGAAGAGCCCGTGTCCAGCAGCTCCACCACCAGCACGGACACCTGCAGGATCTTGTGAAGCTGTAGGATGGAGACAAACAAGACAGAATCAGTAACCCTGGCAACATGGTTTCTCCTAGAAACCTTTGGCAGGGGGGCTTTACCAAGCACATCCACTCAGACTCCTCGAGGCACCGGTAGAAGGCCGTACTGGGATCCAAGGACATGCTGTTGGGCACACAGGCCTTCATCAGCTTCTTGAAGCTGGTCTTCACCTGTCGCACGTCAAATACCTCGATGGGAACCACCTCCCACTGCTGAAACTGGTCCTGCTTGGAGCCCTGAGGGTGCAGATGTAGAAGATAGCAGGAATGGAGCATACAGCACTCACTATGCCAGGTCCAGCACAGTCTACACAAACCAGCAGAAATGAGCAAACATGGGCTCTAATTGGATCTTCTCAGTCAGCTCCTTAAGCCTCATTCTGGAGGCAGCAACCCTATGACAGTCAGTCAGTTAATGTGGAGCCTGCAGAGAGGCGTCACTAAACCCAGCGACCATTACCTTCAGCTGAGACTTGTCTCCAATGATGTAGAGGTAGGACCTCTGGGGGTGTAGAAAGTGGGAGTCGCCAGGGCTGCCATTGGCCTGGGGGGGGTCCCTCCCTGCCAGCTGGGCAATCTGCCCCGTGCCTCGGATGCTGCCCCATTTTCCTGTGGTGGACACGCATGCCCACGCACACACACAAACATGCACGTACACACACACACGTACACACACACACAGGAAGAAACAAGGAGACCTTAACAGAGATGAAAGTTCACCGCTGCGGAGTGACAGCTCCAGACTCTCCGCCACTTGTGTGTGAAAGCAGGACGTTCAGTTCTAGATAAGCCTGTGATTAGATGAGAAAGTGTAAACCAGCAGAGCCAGGCTGATACCACGCCAAGTGCCGCATGCTGCCTCCTAGTGCCTCCTGAGAGAACTGGGTGCTAAGCAATAAGCATGCAGAACCCTCCTCTGGAACATTCAGTCAGCACTAAACAGACATCAGGTTAGTCCAGGGATGTCAGCCGATGGATAGCATGGAAGCAGACATGCCGACAGGCCTCGCAGAAGCTAAATTCTCCGACCGGCTTATTTATCATACCTCTGGCAGAGTTCTGGATGATCTCCGAAGCTCTAGGATGATAGTGAGAGATGATCTTTGCTCTTTTACCTGCCCCCAAGGTTACACAGGGCAAAGACGCCTGTCAACTCACTCACGTGAAGATGGAGTCCCACCCCCTCCCCGACTGCGATGTGTGACCTCCCACATCATCCCGAAATATCCAAAACTGTATGAAATTTCACACTTTAATTAAATATTATCTGGTGGCATCAAATCAATGGTGACAATACAGACATGGCTTCTGTCTGGGCCTTTAGGCTTCCCAGAGTCATGTTCCTAGGCTGTGATGATAAAGTCCAGCCATCTCACTGCTGCCCTGCCCCTTCTTCTATCACCTTCACGCTTCTGAAGCATTAAGGTTTCTCCCAATGCAAGTCCTTCCATAACATGCCCAGTGTAAGATGACTTCCATCTGGTCAATGGTGAAACTTCAATTTTGAGTTGATCCAGAACCTTCCTTGAGGTCAATGCTCTTGCCGTCCTGCTCCTCCCAGGCCAGCTCTCTCACCCACACAGATCCAGAGGGATCTCAACTATTCCCGTCTCTCTTCTCTACTTTTGCAGACTGTTTCCAGCTCCTTCACCGCAGCTCTGCCAAGCACCAGACTCTGACGGGTCTGACTGCTGGATCCTTTGTTGCTGTCGATTGTTCCAAGGAGCTGAAAGCTGTCTAACACCCATCCAGTGGGATGAATACCCATCAATAAGGTATATGATGCGGCCCAGTGTGACCCTCTCTCACCTCCTTTGCCGAAGCCACTGAGCACGTCCTCCTTGCTTCCCATCACCTGCTTCATCAGGGCCCCAATCTTAGGCTGTCTCAGCTTGTCGGAGGCGTCTGGAGTTGGCAGAAGCACAGGGACATTTTACTGAACATGCTTCCTTCCGCTGCTGTGTCTGGGGCCACAAGTCCAGAGCACGCAGACAAAGAGACGCCTTATTATCACGTGATTTTGTGACAATTACATATGGCCGATTTTCACAAAAACCAATTCATCAATACATGAGGGTTAGACATCCAGCAGACGAACTGAGAAAGCCTGTGCTGTTTTAGACTAGCTCTGCTACAGTCTCCAGGATTCCCTGAGGCAGCTGGCCGACTGGGAGAACGTTAAGCTGGCAAACTCCATCCAAGAGAGCGCAATGCTAAGCGCTAACAAGACCTCAACAGCTGAGACACAAAATACATATGATGCATATTTTAAATGCTAACAAGCATTAGTTAAATATATGAAATCCAGTCAAGGATCCAGTCAACTGAGATACATATTAAAATCAAAAGCAGAACCTAAAACATAAGGCAGAACGAGCACAGTCCTGCAGCTGTAAGGAGATCTGACCCAACAGGAGCCACAATAAATATTTCACAGGGACTAACGGCCAGAACTCACCGGAGCTGCTGGTGGCGGCTGGGGTGAAGCTGCCCAGCGTGTTCCTGCCGCCGCTGTCCGAATATGAGGGCATGGACGAGACTATGGCTTGCAGGTATTTCTCCTGTTCCAGGCTGATGGAGTCCATCTGCGAGGGGCCTGCTGGGGAGGATCAACAGTGATTGTGCAGGACAGCCCTGATCCAGTGAGGTATCTCCTGGCATACACCATCACACGCAGCTTACCGGCACTCGGCGCGTTGGGGGTCTTGAAGAAGTCGGCCACCCCTTTAGCGTGGAGGCCGGATGAGCGTAGGAGCACAGCCTTGGAGCGGGAGTTCCTCCAGCAGACCACAGGGAAGCGGTTATGTTTGTAGCAGCGTGAGATCCGCTGGATGGTGGCGTCCGCGATGCCCTGGGGCACGATCAGCAGTCCCGGATAGCTGTGGAGAGAGGGATGATTTGGCAAGGATTTGCCCCTACGCTGTGTCTGTCTGAAACGCCAACGCAGTGCTGGACTGCTCACCTCCGGCACACAGCGTACATGCGGTTCACTGTGGAGATGCGGAAGGGTTCATTTTTGGAGCGGGTCAGGCTGCTGCTGAGCGTGCCCAGACCCAGCCGCTGGTAGTCACGGCAACAGGCCCGCTCAACCACGTTGCTCATGGTCTGCTTGTCCACTGGCTTGATGGTGGAGGAAAGGGTGTGGGAGTTCTGATCCAGCTCCTCAGACACTGAAAAGTCAAGAGTCAATAAAAACTCAACATCCTGTGAGACCCATGTGGTAGAGCAGATCATCTCTATACCTGAGATCTCATCTTCTTCCAACTGGGACTGGAAACTGCTACGTTGCTCCCATGTGGGAGGCGTGTACTTCTTCCGAGTCACATACTGGCGCCCAATGGTCTTCTTGGCAGTCTTCATCAGGTTCTTGGACAGAGCTCTGTGGGAATCAGGCAGACATTGTGATTCAGCTCCATGCCCCAAGCGCCGCTGATTGTGCCTAACGCAACAAAAACTGCCTGATCTGTGTTATTGTCATGCAGAGAGAAGAGAACATGCCCTCCATCAAAGCTGGAAGGCAGAGAAGACCAGCAGATCCAGAGAGGAGTTGTCTCAGTACTTCTATCCGCTTCCACACCCTTGCAATCACAGAATATCACCAGGAGAACCCAAGCACACGGCCATTCGCCCGTCGGCCTATCGCCGCCCCCTGCTGGGCTCACTGGTAGACAGAGGGTGTCCTGATCAGAAAGTGTGACAGGCATGCAAAGAGGAATCACAGGCCATGTAATGCAGTTTGAAACAGGCTCTAGCACTGGCAAAGGTCGAAACAGCCAATGAGGACCAAGACCCCTGGCTGCCTTCTCAGTGGTCAACTGGATGCAATACGCTCTTCAGGCACTCAATGAATCAGCCACTCACTGCCAGATGGCAGAGGGCAGGCTTACATCAGTATAGGCCAAAAATCATTTCTCTAATAAGTTGTGGTTTGCATTATCGTACTGGCTTGCAAGACTACGGTACAAAGAGATCTTCCATTTAGGAGGCTGCGCGACCATGGGTCTGTTTCGAGGTTACAAGGTCCAAGATGTAGTGGTCTGAGAGAAACGCCTGCCAGTGCTAGGATGCCATTCATAGCTGGGACAAGTCCGAGAGGGACAGTGTCTGTCCAGCGGCTCTTACGCGGTCGAGTGGCCCACACGGCCCAGGGTGTGACCCAGCTTGAAGCCCTGTAGAAACTCGCTTGTCTGCCAAGAGCTAAGGCAGAAACAGAAGGTGAGGGTTTTCCAAAGTTGGGTTGACGGTGACATATTCCCAGGCCTGCCTGAGCGATTACTACCAGAGCTCATGGAGATACACAGTAAACGTATGTAGACCAAGGGTTCTCAGTGATCAGATCAATGATTGCACCAAGCACAGATGAAGTGGATGACGTATGTGCCTTGACTTGGACCTTCTGCAGGTCTGGCAGCTCTTACTTAAACGTCTGGTTCTTCTCCTTGCTCTTCTGCTCCACCACCATTCCGCCAGCCTGGCCCACGGTGAAGGCGAAGGTGCCGCAGACGTTCTGTGGGTAGCGGAGCTTGTGCAAATGCTTCCGGAAGACTTCCGCCAGGTCCGAGGCCACCTCCTCGTCGAAGGCAATCTTCATGAACTGAGTCAGGAAGAAGAGGGAGGTTCAGGAATAAGGTAAGCGGTGAACTGCAGCAGGCTTTCGATTAACAAAGGAACTTAAATGGACTTTTACATTAAACTCCTACGTAAACCAGCAGGGACAGAGGATGCTCAAAGCTGAAGTGGTCATGGATTTCAGGAGTGCAGCTTGGTGCCAGACAGGAGCAGGACGAGACTCCGCCTCACCTGAAAGGTGCAGGAGCGCAGCTGCAGACCTTCTTGAACTAACTGATCCATCAGGATACTGACGGCGATCTTCTTCTCCTTGGTGAGGGAGGCGACAGGGAAGGTACGGGTCACCACCTGCTCCCCCACTGGGGGTGAGGAAGGGGGCTGTGTTATTAGGAGGCTATCTCTAATTTGCTGCCCCTCCATAGCCTTCAGATGCCAAGCGGACAGGGCACTCACCCAGGGGGTCCACCGAGGTGCCCGTGAAAATGAGCCGGTAGCTGGTAAGGAAGATAGCCCCTTCGGCCGGCAGTAAGGGAGGCCCCCCCATGGCGCTGGTTGTCTCCTCCCGCCCATCAGGCAGGAGGTACACCCTCATGGCCTCCATCACCAGCTCCTCGCCTGGCAGCAGAGTGGGGCTGAGCAACTTGGGCTGGGGGAGCGACAGAGAGACTCCCGTCACTGACCCAAGCCGCACCATCAACACACCCATCAGACATTCTACTGACAAGCAGAAACACAGCAAATCTCACAACCGCTGATAAAATGCAACAGGACTAAGATGTTCATCCTTATGTAAAATAACCGTAAGCTTTGAAGTTATTTTAATAATTATTATTATGCTTGTTTGTTTTTTTTTTTAATAAAAAGTGGAAACGCAAGACATATGTCAACCTTAAAGGTAAATCAGTGCCTCTTAAAAAACCATTATATTTCATTTCATTCAGAATTTCAGGGCTGGCATTCAGGCTGCACACAGAGTAAAATCCGATCCTATGTTTAAACAGCGCATAAATTATGCAACAATGTAAGAAACAGCTTTCCCTGGGTGCCAGAGCACTGGCCAAGTTAACCTTTCCTGTTGGAAACACTCCAACAAGAGGTGTTCTGACAATGCATGATGGGTTGGGGGTAGGGCTGTCTCTAACTGAGGGTTAGGGTTAGCAGGTTTACCCATCCTTTACCCCGCTAGACCACAGTAATCAGACACTGGTTACCTTCTGAATTGGGGGAAGCCTTTTACTCTCCCTGTTGACTGCGTCCAGAGTCTCTATATGCATCTGAACAATGTCTAGGGAGAAAACAAGGCAGACCATAATGAGTATTACAAAGAAGTAACTGGTCCTGGTCCTGGGTGACAAACACTCAGTCCATTGATAACGTGTCCCGGTGTGGCATGCAGGAACTGGAGGATGGTCCTACCCGGGATCATGATGTGCAGAGATTTCAGATGCTCACTGGTGACCTCGCTCTCGGTGCACACCTTGTCCACGAAGCGAGTGATGAAGCGCACGACCACGTTGGCCACGTCCGAGCCCTCTGCGTCCTCGAACCCACTCTCCGTGTCGTAGCTCTCGCCCATGCTGCCAGCAATGCTGCAGGATGGCCCAAGAGGATGCGTCAGTCTTGCTTTTCAGGAGGGACCCTCTGATCGCATCACAACCGTGTCCCCGACCACCCGGCCCCGCCCCCTGACCTGCCGATGACGTACCTGTTGGTGACATAGCTGTTGGTGACACTCTCTGCATCGCCCAGCCCAGAGCCACGTAGCAGACGGTTCTTGCTGGTGTCCAGGGGCAGTAGGAGGTAGCTCATGCGGTTGGCGTAGTGGATGGCCTGGCTGAACACGGCGCTCTCTTCCTTCTGTACCAGCTCCTGCTGCTTCTCCTTGCTGAACGTGGGCCAGAGCCTCCGCTGCTCCGAGGCGATCTCCAGGGCACCGAGCTCCTCTTCAGAATCCCCGCTCGGCTCCTGAGGTGTACAGGTTTGCCATTAAGGGCAGCCATGGAACCCAAATGGCATTCATATTTTACAGAACTGCAGTTCATTTCACCAAAGCATTCCTACCGGACCATGCAGCTCGTTCTCCTTGAAGTCAAGGTAGAGGGTCCGTATGTGGTTCTGGACGTCGCTGTAGAACATGGCCTCCCAGAACTGCATGTTGGCCCACACCGCATGCTCCTGGACACAGCAGTAGGCAAACTGCGTGATGCCTGATCCCAGTTTCTGAAGAAGAAAAAAGTAAAAACCAGACATGAAGCATCCATTCAAGCGCAGAATGTGAGCAGCACTCAATGCTTAGGCGATGCTTCTCCAGATGTTTCAGCAAACCCACCCTGCAAAAGGCTGTGACCAGCGGGAGGAGGGCAGCTGCTATTCCGTGCTCGTCCATGTGGGAGCAGTCCTGGGGGACAGAGACGTTAATTACGAAATGAGGAGGGAATCGACAGTCTAGAGATCAGCAACGTTCAGCAGAGCTCTGGTTCTGCCCTGAAATGGTGCTGAGCCACATTAAGCTCTTTTTCATGAATAGCAGGTTCAACTATCCCAGCAACATCCCAACAACACCAGCCTGGTTTGATGATTAAACCCAAACCTCATGATCCTGCGACCCCAACACACCTGCAGAGTACAGTTCATCATGCGGACTACATAGTCGAACTGCTGGTCATCCAGCACGGCCCGGTTCTGCAGCACGTGCTGGTTCAGCTCTTGGGTCATGCAAAGCCGGGCTGCTCGACTTTTTAAGGCTCTCATAACGGCCGGCATCAGCTGAAGGGGGGACAGGGGAAAGACAAGTGATCCTCCGCAACAAATCATGGGAGAAATAGATTTTCCGAAGTGAGATCATCACATGCTGTCCCTCAACAGCAAGCTAAACATCACTGGTTCCTGTTCTGTTGACCCAGCACAGTAAGCACACTGGGAACTATGATGTGTTTAGCAAACGTTTCATTGGGAACTGCTGGGATCTTCCCAGCTGGAAAGAGGAGAATGCAGTTCCAGAGAATCACACAAAGGGCGTCACCATGACAGCCCCTGTCGCTTGGGCCCGAGGAACTCACCTTCTTGGCCTCCAGCACCTTGTTTTCAAAAACGTAGGCGATGCAGTTCCTCACCACCTCCAGCCTTCTGGCACTGTTAGCAAGCACGCTCCCATTCTTCTCTGTACCGTCACCTGGAAACACCACAGCCACCGGTATGTTCTCAGCCAAAGGGACATCCAGGCCCGTGGTGTTACCAAACACGGGAAGTTCCAAGCGCTTAGAACCATAAAAATGGAGAGTTTCATGGCTGTGTCACCCAGTGAATCTCATGCTGAACAGATCTCCATGGAACAAAAGTACAACGGCCACATCGAACATCATTATGACACTGAATACCGCACCCGCCACCCCGACCCCTGATAGCCGACCCCCAGCCACAGGTTCCCACCCAGAGGAGGCCCGGAGGGCACCATGCACTTCATCTCGGCCTTGACGATGGGCGGGGCGGCCTTCAGCTTGGCAGTGGCGTGGTCGATGAAGAGCTGCACCGTGACCTCGTCCAGGTGAGGGAAGGCGGAGGGCTGGGACTGGGGGGGCACGGGGGTGCCCTCGCTCTGCCGCTGGCTCCTGCGCATGGCCACCGCCGGGTACGGGTTCTCCTGGAAGGGTGGGTGACGGAGGCCTTAGACCACGCCACGCTCTCCCTAACAGAGGAAGTTCCCGTCTCCCGCCAAGAACATGCCTTTTTAAACCCCCCTAACGGTTACCAATGTGACAGCTCAGCACACACGCTGCAGGACCCTACTGCAAACAATCCAGAAGCAGAAATGGCTTCCGGCTGAAGCATCTAAGAGGAGAATGAGTGGATCATCAAGCCAAACGCGCCGCTGTTCAGCCTGTGATGTAGCTGGCAGACGTGTCTGCGAGGGGAGAGGCGTCAGTGACATTATAAACACGGACAGAGCCCGACCGCCTGCCAGACCAAGCAGCCTGTAAATGGCAGGCCTGCCACTCCTGACCTTTCCCACGCAGACCCGTAAACCTCGCTCGCGGGCCAGTCTGGGCTGAGGCCACAGAATTTCAGTGGCGAACGAGGAGAGAGAAATGGGACTTTTATAAGAGCTCAACAGAGTGAAGAGACCCTGGTCCTCACTAGCTCTGAGTTTTATTGGACGCGGTCAGGACGGTAGGTGATAAAACACACACATCCTGAGACGGCAGGAACCCGACACTGTAAGCGGTGAGGTGAGAGGGTCAGGTCTGGCATCAGGGTGGATGCTGCATCGGGGGGCACGTACGTTTTTGAAGAGCTTCTCGGTCAGCTCCTTGATGTAGCCTGTCAGTTGGCGAGGACTGCCTTCCTCCAGACAGACGCGCTCTGCTTGGTTACCGAGCAGCTGCAGGAGACAGTGGGCAGGATTACCGCTTCATAAAACGCTAAAGTAGCACTTAGCCGTTACAGAAAGGATTAACAACCCATTTATCTTCATTTTTAACATTGTGTGATAAAACATGCCCTTTCACCACACCATACCCCTCCCCCAAGAGCAGTAGCTCATCCCCCACCTCATCAAAAATATCGATGGGCCGGTAAGGAGGCCCCCTCTCGGACACAAAGCCGGCAAAGGCCATGCCATCCAGGACCTTCATCAGGAAGTCATCCTCCGCGAGGGAGCGCTTGCCCAGGAAGGCGGCCTGTAGGAGATGGGTGCTCTGTCAGCAGCACAACAAGCATCTGCTGGGGAACAGGTGGAACCTCGGCCCTCAGCAGGAAATCCCCAAACCCCAAGGCTGAATCAGAGCGGAAATACCGCAGCTCGTTTGTGACCAATTTATGATTTATGAGCAAAGAATCCAAAAAAATAATAAAAAAAAAATAAATATATATATATACACACACACACACCACGAGTTCCAGCAGGTTCAGAAGGGACACGACGGGTCCAGGGACGGTACCTTGTGGAAGCGAATGATGGGTTCTGGGTTGATCCGAATGATGTGAAGGCACCAGCGGTACCCGTGGAGGAGCTGAGTGAAGAGCCACAGGAAGACTGCCCGGATCTCTTTATCCTGCGGGGGGAGGCGCAGGAAGTAGGAGTTCAGGTAGCGTAAGGAGAGCTCAGCCATCACAGCTACCATGACAGGGAGGGGGGGGGTCTTGTACAGACAGGGGGCATACAGCAAGAGGTGGGGGTCGAGGCCCAACCTGGATCTTTAGGGTGGAGGGCTGCAAGGAGGCTGGAGGGAACGCGTGGTCTGCCACCTCCAGCTCGGGATCCAGCACCTGAAATGGACCAGCTGTTAGAGACAGGATGGCAGGCTGGACAGAGGAAGGCTCACACTCACCACCAGGGCACGCTGCTGAGACATGACTCCCACTGAACTACCATATGAGATTCAGGGAACCCTGCTTCCAGCCTATTAACCAAACAAAGAGCACATGCGATAAGAGTCTGCTAATCGGCAGCCCAGGCATGGACAAGTGGGTCACACACCCCACTCTTATGTAAGAGTTCCACACACAGCTGGACGAGGTCGGTACTCGGCAGGACCCCAGGCTGGCTGCGGGAAAGAGGCTTAATCACAGCAGCTCAGCAAAATACACCACGGCTCAGGCTGATGGGGACAGCTTCAGGAGGCCAGTTTAATCGCCACTTGTCCTCAATCAGCATGCCCTGTAACATCTCTGCAACAATACCTGCAATTACAGAAACGCTTCCTCCTGGCAAAAGCACACAGAAAACACACCTTAGCTGCACGTAACTGAGCCGGCTTTTCGGGAGAAGGAAACAGCTGCTATCATCATCAAATGGAGGCCTGACTAATGGTGAGATGGCAAAACTGTCACCGTCCACCTCGGATATCAAACCGCTGAGGTAAGATGAAGATCACTCTCAAAGTTTCAAAGTGAATAACGCCATCCATAAAGTTTCTGCAATTTCACAGTCATTGCCTTAATCTGAACGGCCAATCAAAAGGCTCCGAGTTGCACGTCTCGCCGTGTTACCCATAATGCACTGGAGGCCCGATAAGCTCCTGTCTAATCCAAACAGGCATGCTCTGTGTTTAGGCTGAGGGTTTCAATGTCACGCACTAAAACCTCTCCGTCGTCCTTTGTCTCCCTATCTCTGCATTTATTTGGGGTAAGTCCATCTCATCTGCAACCCACAGGATAAGATATGGTTGCGGGAAGGGGGTGGGCATGTCCCCAAAGGCCCTTAAGGGTCACAGCGGCTGAGCAGCGGAATTTTATGGGAAGATTTTTGCAATGTAGGATTTTCGCAACACATCGTTTAGTCTGTCAAGCCAAAAAAACCCCACTTCTTGTGACCAGGAAATCTTGCTCACATTTAGGCGTTTATGGGCTTTGACGGACTGCCACACAGACCCTGACCTCAAACAACAGCAAGGTCAATTACAGCACATGACTCCAGCTTGACATATACGGGATATTTAAAGGAAGTTATTGCCTTAAAAAAAAAACATGGTTTCCCAGATCGGTTAATTTTATTGCTTATGTCACTATGACTAATATTTCTTTCATATCTCTTCATGGCAGCAGGTGGCGCAGTGATCAAGGACTCCAAATCCGTAGCAGGACCGGTCTTGTTGGATTAAGCTTTCCTGGTCAGACTGAATCACTGCGCTCAGCCCTAATATTCCCTATAGGATGCTGATGGGAATCACAGAGAAACAGCAGCAGCAAGCTGCCAGCTAGTCCTGAACTCCTACAGAGGAAGAGGAGCGACGGGTACCATGGAGAGCGCAGCCTGAGTCTGGTGCAGGAGGGGGTTGGGAAGCTGTGAAATGTGGACACACTCCGGGATGGTCACCGTGCCGCCATCCAGGTCGGCGATGATAACATCCAGCTGGAGATGGACAAGCAGGGAGACACATTGAGAGTCTGCAGGGTCCGTTTCCAGCCAAAGTGGTGGTGGGTTTGATATGTCAGTGTTACCCATGACAACACGGCTCTCAATCTTAAACACGATTAAGCAAGTTAATCTAACAAGGACCCTGGACCATGTAATCTAAAGCTTCAGCAGAGCTTGCCGTCTGCTTTACATTCAACTCGTACAGATAATTATGACAAGGACTAATTCTACCAGGCGAGTGACAGGTTATTCCCAGGAGACCGGGGTGCACGAGGAGCAGGGACTACATTAAAAAGGAAGTGTGCGGGTCCCATACATCCATCAGTCAGGGTATAAGTCAGTGGGCGCGCGCTATACTCAGAGACGAGCCGCAACATACTGTGATAAGAGTCACACTATACTCTGAGAAAAGCCACAAAATACTTTAATAAGAGTGGCACCACTCCGAAAAGAGCTGCTCCGTACTTGACATGAGCCACACCATACACTGATACTGACAGCGTGTGAGATAGGGGGTGTGCAGGGCAGAGTGTGCTGCGAGGACTCACCAGCTCCTGGGTCTCAGAGCGGAAGAAAGAGTTGACCCCAATGATGAAGGGTGTGGGAGTACTGAGAACTTCTAGAAGCTTCCCGGGCAGGATGGGAATGTATGTGAAGCTGAGAGTGAAAGGGACATGGGGGGGGGGTTCATGATTTCAGGGGCAGCAAAGTCTGCTGCTGGCTCCTCGTCTTCCAAGGTTAGGAGGAGTGCAAAGGTTATTACAGCCATCCTCCCTACGCAGAGAAGGTCAACCCAGAGTTCTGCTCCTCCAGACTCCCCTAGACAACACACAAGGGCAGTTTGAGGAGCAGGCCAAGGACACTCACCAGTACTTCAGGGGGAACATGATGGCCAGGAGACCCCGGCAGGCATCTGTGAGCCGGTGGTAGCTCCTGGACAGGAACAGGATCTTGTGTTCCGTCAGAGCGGCACAGAACAGATACAGAACGTTGATAATTCCTGGAAGGGAGGCCATTTTCATCATATTACATGACGGAACATGACTGGGTGAAAAACCAATGCAAGCAGCTTCTCTAAAAAGGAAGATGAGGTCTGGGCCCTTTCACGGACAGGCAAATTTCACAAATACTTAACCAGTATTGTGCATGCGAGGAAACTCGCTGAGGCATTTCAAACATGGCCGCTGAAGCGTGGAGCCTTTGTCAGCCTCCTCTCAGCTGACTGCTAAATGCCCCCGGGGGCTCTCTTACCGAGCTGCCTGAAGAGCAGGGCCACGCTGCAGCCACTGACGGGGAGGGAAGCGCTTATTGGGGTCTGGATCACCTGCCGGTCGCCTGCGCCGAGGGTTATGGTCCTCTGGGGGTGCATGCAGAACACGTTTGGTCACATGGTCTTGCCACAGTGCAAGCAGGAAACCAGAATGATAAAACCTGAGCCAGTCTACCAGAACCTAGGGTTCAGCTTATTGTTTAATCAACCTATCAGTAAGAGGTTACGTAATTAACCTAGTAATTATTACTCATTATTATCTCATTAACTGTAGACGGAATAATAAAACTGACTAAAATTACTAACAACTGGTCTTTTTTAGTAAGAACCTACTAATGCAAATAACAGATTCCTGTAATGCTCAGAAAGAAACTAGGGAATGACTTATCTCTTGAATAAACGGTGCAGCTTGTGTAGTTAAGACTGTACACATTGACTCCAGTTTATCAAACTCCATGTGACTGCGTTTCACACAGTTAGAACATCCAGCAGGATGTCACATTACAGAGCATGTGATCAGAGACAGCCCAGAGAGGGGGAAAGCGATGGTGGAGCGGGGATTCACAGAAGCGAAGGAATCACATGCACACCGCCATGAGCAAACAGGGAAATGAAATCAAGTCTGTGACTGGGAACAGGAGACAGGGGGCGTGTAAAACCAGGCTAAGTGAACGAGTCCTAATGAGATGCCAGGAAAGCAGTGTGAATGGTCAGCTGCCTGAGGGAAGGGGCACTCAGGACGGTACACGACACCCCGAAAATGAAGGAAGCTTCTACAGGGTCCAAAAGGCTCCATCAGACAGACAGCAGGCCTGGGGAAGGCCCACCCCCACTAACAGGCCAGGTGGGGTTTCTGAAGTGAGATGAAATCAGATCAGACTGCAGCATGGTCATGCCCTAGGGGTTGCGGGATGCAGCCACGTGAGCTCTGCGTGTTGATTGGAGAAGCACGTGCTAAGCCCCACCCTGTTCCACCCACCCCTCCCCTGGGGGTGAAAGAGGAGGCTGAGAGCTAAGGTGTAGAACAAAAGGTCATCCGTACCACGTGTTCTTCCTCCGACTGCGGGTCAAGCTAGGTTAGCAGACAGAGACACAGCACAGGAGAACAGACGTGTTAGACCAACACCACGACAGGACACCAACACAGCGACAGGGTGGCCACACTGTGGGTCTAACGAATGGTGGGGTGAGTCGTCAGCGCTGCACGGTTACGGCCTCCGGGAGTCTGAGGATTCTGGGCATAATGGTGTTATGGAACTTTACCCTTCACTGAAAGCATCATTAATCTGCACTGCAGCTCTTCCTCTTGATAAAAATACTCGTAAAACACACACAGAGAAATAGTGCAAGTAACCAGGCCGTGGTCTGATGCGGGGCTCACACGGCACTGCACCTCTCTGCCGATTGGCGCTGCCCCCAGAGGTCGGAGGTCATCGTCAAAAGTGAAAATGGACATGAGCTCTGGGCGGGTCAAGCCGAGCACCGTAGACAGCAGGAAAGACGGCAGATGGAGAATCTCTATGAAATAAGGGGCTCCACGGGGCCCACGCCTCCGCACACTCTTGCAGCAACAAAACACTTATAAATCACTTACAGAACATACATCTTACAGAAACAAAATAGGCAGTAACAATGTTTTATGTACTCCTTCACATACACTGCAGAGGCATGGCAGGGACAAAGACTGACACAGGATGATGGCCAGGCAGGGGGGCAGAAATCATGGGACTCAGATCATGGATGTGTGAGTAGAACCCATGTCTGAGCTGGACTGCCTCAAGGCCAAGTGGGTTGTTTTGGACACATTTCTAAAATTACAGGAGCCACTAAAAACAGCTGGCCGTCAGGGCGACGCGATGCACAGGCCTGATTACACCGGACCGAAAGAGAGAAGTAGCCTTCCTACAGTGCTGATGAGTGGCCCACGCCAAAACCTAAAGCTGTTTTAATACTACCAGCAAATAGCAGAAGAGGCGGGTCCCTGACAGGCTGAGCACCAAAAGATTACAGTACATCCTGTTTGACCGTCTAGGTAAAGCACTCTGTCAGTATGACCCATAATATTTACCTTCTAAGAAGGTTACAAGCAGAAAATCTGCAAGCGAAAGCAAAAAGGCTCCAGATGTAGACGGTGCGGAGTCTTGCACTTAATTACTAAAAGGAATTAATCAGTCAAGGGTGTCCAGCAATCTTCTGAAAGAGCAAAACACACGCACATGTGTCGCTGGGATATAAATAAAGCCGACAGGAAGAAGTACTGGTTGGACAGAAACCACCCAGGAAGTCGGAGTTGAAGTTATTCGGGGAGAAGCTGAGTCTTGCAGAAAATGCAGAGACACGACCACGAGCCACAGACGGTGTGCTCACGACACTGTGCTGCCCCAGTTACAGCCACGCACTCCTGCAATCCATCATTACACAGTGTCACCTTCTTCCTAAACGGCTGTCGGCCTATGATGTCGTTCTCGCTTTGGCGTGGCCGCATCGATAAAGGCGCTAAACTGAGGCTGTATCCCAGGTCAGCGAGCAGAGTAAACATACGGTGAGAAACAACACAAGCGGCCCACTGCTGTGCAGCAGTATCACCATCAGCCTGGCTGACGGCGTCAGACGCACTCACAGCATCCTCACCTGGCGAAGTGCCAGATGGACGTCATTACCGTTATATTCACTGATTAAGTCTTCTTGTAACCTTGCTGACTGATTCAGCTACGGTCCTCCTTGGAATGTCTCCTCAAGTCATTTACAAATAATATATTTCACAATATGTTGGCTTTTATTTTGAAGAACAATTAATCTTAACTGGAGGTGTGTGGAGTGACAAGGTCCAGCATGACAAGTCGAGGCTTCCAATAAATGGGAACCGGACGACCTTCCCTCCATGTTTGCTGGTTCCAGTAAATCTGAGAGTTCTTCCTGATAATGTTTGAGATGTGCGTTTGACACTGCGGCCCCGAACTGGCTACAAGCCCACTGAGGGGACAGAACAGTGCAGGGTCGGCCCAATGCTGTAACGAGGGAACTAAGCTGCTGTTTAGGGCACAGTGGATACCAGGCGGCACACCATCTGATCAGCCTGTCAGAATGGGAAGGAAGATTACCAATGAGAATCACATTTCATTTAGCGCCCTGAAACGGGAAAGGATTGGGACAGCCCTGGTGCACTGTCAGCACTCACACAAGCACTGGAAGTTAGGCCTCTTCGCGAAAGAGCGAATTGGCACGACCGGGAGCTCACCTGGGACCCGCCCACCAGAGGAATGTAGCACGTCAGCAGGTTTCCAATCAGCGTCTCCAGGGCGACACTGACGCCGTCCGTCTGCACTGTGTAGATCAGTCCCAGGCAGTTCTGTGGACGGGACGGCTGACATGGTGACGTCTGCGGGGAAACGCGAAGCGAGACCGAGCCCAAAGATCACACCATCGTGACGGCCAATCCCCAGCATACCCTGAAGACCTCCGCATGGTCGAGTCGCGACACCAAAACCAAGCTCTTGGGAGCGAAAAGCCGCCCGGACCGCATGTTACCATCGTCATCGTCATCTCCCTCACTGAGGAGGGTCTTCTGGGCCTGCGCAGGGGATCAGAGAACCGTAAAGTAATCACCTCCCAGTATGCAGAACACAAATCCCAGTGAAACAGCACCCCTCACTCGCATGCCTGTGCTGCCATGGAAACGGTGCCCTGTCCCTGTGCCAAACCCATTCTGGATGAGTGAGGTGCCCACCACGTACCTGCTTGCCATCATCCTCCTCCCAGAATGTGAAGCAGGAACAGTACTGGCGATCGGAGTTGATGTCCGTCAGCACAGCTGCAAAGAAGGAGGGCTCCAGCCTCTCAGAGACGAGGCGCCATCCGCTGGGCTGGCAGAACTGCACGGGTGAGGCGGGTTGTCAGAACCAGACACAGGTCCAGGGCAGGGCTGGGGTCCTTCACCTCCCCGGCAATCAGACCAGATGAGTGAGTGTATGAGAGTGTGCGGTGGAGTGGTGTGGGACCGCTGTGTGGATTAAACGATGCACAAGGACAACATGCAGAAACATCTGCATTCGTTGGAGGCCGTCCCTGTGTCACAGCCACACAGCAAGCAGGAGGTGCCAGGCACAATCTGTGGTCTGGACAATGTGATCAGGGGGTCTCTGATCTGGCCAGGGGGGATCCCCCAGGGCTGATCCGGCCAGGGGGGATCCCCCAGGGCTGATCCGGCCAGGGAGGGCTTCTGTTTCCACTGAATCTCAAGAAATCCCCCTTTTCTGCATCCGGAAATCAATATTTATTCTCGTATAATGAAACTGCCGACACAGTGTACTGCCGGGGGCAAAACTAACTCTGGAATCTGAGGGGATTCCTGCCTGCTTTACGAATGTCGCAGAACAGGACACCCCGGTCTGAGTTGGGTGGGGGGGTCTTCAGTTATTGTGTGCGTGTCAGAGGAGCTCAACAGTGCTTGGCCCACTGCTCTGACCATGTGACCAAAGCGTGAGGCAGGAGAAGCCACTCACCAGCTCGACTCCCTGGGGAAAAGGGTTGTCCTCCCAGTCTTTCTCAGGAAACCTTTGGAGAATGCGGCCTTGGCCATCACCACCTCCTGCAGAACAGGGTGGAGAGTGATGTCATGATGGGCACAGCACGCCCCCCACAGTGGACCAGAGCGGGCCGAGCCGGGCCCAAGGACGGCCCTCATTCCAGCCAGCTGGACCGCTGAGCTACAGGCTTCATTCGCTTGAACAGAAACATTGGGTTTTCTACTGCAAGACCACGTATGGACCTACAAGGCAGACGAAAACAGCCAGAGTAGCTCATAAATGCTTCTCCCAAGAAACCCACCCTACAGGATACCGGACGGGAGATCGCGGGGGGTGTCAGGCAACCAGCCACGTAGCTGTGGGGGGGGTGGAGGGGTGTCACTGCTTCCCGCTGAGATGACAAACAGCATGTTTACAGTCATGTTAAAGCTGCCGACATTGCTGCTGACTGCTGGGGAGGATGATGTTATACGCACAGGACGCGCTGGCTGAACTGGACCTGGCTACCAGCTGCAGAGTGGTAAGCGGCTCCAGAAGGTTCTGCCCTCTATTGGCCGCTATCCCTCTGAGCACATGGCAGCAACAAGAGGGGGCAATCTGTCAGATAAGGCGGCTGAGACGGACACGGCGCAGTTATTCCAGAGGGAGCGGGCCTATCGCGGAGAGCCAGTACATCACCTGCAAGGGACCCGTGAGTCGCGGCCTGCTCACACTGGGAGTCGGCCTTTAACATAGACCAGGCAGACAGGCAGAAAGACAGACAGGCAGAAAGACAGACAGGCAGACAGGCAAGTAGACAGACAGGCTGGCAGGCAGGCAGGCAGACATATACAGTAAGAATGTTGCATGGGGTCTGAATGCAGGGTCAGCCATTTATCCCGCATCATTGGAGCATTTTTTGAGCAAAAGTGCCATTCTGCCAGCCAAGGGATATTTAGAGTGGAGTTATAAACGTCATATAAATGTCATTAAGTATACAGGAGGCCGGAAGCTCTGCTTTGTGAGGGATCTTACAGCAGTATGGTTTTCCCAAAAAGGCCTAGAGGTGGTTAAGATGGACTTGAGCTTCACCTGTGGAGCTCTAGAGGAGCAGTCTGAGACAGACGACGAGTGGGCCGACCAGGAGAGCAGCTGGGCCTCACAGGACAGTGCAGGGCCTTGCGGTGGAGCCACATAAGCACTGAGCCCCCGTTACAGTCCGGAGGGCACAGGGACCATCACAAGAAGGGAAATTACAGACACGCTGCCTTCCATAAGCTGAGCAATTCCTTCAGCAGGATGGTGTGGTCTGATGGGAGGGTGGCTGTCCTGAATGGACGGTCACTGAGTGGGGGGGGGAGCTTTCTCTGATAAGTTCACAGCAGCGCTGAAGACACCAAACCATCACTGTCACGCAAACAGAAACAGAAACTTTGAGTACAATAATCATTCCATGTCACCAACATGGGCATTAAGGGACCCAACCCTAACGCATGATACTTCCCATAAAGCAACAGGCTGTGTTCAGCCCAGTGTGTCTTTACATAAATACAATAAGCATCGCTTAGCAAACAAGCCGTCTGAGATTAACGTGGCCTAAATCTTAGGCTCCTGCCCCGCGGTCAGTCATCCTCTGCTGCAGACTAACAGGCCGAGGCCACAGACGGACACACCACGGAGTACCAGCAAGCATCTGTGTGTCTGCCGGCCCGCGGTACCAGCTCTGTGCTAACCCAGGGAGGCCGGCCCATGGTACCAGCTCCGTGCTAACCCGGGGAGGCCGGCCCGCAGTACCAGCTCTGTGCTAACCCAGGGAGGCCGGCCCATGGTACCAGCTCCGTGCTAACCCGAGGAGGCCAGTGACAAGTTTTTAAGGTATACAGAAATTAAAAGGCTTTAAATTAAGACCCAAAGGGTACAGATCAGTAGTAGATTAGTGTATTTACTATCTATCCATTCTAAACAGTTACCCAGTAAAGCATTGCAGCCTGTGTGTGGGCAGAATAAGGCACAAAACCCACATGGAATTTAAATGCAAAAATAACAACATTGAGATCAATTTCAGGAGCCATAGTAGCTTTACTCAAACGAAAATAAGCCACTGTCACTTAACCAAAGCTGAAGCCTCTCTGCTTGCCTACAGTTTAAGCAAAGCAGTGCAATATGACTAGTCAAACTGCCCTAAAGGTGTTAGCACATTGCTAGCAAAATCAGAATCAGGCTAGGCAAACACCGGAGCAGAAACACAAACAGCCACTCCTTCGTCCGCGTGACAGTCCTCGGGGCCGGCTGCGTCACTCCTGCGAGATACGCCGTGGACATAAAGTGACACGCGTTTTTGTGCTCGACACGATCCCCATAACAGCTTCATTCACACAGTAGATGAAAACGCTCCAAATCGAATTCCTGGGTCATGGTTTTACTGGACGATGATTCGTACCATGTTAGCCGTCCATGTGCAACTCAGGAGCCAGGGTGAAGATCTGGCTGACATCCATGCTTTCGGAAGACCCGGGGTGGGAGCACGAGCCACCCAGAGCTGGAATCTGAAATGATCTCAGAGTCTTCAGGGTGTGACTCTCTTAGCACAACCTCTGTAAGGCTGAAGGCTTACAGCAAGTGCTGTGACTCATATGACAGGCATGCCAGGCCAGGCAAATCAAACACGAACCAAAATCGCAAAAGTAAACAATGCTAAAATCTCTCCAAAACACGATCTGTGCCCTTTCGCTCTAGCTGGGGTGCTAAACCAGCTTAACGGCGGGTTCTGGGAGGAGATGCTGCTTCTCTGGCACAGCACGCTCCCGAAGAGACCACGGGGGAGATCAGTTCTCCATTCTGCCCCTAGGGGGGCACAAACATCCCCACCAGCCGGAGCTCCTAAATCCTCACCCGTCTGTAGAGCAGCAGGCCAGCGAGCTTGCTACTGGACGGATGCCCTAGGAAAAGCCCGGCGGCGGGGGAAGAATGCGGCTCACGGTCGCAGCAGGATCTGCTTAGCATGCGGCCTCAGCGGGGGCAGAAAGACCCCATATACACTGATCCCAGACCACCTCGCATTGTGCATTATGTATCGCAGATGATTCATCAGATACAAAGCACTTTCATTCCGTTATTCACTGACTGGCACAGTACACACTACCTTCCAGGAGAATATACTATACAGATGGACACAACCAGTGATAATGCACAAGGACTCAGGTGTCTCAGGAGAAGACGGGCTGTCGTACCCTTGACAAAGTGCTGAACAGGAACTCGCTGTGCAAACTGGTAAAAAAATAAATAAATAATCACAAATCTGGATAAAAGTCTCTGTCACATGCTGAAATACAAAAGTAAGACCCAGGAGGGGCACCAAAAAAACCTCAGTGAATGAAGGGTGATTTACTAGAGGGCATGCCGGGCAGCAGAGGGCAAGCCGGGCAGCAGAGGGCAAGCCGGGCAGCAGAGGGCAAGCCGGGCAGCAGAGGGCAAGCCGGGCAGCAGAGGGCATACTGGGTATCCAACTTCACCTCTGGTTGAGGGAGTTCAAAACCAGGGGACATGACTTCTGCTAACAACGTGACAAAAAACACACCCTACAATCAACTAGCAAAAGAATTTTTAATAAATCCCTAACCTATCACATTTTGGACAGCCACTCCCACCACTGATTACAGCAGAAATGGTGTGTCCATTTTTCTGGAAATGTGGCTAACCGGACCTTATAAAATAATCATGTTACACAGACTTCCTGTAAAGCTTCCATAATCCTGTCAATCTCTTTATAGGTAAGAGTTCAAAACATTCTTACTGGAACAAAGAAGCAGGGGGTGTGTGTTACCAGAGGCCTCTGTCCACAGACAACAATAGCCTTTCCAAGCCAGCACCAGGAAGCCAGCACACATCAGCCTGTGTGTGAGAGGCGAGGCGTTTCCATCGTGGTTAGGCAGAGATGGGACAGGAAGGAGCCCGAAGTCACCTGTCCTCCAGAAGCCCAAAGAGCTGAAGCCAGTTCTTCTCCCCGACAAAAGGGTGCAATGAGGATAACAAACAGGCCTTTTCAGTGTCTGTGAATACAGGAAGGACCCAGAGCTATAAAAACCGACACATCACTCTTGCATCAGCTTGTTAACTCCTCCTCCCCACCCCCACCCATTCGGCTTGGAGGATATGAAAGATGAGAGCTGAGGCGGCCTTTAGCACAACACGTTATCATCAGATAAGCCAGCATGAAGCCAGGACACGCCTGGCTCCCAGCCAAAAGCCCACTGCCACTAACCAAACGAAGATACTTTGGAGGGGATTAAGAGGAATGAAGACATGGCCACGTGTGGAAGGAGAATGGACCCGATGGCCGATGCACCCATGCCCATGAACATGAACATGAACGGATAGATTTGGGAGGATTCCAAACCAGTTATCAAAAGATCATCCTAAAACAATTCATTTTCCATCGATAATTCTGGAAGCTGAAACAAACATGATCCCTCAGGGAACATGTGGGCATGTCTGGAAGGATGTAGAACGTTTGCATGTGTAAGATGCATTCATCACACCTCTCTGTTTTTAGCTCAAAGCAGAATGACACTCAGATGCTCACGCTAACCAACGCTAACCAACTCCTGCAACAGCACTCTCTCACTAAGCCTCAAAACCACAGTGACATTAACAAAAAAAAGCAATAAGATCGCTTGCATAGCTTCCCATTAAGTTCCTCCAGCGCCAAAGCAGCTCTTTAAAGGCACATTAAGTAATTATAAACCTCACCGTTCCAAACACCAAGTGTTCCTCAAACAGGACCTGGCTGGTTCCTCTGGACCAGGAGTGGACAGACTTATCCGCAAAGGGCCGGTGTGTATGTGGGTCTTTGGGGTAACCTTTAGGTCAGCTGTTCAAACCCAGATGTAAGGACTCTTCAGCCAATCAGTCCTCTAATTAGGGAGTTGCAGCGAAAACCAGCACACACACCCGCCCTTTGCAGATAAGATTGCCGACCCCTGCTCTAGCAATTGTGTCATTCTTCCTTGTCAGCACAGAGCAGGACGGATCAGCTTAGACTACATGGCTTTAGTGTACGTGTGTCTGATAACAGCCTTGTCCTGAATCAGCTGGCCACTGCTGGCTCATTAGAATACATCACAAGGATCAGCCTTGGCCCCAAAAAACTGCACTACTGGCACTTATAAGGTGCCTCTGAAGTTACGGAGGACATCTCTGCTAATGAACTCAGGAGGCAGGCATCCCAGAAGTGCCCCTGCGTGCTGTGTGGGTCGCTGCTCTTACACCGAAGCTCATCTCTCAATTCCTGTGGCATCCAAAATGTACTCGGAAGCCACAGACCCACACCAGTAGATTTCTAGTCCTCTGCATCAGCTGCCATGTTGCTTGAACTTCGAAGGAAACCCACCTAATATGGAAATGGTGAATAAGTGTGAACACTCACAAGCACACGCCCGTGAGCAGATTCAGGCTGATGTGAAGCCTCAACATCAGCATAAGAAGAGCGACGAGACCTGCTGACAGGCCACAACTTCCTGTCGTCTCCGCGCTCTTCCCCCTCCATGTATCTGAAGTACGTCAAGGAGAGACTGTAACCTGATGCTGAGCTGGGCCCCAGAACCACTCCAAGTCTTCCCCTGGTCCATCTCACCCAAGACCCTTAGCAGTCAGACACAGAGAGGCAAGCAACAACAACAACAAATCAGACTCACTCTGAATCACAGTTAGTACATTACACCTGAACAAGCTTGCAGATGAGGTAGACATGCTGTTCACTGCAGACATACCCTATAAACTGCAGAAGTAAAGACTACATGAGCTGCGTGGCAAACACAGCTTAGCATGAGACAAGGTTAACTGAGCCAGACATTGGTCAACAAGCTCAATGGAATCTCCATCTTGCGCATGGTTTCTTTGCTGTCTCCTCACCATCCACTGGGGTCCAACCCCTTGACCTTCAACAATCCACTGAGTGGTCTAAATCTCACCTTCATGACCTGACTCTCTGACAAAACGCGTACGCATAGAATTCAGGCTGGAATTGCAGGGAGTTCTCACCATAATTATATCTGAAGCCATAATTCAAGACCAAAAAGAAGCAACTAAAATACGCTGCCGTCTCTTCACCAGACAGCACGGCCGGAAACGTGCAGGGGCAATGAATGCCGAAGTTCAGACCACCAAACCAAGCACAGGTGAGACCAATACAAATAGGCCATTATCCGTGTGGCGTTTTCAAGGCGGCGAAAGGTGCTATGGGTGCAGCATGCTAATGAGTGGTAATGCTATGCTAATTAGAATGGGCTCAGTCATGCTCAGGAGCTTCACACCAACATCAGGTCCTCCCAGTCACGTCAGCACAGAGACAGCTCCTTCTGGAGGAGCCTCCATCAGCCAGGAGGAAGCCCCTACACAAATCAGCCCTTCAAGGAGACCGACAGGAGCTGATCATGAAACCTGCCAGGAATAATCGTGTTGAAGGCACCACACTTCCATTGACCCAAAGAGCTACTCGATGTCAGCCTCATCCAATCAGAAGCTCCGTTTCAGGACTACACTGCACACATTTCTGATGGACAAAGAAGGATCCACACGCCTGGCAGAACCTTCAGAGAATTCTGACTTTCATTAAAAACCATCTGGGATCCACAAAAATCACACATGACCAAGAAAAGCTGGCATTTAGTGGAGAGGTCACAGCAGGTAATCAGCACCATGTGATGAGGGACATTTTTTTGGTGCATTCCAGCGGTCATGCCAGGACCCAGGAGGGACAACACAGTCTCCACAGGAAGGAGGAACTCGGTCCCACAGAGCCCCATGTCAACAAGCCCCTGAGGCAGAAGGCATCTTCACAGTCTGAATTTTCTTAGTTGCTTGCTGATTGCATAATCTATTGGGACAGAGATGTGAATTTATTGACTGAAGTTCAACCCACTCCAGCAAAGGAGGGTAACCGGGGGCCAAGCTTCCTTCTGGACCACAGGTTGACATCTGGAAGGACGCACTTAGGAAATGACACCACATACTTCCTGGAAGTCTTTTCCTGACCAGCGATCTCATTGCACAATGTGCAATTGCTGTGTAGCATTTCAACACTCCCCAATCTTCATCGAGCCGCCGAATGCACCGTCACACGATTTAGAAATGCAGATATTCACCATCTTAACCCTGCATTCTGGGGTAAGATCTCAAGAAGGACCCACAGAGGGAGCTTCTGGATTCTGGATTCACGCCTGCGCTGGTCTATAGCAGAGTCACCTCAGTTAGAGCAACATTAGACAAGATGTGCCCCCAAAAGCCAGCTCTCCGGTCTGTGGCTGTAACACTGGTCGTCACCAGTCCGAAACACATCCAAAGACTGAAATACAAGCACATCAGGGGCACCGTGACTTATGAACACCGCCAACTGCTGAAATCTTTCCAGAACCTTACACTGGCTCCCACTTCATCAGCCTGATTACAGCTCCTGTTCAGCAAACCTAACACTAACCCAAACCCAAGTCACAGAACAAGCCTTATGTATAAAGTGGAGAGTTTCCAAAACCATTTATACCCAAGGGCCTTCGCCATTCTGAGGCTGTGCTACTGAGTGACACGACTCAGGACAGCCGACTTCAGATGCTGCCAAGCTTTTGCTCTATAACAGCCCACCGCCTTTCAGTTATTTAATAAGAGAAAAAAACCTGACAGCGTAACCCTCGAACTTCAGTGCTGTGGGGAGGAACAGGAGGAGACCTGGAGCGACTCGTGATGAGACGTCGAGGTCCCCATGCATGGGCTGGGGCTGCACGAGCACAGAATACTGTCAGCAAATATTCATCGCGACGCCACGCTCAGCGCCCCACAGGCGACACCGAGTCCTCAAAACACAACCGAGAATGGCACGGCACGTCACCGTCTGAGAGCGCCATTAATTTTTCATCCGAGGAAGCCAAGGGGACAGTAGGGCTGTGGGCCCTGCCCAGGTAGGAAGCCTCACGGAAAGCCACAGTCTTCAGGCACGGGTACAGCATGACACCACACCATGGCAACATGCACCACAACACCACCACGACTCACACCTACAGACAGTGTCAAAAGAGGTGCTCATCTACAGGGCAGATGCTGGACTGCACGCACTCTGTGCTTCTCAGATCACCCTCACTGAGTGCCGATAGACACGAAGGTCGCTGTAACCACCTTTCCAGATCTGAGTTTTTTTTTTTATATTACCATCTGCTGCCAGTCAGGAGTGCATCAGGGAATCTAAACTGCCCACTATCAGTGCATCAGAGCATCTAAACTGCCAGCTATCAGTGCATCAGAGCATCTAAACTGCCAGCTATCAGTGCATCAGAGTAACTAAACGGTTCTTTATCAGGATGTCGGTGTTACTGTAGCTAAACGACTATACATCAATGCATCAGAGCACCAAAACAGTTCAGTATCAGGTGTGTCACAGTAACTAAGCAGTTTTCTATCGGTTTGTGAGCGCGTGGGCACAGCCCAGTCTGGGTATCGCGGTGTCCCAATATCAACACTGTATCTCTGTATTGCCGTACCAGTGTGTTCACCGTGCGACAGGCAGCGGTACAGAAACTTCAGAGCCGTGCGATCGCTTCGGTCCAGCTGCATATAAAAACATGCTATTTCGGTACAACCGGTTTAAGAAGCGTCCACTCGAGCCCCGGACGGCCCGGCTCGGATCGGATCGGCCCCGCCTCCCGCTCGCCCCATTTAGAGGCTCGGCGTTTAAAACACTCACCCTGCTTGTCGTGCTCGTACCCGACCACTACGAAGTAGTCGGCCAGCCTGGCCATGCCGACGGCGTGCGGCCCAGCTGCGCTGCTCTCCCGTCCGCTTTGCGTGCGCCTTCACAGCCGTACAGCGAGATAGACTCGGCCGGCAGCAGCATTCTCCCAGCGGCGTAGCGACGCCATAGTGTCGGTCCGGTCGGTGACAGGGGAGCTGAGTACGCATGCGCAGCGAGCGGCGGGGCGGGGCGGGGCTGGGCTGAGCTGCACGCGCCCGTCTGGGACGCCCGGGGTGACAAAACCGGTTTGAGGCTCCCGGTTTATTGCGGGCAGTGATTTACGAGGACGACGAGGCTCGGAGCAGAATGATAGTTTAAAACGCAGTCGAGCCCGAGAACGCAAGTTTAAAGAACACCGGTTTAACAACGCGCACCACACTTTTTAAAATACTACCAGTTTAAAATGTTTTAATTATTAAAAAACCGCTACGAAATGAAAACGCCGACTCGGCATTCCCTCGTCCTGAACGCAACGGACAGGGTTACAAAGACATGGCGGGTGATGATCAGATGAAGCAGTCTTTTAAAGTCATCTTATGTTTTGGTGGATCTGGTTTCAGTATATCCAGAAAAAGTTTCCATAACTTTTTTGTCTTACGTTGATTATTGTACTGTATGAGGCTTTGACTAAAATCGGACCCTTTCATTAAGAAAATACTCCATACTCTCATTCGAAGTAGCTACCAAAATCACATCTGGATTAATTATGCTTGGGTCTTCCAGACTGATCAGCTTCATCTGAGAAACACACACAACCTGCAGATGTTTTTGAGTCTTCATGAGTAGATTCAGTGTCTCGTTTAAATTTTGCCACCTACTCAGAAACATCTGGAAAAAATGCTATTTCCACTGACTCAGCCGTGCTACAATCTGAGGCAGCCTAAACTGACACCCAAATACACAATTCTGATCGACATTTAATAAAAAATGACTGCGTTTATGAGGAATATTGTAATAGGATGTGAGACAGGGTTGCCATGACTAGCGTTGTGTCTCCCACCTTTGGAAATGAAGGTCTGCCCGCACTGGCTCTGTGCGCTTTGCATGTTCTCCCTCCATTGCTGCTGTGCAATCTGCTTTGGATTCTCCGGTTTCCCCCCACAGTCCAAAAACATGCTAAGCTGCCAAAAGCGTCCATAGGTGTGAATGTGTCTGCCATGTGATGGGTTGGCGCCCCGGCCTGGGCTATTTCTGGGCTGCCTTGTATAGGAGATGAATGTTTCATAGAAATGCGTACATATAATTAGTATAGATTGCAGCACCCCTGAATGTCATAAGAGATATGGAAGGGCAGTAGATGGATAGAATAGATGACCATTTAAAAAAAGTGTGAAAGAAAAGACTGACACAAAAGTCAATGGACAGCTAGTGAACACTCACCCATGCACCTATATCCCAAGCAGAGTGAGCCCTGCCCATTGGTAACTCTTCTGCTACACCTGTCCACTCAAGGGTCTCCCCCACTTCAGAAGCAATAGCCATGGTTGACAGTTAGGACACTTAACAGATAAGGAATGCTCTCTTAGCGAGTCCAGACATCCTGTGTAGCAGACGGGTCCACGGCCACTGAGCCAGTGAGTGAGCGTGTCTGAAGGAGAGGTCAGGCATCCTGCAGTGCTTGCAGCTGGGGGGGGGGGGGCGCTTTTGTGGAGCTCCTACCTTTGAAATCCCATAGACAGCTTCAGTCAAACATCCATCCATCCATCCAAATTCCAAACCGCTTATCCTACTGGGTCACGGGGAGTCCGGAGCCTATCCCGGAAGCAATGGGCACGATGCAGGGAAACAACCCTGGATGGGGGGCCAGCCCATCGCAGGGCACACTCACACACCATACACTCACTCATGCACACCTACG
>JAODJX010000065.1:32453220-32484117 GCA_026776945.1 Isichthys henryi
AGACAACACTTGGTTAGAGATTGATTTCAGCCTACCCCCCCCCCCCCCCCAGTCAGGAAGTGAGGGTGCTGTGGGTGGCTTCGATAGGCATTCTGCCCTACTTTGTAGACATTCTGGTTTAATGAACTGCACCACGTGGGTTTTCCTTTCTGGCGCCTAAGTGCAGATGTGGCTCATTGTGCATTTAGTGTCTTGCAGATACAGCACCTTCGGAGCCATCGGCCGTCACTGACCAGCCGCTTTGGCGGAGAGCATCCCGAGTGGTGGGTCTGCAGGTGAGGGGCCACATGCTTCAGCTCAGGCCATGCTCTTCATGAAGTGTTTCATCCCGTCCCGATGACTGTGTGTCCTCATTTAGCAAAAAAACCTGACACACTGTGGACTGGTGGAACGCAGGTAAAACAAGGCAGCTGAGGTGCCTTCAGTGTGGACAAGGCGTAAAAATGCCCCAGGAAGAATCCGCGTCACCCAAAGGGCCATTAGATCAGCTGCACTTAATGAGAGATCGCATGGCAGCTAAATCAAGCTACGGTGACCATGTATCATGGATACCAGTGCTTTTGTTTCTTAGTCGTCTGCTGTGGTTATCCGGCAGCAGTGCTGCAGAAAGCCGAGAACGCAGAGGAAGGCACCATCATGCAGCTCCATCACCACGCAGAAAGGAGCATGATTCGGCTTTCAGTCTCCGTGGGATGACAGCAGCCAATAAGCTCACGTTCTTACCGCAATCTGTATTTTCAGGCTCTGCAATAGGGTTTCTGACTAATCGGTCACCTTGGATACACTAACCAGCATAAACAAACATGCCAGCAGAGCCATAGAGCTGCGTCAGAACTATTCCTCTGAAGAGCCTTTGTTTCCAAAAGTTCCATCATAATAAAGATGTTCAATGTCACTTTAGAACTGAATGCAAACCGTATTTAAAGGCACAGTGCCTCATTTCTTACGTCCATGCTACACCTTCTACTAGTGGAACATGTACTGGGGATGGAGCTCAGCCATTTTCATTGTGAGAGGGTCTGAGTTTCACGTGCTGAGCAATCAGGACGTTCCCGTTACAAGTTTACCAAGCCCCCACGGTGTAGACAGCGCTCAGGTGCAGCCTGCAGTGACACTGAAGTTCACTAGATGGCAGCACTCATAAACTAACACCAGGTTTCTGAAAGCTGCCTCTCGCAGTTCAGCTCCTGCCTGAACACGCTACAGGTCCAGATACTGGCTGTGACGTCAGGCAGGTTCACGCTGAGCGGGGTCCATGCTGCATTGTAAAATAACAAAAAAACAACATAAGAAATATCTGTATATTGTTTGTATTTCTGTAACAAAAAAGAAATGGGGGGGGGGGGAGCGGGCTGACAAAGCATCATAAGAATCCATCCATCCAGATTCTAAGATCATGGTGAGCCTGGAACGTGCCCCAAAGAGTATGGAGCCCAAGGCAAGCCGCCGCAGACAGGACGCCAGGTCCTGGGGAGACCCATGCAAACCAGGGAGAGCACACTGGCTGCACACACACTTTAGCCCCGGGTGCGAATTAAAGCCACAGCCCAGCCATGGTACTGGTACATGGTAATGGGGCAGAGAGAGAGAGTCAGACAGAGAGACAGTAACTGGGGTCCCGTTCAGCGTGCCTCTATCTCTCCCTTGTTCATCCTGCAGATTACTTTGACTCCAAAAAGACAATTCAGTCCATATCTAAAAGATCGGCAGTAAATAAAAGATATATTATCATTATATACTAAAGGATACTACCAGAACCCACGCGCATAATCTCGTGTAAAATCTCACAACGAAAAATGTATGACTCTTTATAATAAGCATGACATTATGAATAAAGAAAAGATGTGCCTTAATGCACCTGAAAACGGGCTTTACTGCTTGGGCGCTCCGCCCCCATATTTAAATGTTTAATGTCGGCGTAGTAGCTGCTACAGTCAGCCGTGATTCCAGCGAAAGTGCGCCTGCGGCTCGTGCAGAAGCCCTCCGGCTGTAAGCGCGGTAAGGAGCGTGAAGCTCGGTGACTTTTTTTTTCACTGACAGTCACACTGCTTATACTTTATTGCTGTTATTATAAGGCAAAGAAGTGTGTTTTGTATGCAATAAAAGGCGAAACAGAATGGAATGTGTAATGGTTCTAATCTATAGGCTAGTAAATAAATAAACCATAGTAAATTATCTACCATTCTGTCCACATTTCAATGATAGCCATGAACGTTAATAGCTCGGTAGTTATGGATATACTTATACATCATCTGTGTAGTATATAAAGTTAAGACGCTGCCCTGTTCTCCAATATAGTTTGGCCGATCTCAGCATTCCGCGTTGGCTCCTCCGCGCCGCGATGCTGCCCCTTCCCCCCGTCGCCTTGTGCTGCATCACCCTGCTCTCCCTGCAGCAGCAGCTGCTCGCCGGGCCAGCCGGAGTCCGCCTCCACACCTACAGGTAGGAAATCGCTTATTTCTCTTACGGCGCAACAGTTATTATAAGAAAAGTGGATGCCGAGTGAATTAGGGACCGGTACAGCTCTGAACTCTGGAATGGACAGTTTCATTACTTTTTTTTAATATCTTATAGTTTTTATAGTTATAGTTATAAATTCCGTTATATGCACATTTCTTTATGTATTCACATTTCTTTATATTTAAAAAATATCTTCAGAAACAACACTAAAATCCTTAGACACACATCATTATTAATACGGGCATTTAGACCCGCATAGTTTTAAACGACTGGGACGCATTCGTCCTTAATTCCCCTTGACCCCGGGACTCGGATCATGAGGTGCGGAGGTCCCTCCTGCCGTCGGCCTTGTCCCTGGGCGATCAGACGCGCTGGACGCACCAGCACCGGGGCGAGGTGCAGTGATTCATTCCCGGGGTCACGGACGCGCAGCGCTATTCGCAGCCGAGGGCAAGGCAGAGGGACGCGGGCGAATGCGGGATCTCTCACGGCGAAACCCTCCCAAGTCCGCCTAATTATGTGCACCTTATTCACTGGCATGTAAATCCTCACTAAGGAAAAATACAAGATTGTAGTACCTGGATCTTTTTTTATGCTTGAAGAAAATCATTTTGTTATAAATTATTTGGATAATGTGCAAAACTGGATAATGTGCAAGAGTGACCATTTTAAACGTAGTGACATCTACAGCCACAATCCAGATTCTCCCAGTTCACACAATGACGACTTTTCAGTCTTTCTAAACTCGAAAGTATTTCTACAAAAAATAGACGAGAACGTGTCGATGACATATGTTTTAAATCATCTGCCAAGTATGACGATCGGCAGAGAGACGTATGTTTTACGTAACACGCAACTATTGTCCTTTGGCTCCGTGCCATAACCTCCATAGTGGCAAATTCCCATAGTCATATAATAACAAAAATAGGATTATGTAGATTTTAACGTATTTTACACAAGATTATTTCCTTCCATACAAGCCCTTACTGAATGTTTTAAATGTATTAAATATCCACGACTGCTGCTTGTTTTAGCTCTATAATCCTGTAAAGTACGCATTCAGTTTGTGTTAAATTCTGGTCGCAAAGTTTGGAATTCCATTGTCGGGCTCCGGGTGACGCGGTGATTGACTGCCCTCTGCTGGCCGTTAGTGATTGTGCTCCGAATTAAGTCGTATAAGACAGAGCAGTGTGGTAGTCCTGTTTTTTTCCTACAGTTTAAACTTCCTCAAAGTGTGACAGGGTGGTTCCAGGTTTCAGACTGGGGTCTCCCATTGCCATAAAAGGGGCATTTTCCTGCACTTAGAACTCAAATGCTGGTTAGGCTTGTGGGTTCAGTGAACACAAGCATTGGCTTGGATTAAGGGCGCATTGCTCACTCCCAGGCTGGTGATGTGGGGGGTGGAGCTTGCTATCCTGGTGTATCTCTCATTGGTCAGTCCTCAGCTACTCCCGCCTCTGCCGCTACCCTGGAGCGAGTTGGGTACAGCTTCAGGTGACCAGGACCCAGGGCACCTGTCCAGCAGCCTCCCCCCAGGGGAAGAAAGTCCCGTTAGCCGCATCCTGGATGAAATCCCGAGAGCTGAGAGGTCCAGGCATAGTCGCTTAAATGTGAGGTGACAGAGATGGATCACCCTGCCTGAAAGCTCTCTGTAGGGAGGCTAACGCTTGCAACTGCCAGCATGCTCACAAATGAGGGCACACTGGAATCCGGGAATGACCCGAGCCTCGGAGCCTCAGTCCTTACAGCCTTACGGACTTCGAAGGCCATCATGTCCGATGGTGCTCATTCCAGCACTCAATCCCATGAGAGGAGGGTGTCCTCTGCTGCTGGCCCGGTGACCCTGAGAGGCACTCGGCTACTGTTAACGTCCAGGTGGGTGGCTGTCGGGCCGTATCCCCATTCAGAAACAGAACCGGATGAGAGGTGCAGAGCGGCCTGTCCCACCCAGGGAGCGGGTTAGGGTGATGCAGAGTCTCAGGTTAGGGGTCTGTGGTCTCTTTCATGGTGGTTCCTATGATTCAGTTAATCGGGTCAGTGCTGTGAGGACTGGCTTAGCTTTTGACCCAGTCGGGCTGTTTTCTTATGGAGATTATAGGAGATTAAAGATCGTAGCTTTTTTTAGCCTGTTTCACAGAAAGCCCTCGGCCACCAATATAAAAACACGTCTGATTTTGAAAAACAGATGGTGCGACTGACCAGCATGGTTTTCAGGAATAGTTTTCATTCATGGGATGAATCTAAAAGAGTCTAATATTCAGCAGATGACTAACATCAATTAAAGGCTGTGATGCCACTTGGACTCCTCTGTCTGCAGCCGAATGCTCCAAAGTAACTTCATTACGAGTTAGTCGAACCCTAGCACCAGGACACCAATAGGCATGGAGAGACGTTACCTGCTGTCGACTGTGGGATACCTTCGCCCATAATGCACTGGGGCAGACTACCGCACGCTGACACAGATCTGCAGCAGCCTGATAAAGGATGGCGGTTGGTGCGAAGCGCCGCAGTGTCTCTAGGAGAGAGGAGAGGAAGTCCGGCTGGGGATGGGGTCCACAGCAGCCCGCAGTGCTGCAAGGATCAGGCTCACAGGGTGGAAAGTTATTTCGTCCCTGAAACCGGTGACCTTCACAACCGTGTTTTATTCTGCTGCTCAGTAAGCTGATTATGCTCTGAAATGTTTATAAGAGGAAAATCCTGTAAATTAGATTGAAGACATCGGCCATTTGCCCGGCATTGTTGGCCTAGCAGACACGGCGAGGGCAGAGGTGCGTGTTCTCCAGGCTGAACCTAGGAACAAGACCCTGCAACACTGCCAGTAAAGCATATTTCTAAATGGAACCCTTAATTCAAGCTGCAAAATTACCATGCTAAATGCGTCAAACAGGACCTGCCCTTGGGTCTTGAATGTACCAGTTAACTGATTCTCCAAGCTGCTGGGCTTCTAAGCCACTGAAGATGATTTTATCCAACCTTGTCCCACCACTGCAGCTCTCTGCAACCCTTCAAACCCTTCGATTCATCTCGCTTTCCATCTCGCTGCTAGTTACAGAGGCTTTGTCGTGTTTGAAGCAGACGACTGTACAGTAACATCGTCTTTATTTCTCCTTGTAGGATCTTGAGGAACTTAAGGTCTTATGTCTGGACTTATGCAAAGTTTATGGTAAAGAGCCTCACTAAACAAAAGAGAGGAATTTCTGTACAGGAAGCAGTGAAGGTGTCTGTCTGCTGGGGCCGTTAAGCTAATGTGATCTCAGTAGGGAGAAAGGATCTGACCCAAACTGCAGAAAACATCCCATGTGTCAGTCTGTCCCCAGCCTATATCCACCCACATGGAAAAAGGCTTCTGGACTATTCCGTGCTGCACCATGGTGTCCCACAGCCTGTCATTATCCCACAGCCAGACTGGCGATCCAGCCCTGTGTGTCAGGAGGCCGTAGGCAGAGCAAAAGCTGGAACGTCAGTCAGAACAAAAGACTATCTTCAAATCCCTGTGGAGGGGGGGCTTCAGGGGGAAGCTGCTATGAACTCAGCAAAGATCCAGCTGCCAGTGGCTGTAACTGGGGGGGGGGGGGGGGATAGACATGGATGCTTGTGAGGCTGATAACCCTGTATAAAAGCCCAGTATTAATTACAGTGACACATCAGTGATGATTTTGCTAGAATCATAAATGGGTTTCATTCACATCGAGAAGAGGAGCAGATGTCAAGTCTCACAAGAAAACATACAGCACATATCCGGAAAAGAGCTTAAGTTATAGTATAACGATGACATAATTATACGGAATGTTAAATCTTCACACATAGTTTTTTGGCTACAGCATGAAGTCTCTGTAAGCGACAATTATTAAATGTAAACTTTTCCCCTTCAGGTCGAATTCCGAGGAAAAGCAACAGGACCTGGAGGAGGTTGAGGACGTGAAGGTGGGGCTAGTCTCCAGCCACCACACGCCACCGCACACTCCCCTGGAAGCCAAGCAGTTGCTGTGGAGACGCCTTCTGTTCCAGAGCCCCCCGACCCAAGAGTCAGGCCACTCCCCAGCCCCGCCCCGAGTGAGGAGCCTCCGGGCGGCCGGTGGCACGCTATGGCACAGGCGGCGCAGCAGGAGGGAGCGGCGGCACACCAGCAGCGCCCACAGGGGCCACCAGCACGCCCAGCTGATGCGCGTCGGCTGTGTCCTCGGCACCTGCCAGGTGCAGAACCTCAGTCACCGCCTCTACCAGCTGATTGGCCAGAGTGGCCGGGAAAGCTCCTCCCCCATAAACCCCAGGAGTCCTCACAGTTATGGATGAGCAGGAAAAACACACACAGACACACACACACAGGCACACACACACAGGCACACACACACACACAGACACAGACACACACAGACACACAGGCACACAGACAGACACACAGACACACACAGACACACACAGGCACACACACAGACACACAGGCACAGGCACACAGACACACACAGACACACACAGACACACACACAGCAAACAAGTCACTACACATTAAATGTTTTTTTTTTGGCTCATATCTGTTGCACAGGATTTAATCACTTACTACATTTTTTAACCATAAAAACATTTGTTCACTTTTAAGACACATAGTGATTTTTTTTTTCTTCCGTAAGCATCAAGACATCATCAGTACTGGCAGATTTGTCCCATGGGGCGTATTTAGGGATAACTGGTCTGACTGAAATGGTTAAGCCCTCTGATACCCTTTTAATTGGCCTGTCATCGAGAACCATCTCTTGATTTTTTTGATCAGGCACAGCAAAAGACAACTTGGCCTGGTCCTGAGTTCTGCCCAAAAGAGCCACTTGAATGTCCTGATCTTTTGCTGTGAGAGAGTCTGCTGGTGGGATGGGCCACCCCAGTGCCTGATGGGGTATGTGACTCTTAAGTCCATCTAACCGCACAGTCACTGGCGAGTCAATCCCAGAGCTTCTAGCTTCTGCATCATTGATCAAACATACAAAGCCTTAAGGGGCAATTAAATCAGGCACTTGATGGGATTTCTGACTGTCAATGCTTCCTGCCAAAGGACCCCTCCCTCCAGATATACACCACCTCAAACAGCTGCCTGCCGCCCTAACTGCCATCACCCGTGTGCATGTTGATACTGCAGGAAACGTGGACAAACTGGGCATGTGGCCAGGGGAACATGTGCCACATCAGGCACCGAATAGCCAGGAAAGCCCAGCCAGCCGGCTACTGCCCGGAACCTCCCGGAATACACGGGCGATTCAGATGGCGGCCACCAGAGGACACAGGTCATTGCCACCATCATAGGAGAAAAACAAACTGAATCTGTGTTTAATGGGATTTACTTCTGCTGAGAAACAGAAATGCTGTCCACCTCATGCATCATGTTTCCTGAAATGAGCAGCGCTACACTCTCAGAAGCCGCAGACTGCCTTCAAGCCGCAGACTGCCTTCAAGCCGCAGACTGCCTTCAAGCCGTAGACTGCCTTCAAGCCGCAGACTGCCTTCAAGCCGCAGACTGCCTTCAAGCCGCAGACTGCCTTCAAGCCGCAGACTACAGGGCTGCAGCACTCAGATTCAGGCATTAGCTGTCGCTTTCATGGCTGAACAGGTGCCAGTTGCGGGGAAATTTCTGAATAATTCTTTGCGCTTTCCGTCTTCTGAGGCTAACTGACAAGCTAGATCAATCAGAGCCAGGAACCTGCTATAGATTTATCTTACTGATTCCGCAGACCTCCCTGATTGTCCCAGTAGGCCATATAAAGATGCGTATCTGGCATGTGCGACCCTGTGATGCACCTCACAGTGCTGTATGAACGGATGTACGGTACCTATCAGCTGTCCGCACACATCTAAAGCGGAGCAGTTTGGTGACGTGTCCAAGAAGACAGCAGTAGCCAATGGGCACAGAAAGCTAAGGACAGTCTGCAGCCTTGCTGAGGAGGGCAGCATTTCTCGAGCCTAGAGCTCATGCTGAGTGACAGCAGCAAAATAAACAGGCAGGTGACTAATCTCCACACACCCATCAAGCACTGCAGAGGCCGTAGAAGTAGCTTTTAAAGCCTCATGTTTTTATTGAGGGTGTTTTTGTCCGAAAACAGCAAATGATTCCCTTGGGCAGGTGCTGTACCACAAAGTGTTAGAACATTGCTGACATTCCTGCAGGATGCAGGACTGAAAAACACTGTGGATGGCCTTTGGTTTGAAGAATCCTTAATGTGCAACTACATTTCTCCTTCTTGGCTTTGATCCGGATTTCCAGGCCATGCAGAAACGACTGCAACTCTGCTAGATCCAGAGAGCCCAGGATTCCCTCTGTAATGTAACCCTATAGGTTCAGGTTCCCGTTTAAACGCTTTTATGGTGAAATTGGCACATTCAATTGTGAGGTCATTTTGCCAGTAGTGGTCTAACGCTCATTTTTCTAACCTTGATCTCTCTAACTCCCAGGAAGTGTCACAAGTTACACATTATAGCTGAATCCTTCAGCAAACATGACTGATCTGTAATGGAAATCCATTGGGTAGTAGTTGCTTAATCAGCTCTGATCTCATTTGCTTCTTTCTGCACAGTGATAAATCGCTTGCGGTTGTTGGGCTGTAAGTCGAATTCCTGTCCCTCTCTGTGATGTAATGGATTAGTGCATCATGGCTTGATGATTAAAATGCTTTAAAATGCTAACAATCTCTCCATCTGGCTACTTTGTAGTCGCGAGCCTTCGGGCTGCGTGGAGTGTGTTTGCCCGAAGTCGTGGCCTTTGTCTTGGTACCGGTGGTTATGTGTCGGGTTAGATGCAGGGCCTTTGTCACATGTTTGTCTTACCCCCCCCATGCCCCCAGGCCAGCTACGTGGAATATTCATTTGCCCTTGGCTCACATCGACCCCCGACCCATGCTGAGAAAAACATATTACATCAGTCAGAATTTCCCCCCCCTCCCAGGCAATCCCATCCCCATGTTCGAGGGTTTTGGGTCTGGAGAATGGGAACGCGAGGCCCCCATTGGTCAGTTGAAGAATTGAAGTAGTTTGCAGCAAACGGCAATGCAACCTGTTTATTTTCGCCGTGTGGCGAAAGGAAACCATGACGCAGGGGCACGCCTCCCTGTTCCTGACCAAACGTGCATAGCGTCTGGAAGCTTCTCTGTGATCAGCAGAACTTTCCGGTCATCTTCACGTCTCTGCGGATGGACAGACCACGCCGGCAATGACATATCAGCGCTGTCCTCACACCCGGCACAGCATCTGCGGAGCTGCTGCTGTCACTGACTGCAACATTCCAGAAAGTGTTTCTTCCCAATAGCAGAACCCCAACATGCTGAGAGAAGAACAGCAAAACTCTGAATTCTGCTACTCTCCGTTAGAGTGATCTCCTTGTTCAGACCTTCTCACTTATTATTATTATTATTATTTAATTGTACTTTTTGAATGCTTTCCGAAGGTCAGATGTTTCCAGCAATGCAAAGCAAAGCACTTTAAAGTCAATGTGTTCTTTATTACTTGAATTTAAGGTCTGTGTTATTTAATTTATAAATCAAACTTGTATTGTAATGAATGTTTTAAAAGCAATCAGTGTACTCTGAATGAGTTCGTAAATGGTATGTACATGATATTAATATATTACTCATAATATTTAATAAAACCTGCTGCATATGTGAATGTTCGTGTGATGTTATGTATCTCACATAACCTCGGTATTACCGCTGTGCCTTACTGGGACACGCTCTCTGTGCCTGAAATGCGGCCATTTGCGTGTGTATATCTCTTTAAATTATATTAGCACATCTCATTGACTGGAATAATGCGGTGTCCTTTTACATTAATGCTTGAAATGAAGTATGTTACCCTGCCAGCCCTACACCCAGCTTTTAATCCCAGCTGCCCGTTGCTGAAACGCTGCCTCCCTAACCTGCTGTACACTCAGTGAGCGCTTGGTAAAAGCAAGGACACTCATACACCCGACCAGCCTGTACGTGCTCTACACACCTCTGCTTCAGGACATGACTGCCCTAAACCGGCCTCTGAAAGTCTGCAGAGGCCTTCCAGTGAGGTGTAATATTAATAATTAACAGCACACACGTTTGTTTACAGGGAAGTGAGCTTAATTAATGCGTGATGAAACAGGCCCGAGCTTCCAGAGGCCTGAGCAGGGCACAGGTTTGCCTAGCTGGCCCGGGTCAAACCCCTGTACTCCTATCACGAGCGCATGTACCTTTGTACTCAGTGGAGGAGGCCTCTTCCCAGGCCGTGTGGATAAGCGGGAAGCGTGCCGGTTAATGTGCCCAGGAAAGCTTTCAGTCAGCCTCGCCGATTGGAGCAGGCGTGGGAGGTGGGGTGACACAGAGCCATGTGGGAAGGTTAGGGCGTAGGGGCGTGGACGTGAATCAGCTATGCAACGCCACACAGGGCCCGGATCTCAAAAATAAAGACAAGCTGCAGGAAGTCGCTCATCAAACCTGCAAATCAGATCCTCTTCCCACTTCATGGACTCCCAACCTAGATGCCATGGTGGGGTGGGGGTCAGCCTTACATGTAGGCTCTTTTAATTTTCCTCTGGCAGTGTCGGTGAACCTTAACTTATCTGAGATATGTGATGGTCGGTTGGCAGTGATGTCATCAAGGCTAAGGAGGACATGCAAGCTGGGGAGTCCTGATGGGGGTGGAGGCTGTGCCAAGCCAAGATACCAATCCTCTATAAGACCCAAGGACCCACAGCCTCCCTGCCCAGAACACAATTCCATCGCAAAAGATACAGTGAAAACCCAGTCCCCCACCCCAAACCTAAAAATGGCTAAATAAAAATCCTGGTCTGATCTTGTATTTACTGTATGAGACCATAACACTACATCTGTCAAGTCCACTGTACTACTCTTACACGTCATCTAACATTGTGAACAAAACCTGCGTTTTTAAGCAATAAACTTTTTTTAGACCAACAATCTTGGTATGTACTTTAAAAAGAGAACAACCAAACGCAGTTATTCATTAAGATAATTGTTAGTAATTTTCTCACAATTACACTGTAGTGTCCTGCTTAACTGGCCAAAGTTTGTGGCTGCACTGTCCCTTCCAGAAGACTGCTTTGCTTTCTCACTAAAGTTCGGCACGTAGTCACTCCTGGCGGCTCTGGAATGGGCCCCAAAGGCCATCTGACCTCAAGTCGCCGGGATTATGGAGCCACATAATTCACGTTGGTGTTAAGCGTAATAAAGGAGAATGCAATGGGCGTGTGCAGAGCCCAAAGCCGTGTGTGTGCTTCCTCTCGCCTCTACAAGCATTCTTGGCCTCCACAGTTTTTAATGGTTTAACAATGACAAGTTCATGAAATAGCTCTCATTAAATTCACATTTTGTGATTGTAAATACAGCCAACACCGGGCTTTGCCCATTGCCCACAGAGGGCAGCGGAGAGCCAGGGCTGTGAAGACACAGAACATACAGGTCTGGAGGAGCATCCAGGTCTGAGGTTATGGCAGCGCAGAGTGAATGCAGCTTTCATTTGATTCCAGTGAACAGAATTACCTAGGAATTGGAAGGTTGGGGACGGCATTCAGACAGGCTCTGCCTTAGGCATAAGCAAACTGGTCAGCTGCTTTAGGCCCAGCAGGCGCCAGAGGCCTGCAAGCCCGTTAGAATGGGAAAGAAGACAAGTAAGGAAACTGAATTTTGGTTTGGGCCCGCAGAGCTGAGGAGGGGAAATAGGTGGAGATGTAGGGAGGGACAGAGAAGAGTGACATCTAAGGGGGTGACATGGTGCTGGTCTCTGATGCATTTGCATGTCGAGATGAGGCGCTGATTTCTGGCCGTCAGTAAGGTTCAAAGCCAGCTCAGGTTAAATGAGATGGGGGGGGGGCGTAAGGATGTCGACAGCCTGTGGTGTCTTGAAGTGGATTTTCAGGTCACCAAGGGTGATGCATGGTGAGCCATCAGATAGTCAGAGAGCCAGAGATAAATTGGCCTGGGCAACAAATAATGACAATGTTCAGCTAAACAGGGTTAGTAATAATAATTACACTCGAACAGAGTTGCTTTGGCAAGAAGAGAGGAGTGAAACTCTTGAAAATAACAAACATGTCCCTGCCCTCCACCCAGGTGAGTGGGAAGTGGAGTTGGTGGAGAGAGTAGCTGGAGTCGCTGTGTTGTCAGGGCGGGTCGGGTTTCTGCAGGTGTCAGGATTGGCGCTGAAGAGTGCATGGCATAAACAGGCATGAAGTCAGCTTTGCTGGCAGGAGACTGGCAGCTCCACAGTCCTACGGTGAAGAAGGCGACATCGCCGCTCCAGGTTGCATGTAATCCTGTAAATAAACAGAAGTTGTCTGGGGTGGACAAGCATCTGTTTTGGTCTGAGTCTAGTTGGTAAGTGTTTATTACTAGTCGGCTTCACTTGGCACCATTAATTTTAATGAAGTTAGTTATGGGATTAGTAATTAGTGCCGGTATCCAGGTCAACTTGGCTTGTTGCGTGCAGGGCAGGGCCTCTTCCTTCTTGTTGGGATTTGGTGTGTGTGTTGCTTCGGTAAGTATGGCAGTTGGCTTGCTATGTTACCAGTGATGTATGGCGAGTTAGTTAAGGAAGGCAGCAGTTTCTTTTGTAGGATTAGTCATTAGTGCCTCTGTTCAGTTGAACTTGATTTTTGTTGGTGTACAGAGGCCACGCCCTCTTGCTTTGTGTTGCTAATTAAGATTGCTCTCCTTAACACTTAGGGCATAGGTATTTTACCCTCAGCTACATCTGAGACAGGCAAAGATCTCTGCAAACAGGAATCTGCGTTGGGTCGGTAAGTGCAGTTAGTTTCCCGTGTTACTAGTGATTTGGGGTTAGTTATGGAAATTTGGAATTTAGGTTTTAGTCATTAGCTGTTTTATTCAGGTTTTGTTTTTTGTTCTGTGTAGGCTACGCCTTCTCCCTTGGTGGTGGTAATTAAAACTACTGCCCTAAGCATCTGGGGGATAGATATATAACAGTCTCAGCTCAGTTTTGGCTGTAAGCATCTGCGCTGATGGAAAAGATGGGACTTGAGGCATTTCGTGAAGGTAGAGACAGACTCGTCTGATGGATGGGTAGCTTGTTCCACCACTGAGAAATCACACATGAGAAATGGCTTATTTTCGCATGCAGGAGGGATCAATAGGTGGTACTGAAGGCAAGAGGGAGAATATGTCTAGATGAGCAACTCAATGGAGACAAGTGTCATACCACTAACGGCTTTGAAAGCCTAGGACGTCAACTTGAAGTATGCACCTGGCACCAATGAACAGAGAAATGGACAACTATAACATAAGACCATTTTGGATGATTTTGTTTCAAGTCGTTTGCAGTGGTTTCAGGTCAGAAGCTGGCAGTTTTCCCAATAATGAATTACAGTACTCTAGTCATGAGGTGATGAGTGCCTGGAGTAGGGTTCTTGGAAGACCATGCTGTACAGTAAAATTGTGGTGAACGGTAGGACTGGAAGAAAGGAATTTTTCTTTGGTTCAGTTGGAGGTGGTACTTCATCCATGTCAGCAAGGCATGTAGAAGTATGATCTGAGACTGTTGTGCCCTCTGGGGGGGAGGTTATGTAGAGCTGGATGTCATCTGTGTCGTAGTGGTAAGAAAAGCAGTGTGACTGAATGATCAGACAGAAAAAAACGGTACACAAGGAGAAGAGGAGAGGGTCAAGGATGGAACCTTGGGGCACACCAATTAATACCTGATGCAGCTTGTAGTTCTCTGCGCGCCAAAACATTTGGAAAGATTTTCTTTATAGGTAAGTCAAACCATCCCGAAGCAGTGGCTATAATGCCAAATTCAGAGAGGGACAGTGGAATCTGGAGATTAAATGTGTCGAAGGCTGCAGACAGGCAAGGCAGGCGAAGAGCAGACGGCTGAGATGCAGTGCATATCGTTGGGTGTCAGCAACAGTTAGCAGGCCAGTCTTGGTGGAGTGTCCATCTCTGGAACTGACCCGGTGGGCGTCTAGGTGCTTATTCTCTTAGAGGCACTGGAAATGTGATTGAGGACAGCAAAAGTTTTAGACAACAATGTGAGGAGAGAAGCTGAACTGTAGTTTTTTTATTTGTGGTGGGTCATGTGTGGGTTTTGAAAGCAGCAGAGTTAAACAAGCCTGCTGAAGGGCAGTAGAAAGTTTACCAGGCTTGAGCGATGTGCTGATCATGTGGGTGAAAACAAGTGTGAGTGCAGGAGAGGTGACTTGTAGGAGACACAAGAGAGTAGAGCCCCGGGGACACTTAGAAATGAGCAAACCTGCTCCCCCTCCCCACCCCGTTGAGCAGATAGTTTATATAAGAGAAAGAGGAGCATGTGGACAGGGCAGCTGGAGTTGCAGTGTTTTCAGGGTGGATCCAGATTTCTGTGACTGCCAGGATATGGAATGATGAGCATGTAGCAGGGTTAGGGATGAAGTGAGTTTTGTTGACAACAGGCTGGCAGCTCCGCAGTCATATAGCAAAGGAGGTGACATCAGTAAAATCATTCACACCTGCTGCTGGTTTTCCAGATTGCATTTCCTCCTGTGAAGTAATGTGCGGGGCGGACAAGCATCTGTAGTAATAGGAATCTGCATCTGTTTGGTAAGTGCTTCTTAGAAATTGGGTCCCCATGTTACCAGTGACATGCAGATTGTTATTTGTAGAAGTTTAGAGTTTTGCTTATGGGATTAGTAATTTGCACCCCTGTTCAGGTGAATTCAGCTTTTATTTCCAGTCTGCAAAGGCTATGCACCATCCCTTGGTACTGGTGATTAAGATCGCTCCCTAAGCTCTTGGGAGGTATATGTATATGTATTTGAATCTCAGCACAGTCTTGGATAGGCAAGAATCTCCTTGTTAAGTGGTTGTTAGTAGTTCGTCCCCTTTTTTACCAGTAATATGTTGGTAGATAGTGAAGTAAGTAGTTTTGGTTGTGGGATTAGTCATTACTACTATATTACTATATCATTACTATTACTACTCTATTCAGGTAAAGTTACCCTTCGTGTATGTTCCCCGGCAGCTACGCCTTCTGTTTGTTCTGGTGATTAATATTACCACTTTATGCACTTTGGGGGATACGTCTATTAGAGTTTCAGCTCAGTCTCAGGGGGGCAGGGACCCCACTTACCAGGAGTCTGCATCGGGTTTGGAATTGTTTCTTAATAATTGACTGGCTTTGTTACCAGACATTTGTTGGTTAGTTCAGACAGGAGTTTTGGTTATGGGATTAGTTGTTAATGTGTCTATTCAGGTGAGCTCAACATTATGCTCTACAGAGGCGACGCCCTCTGTTTATGCTGCCACTTACCCTCAGGTATAAGCACTGAGACCAGCTTGTTATTGGTAAAGCAAACTGCTGAAACATCAGCTTCCTGCTCGTGTGCAGTCCGGCGAGTCTCCAGAGGAACCCTCTGCTTAGCTAAGTGCCATTCACATTCCAACCCCTGCTTCCAGATCATTCCTGCCATTCAAAGTCAGTTTGGATGACAAGAGCAGAACCAGGAGGTCATTCAGAGTCCAATCTCTGGATTTTCTATGCTTCCTTAGAAGGGAGTGATTGAACATGAAAGTCAGCTTCAATGGTTTCTCCTCACTTTGATACTTCCTGGTGTATTTTGGATACTGTGGTTTATTTTTTTACGAGAAATGGAATATATTGGAACATAGTGATCAATGGCAGGGTCACAGACCAGGGGCACAAGGCACTCATTTTATTTCCCATCTATAAAACGATTTAGAAACGCAATTAACCTGTGACAGCCACCTGCTAGCGCTGCCCTGATTCTGGAAGTCACCTCTGAGCCTGCATGGCGGTCGGGTAAGCAGAACGCAAGGAACCACAGTATGTAACTGTAGGAATTCGACACAGAGGACTGTCTGCCACACCAGTAGCTGTATTGGATGGGCTATGGGAGAGCCCCTGGTTACCAAGAGTAACCCAGTAACCCAAGCATAAGCACCCCACAGCTGGACGCCTGACACCCTGCACAGGGCTGCGTTACATTAATTACATTATGCAAAGGGAAGGGAAAGTCTAATTTTACACCCGCAAGGAACTTCACCACTTGCCAAGTTGTTTGTAATTCAAACTTTCGCTTTGTGGGGTTTTTAGACTTTAAAAATGATACACAGAAAAAATTTTACAAAAACTCCAGCAAGAATGTGTTTCCAAGCACAAGTTTCCAGGTTTGTCCATGTCCAGCTATAGAAATCAGAAAAATGTAAGAGCTTGCTTGAGCAAATAAATGGCTAAAAAGTAACTTTTAGGGAACGTATTGCTTGTCAGTTATATAAAAAAATCACCCATCTTTTAACCCTTTAAGAAAAGATATTCTGACGCCAAGAGAAGGCAGAATAGGACCGACCTCTGCTGGACATTCATCTAGTTTCCCAAAAATACCATCTGCATTAAAGCAGTTTCCCTAATCCATTCACAATTCTCTTTACAGTGCACGGCCTTTCCTCATGCAGAGCGCTACGTTCATTTAGTGGACCCCTTTGTTCGTAGCGCTGTAGTTGTCCGTAGTTCGGGTGAGTAGGTTCATCCCAGGTGGAGCTCGTAGGAGTTTTACTTACACAAAAATGTTCTGAGAGCAGAAGGAAAAATGATTGGTTATCTCACCAATGAACCAATCAGATTGTAGAGGAGGAGGGACCAAGACATCTGACTGGGTCCCATTAGTTGCCACGAGAACCACCCCAATGCCTGCTTCATCCATATGAACCAGGTGCCTAACAGCATCGTCTGAAGGTCTATGGGATGGATAGCCTGTGATGCTGGCCTCTGAAAATTAAAGATTTTAAAAATCCTGCTGCTTTTTGTCTTTTCATAGGGAAGCGTATAGCAACACATAAGCTTTATGAAGGTTAGGGTTACGACTACAGATCTTTACTCTGTAGGTCTGCCTATTCCACAGCCTTCGGACCCAAAGCAGTCTGCCTGGGAGACTTTCTTCATGACAGAGCCACACTTCCCTGTATTGGCGGCCCACGGCTTTTAGTATTGCGTTCACGGTTTTGTGAAACGACCGTAAAATTTCAGGAAATGTCAGAAAAACCGAAGCCTGTTTTTAGAAAGTTTTAACTGTTATCAGAATGTCCATGCAGAGCTCAACCAGGGGACAGATATCAGGAGAGTAATGTGAATTTTTTAAGCAGTTTACCCATTTTCAGTGGAGGAAATCTATAATCAATTAAATGAAACCCCCGAATGCCTCACTGAACAATAAGAGCACAAAAGTTTGCTGATGTAAATGAATAGCAGGGATCCTTGTTTAAGTTTCATTCCTTGTTTTTGTCATTAGCTCTGGCGTACGTCACAGCCAGTCCTACAAGGATCAGCCAATAAGAAGCAGGGGTGTGAAAAAGCAGATAAACACTTCTCACTAATCCAGTTACAAATGACTGGAAAATGCACACATCTAAGCTTAAAGCTCCCCACAGGACATAACAGCTGAAATTCAAAACATCTAACCAAATAAGTCATGACAGAGTCTTTGCGTGCTTGTAGTGGGTGGATTGACAAACAGTTACGTTTATACAGTTTCCACACAGGAGACTGCCTTCTGAATTACCCAGGACCCAAAGTTCATACATTCACAGCCGAAAACATTGAAATGCATCTTACAGGAAACTTAGGAACAAAATGAAATTTTGAAAGCGAAATGAGAACCATTTCACGTAGAGAAACTGGTACGAGAAAAATCCCCGTGTGCTGCAGCGACAGTTGGCAGATTTTGTTGAAATAAAAGAGGGAAGAAATACTATGTATGTTGTTTCTTATAATAAAAGTTGTCAGCAAATGAAAAACTTAAATTTATCATGAACGAGGACCTTCATTAACATCTCCTGTACGTTTTGGAAACGTTCTGTTTTAGGGTCACGGGATTCTCCTGAGTCACTGTCCGACTTGTGCAAACAGGCTGCATGCTAGGGATTGAGAGTTAAAGACTCACTTTTTCCTCAATGAACCTGGTAAACATTTGCCCTGGAGTTCAGCCATTTGAACCCTGTGGACCCTCTCAGATTCCTTGATGGTAGCCAGTTAAAATGTTACCCTCTGCCATGTGCCACAGCGGCCCAATCTACCCTTTAAAAGTGTCACACACAGCACTGGGAAGCAGGGACTCTCAGCCCATCAGCATCCGCCTCTTCACCCACCACCCTTAAGAACTCCGGCGAAGACCATGAAGATCATCAACATCGTACGTATATCCCACGCTCCAGGGTAGCTGCAAAGTAGTAATACACTTCAACAGCAACTATTCTTGTTTAAAAAACAATATTTTACTACTACTTACAGGGACCAGACCCATCGCAGGTTTATCGGCCAAATTTGACAAATATCAACGATGATTCAAAATCTGGGTACAGGAACTTTCAGGTAAGCCACAAATACTTCCCATTACTCTAACGGGGGGAGTCCTGTCACTGTGGGTGTCTCATACTTGCGTCCCCTTGCTGTTACAGAATGGGGATCTTATTGAGAGAGTCTACAAGACCTACAAGATAATGCACACCAATCAAACTTTGGAATTTGTGAAAAAGAAGGTCAGACCTATCATTGCAAATTTACAAATGGCTAGATGGTATTCAGGATTTTACGTAGCTTATCAAAAAAAATAGTGAATTCCTTCACGTTGACTCTTGTGCAGCTTTATCTCTGAATGGCACCTTAGCTCAGGACAACGATGATAATGCAGGAAATTCCTGTTGTTCCCCCAATGCAGCATGAATTGTGGTCTGGATGCGATCACACTCAAATGAACATGATGGAGAGCATTGGCACTCTCAATCAGCTGGTGGATGAATCTGATCCAGATGTGGACTTCCCCAATTCCTTCCATGCCTTCCAGACAGCTGAAGGAATCCGTGAGGAGCACCCAGACAAAGGTAAAGCGCAAACCACAGGGCGTGCTGGTCTTCTGCAGATTTGGTCCAATGTTGGTATTTCAGAATGAGCGGGTGACAGTGAGCATTAAGCATCATGTTCTCTCTCACTCAGACTAATGAGCTGCCAGATAAAGGTAAAACTCAGGTGACATGGTGTATTGATGTTCTTCAGATTTGGTCCAAGTGGTTTACAGTGAGCATTCAGCATCATGTTCTCCCGCACTCCCATAGACTGGTTCCAGCTGATCGGGCTCATCCATGACATCGGGAAGATCATGGCATTTTGGGGAGAACCTCAGGTTAGTCTACAGGCTTAAGCGGGGGGGGGAGTCACCACATTTATACTGACATCACATCATGATGATATTCAGATGAATTATTTATTGGCGATACTATTACCAGTTTAGTTACCTTGAGTATCCAAACAAAGATGTACAAAAGAGTGCAGAAGTAAGGGTCGACTAATTTAAAATAAACAAAGGCCTCACATCTGAAGTAGGAAAATGAATCCTGGAAATATTTCTTTAGCTTCTGAGTGAACCTTTGGCATGCGTACATTTTCCCAGTGGGCTGTGGTGGGCGACACATTCCCAGTAGGCTGCAAGTTCCAGAACTCCGTCGTCTTCAGGGGCACCACATTTGTGGACAATCCAGATGAACAGAACCCAGCCTACAAGTACAGTCACTTTCCCTCACAAGGCACATTTGACCCCACTGATTAGACACACTGGACCCAGGCATCCACGTTGGCTGGTGCACTTGACCACTCATCTTTCTGTACTCTTCTCAGCACTGAATATGGAATCTACCAACCACAGTGTGGACTGGATAACATATGGATGTCATGGGGCCATGATGGTAAGTCGTGCAAAAGCATAGGGAAGCCATCTCTGGACCGGAGTGTGTAGCTAATCTAGCTTTTCTTCCAGAATACTTGTACAGAGTGATGAAGTTCAACAAGAGCTCCATTCCAGAAGAGGTGCGTCTCAAAGCATCAGCCTCATGAACGCTGGCCAAGACGGGCTGTGCAGGACGCCATAACGTTTACCATCCTTTCACAGGGACTGTACATGTTGCGATTCCACTCCTTCTACCCCTGGCACACCCATGGTGACTACATGCACCTCTGCAATGAAAAGGACCAGCGCATGCTGCCGTGGGTGAAGGAGTTCAAGTGAGTATTACAAAAAGATACCCGAAAACATGCAGCATTGAGCGGCTAAGCCATGGTCATCAGACTGCTAAGCTAAGCTAAGCTAGCAGCACAGTCCTCATGTTCCAACAGCCATGCACTTGGTCACCTTACAGCAAATTTGACCTGTACACAAAGAGTACAGACCTACCAGATGTGGAGAAGCTGAAACCTTACTACCAGTCGCTGATAGACAAGTACTGCCCAGGGGAGCTGTACTGGTGAGGGCCAGAGGTGCTGCCAACTCGAAGAAAGAAAAGCCCCCCCCCCCCACACAAATGCAAGAAGGTCTGCATGGTGGGGCAGTAGCTGAACTGAGCACGCTGACGTTGCAGAAGACAGGAAAAGACGAAAACAGAAGAATACAGGAAAGACGTTGTTGGAAAATCTTTATTATAAATACAGAAAGTTTGTATAAAAATGCACTCAACCAATCCCCCCCAATTACAATAGTGGTTTTTTTTGGAGGGGGGGGGGTAAGAAATGTCTTGCATTGCTTTTGGGGAAAAAAGGCAAAGGAAATAAAAATCGGCAAAAAAAAAAAAAAAAGGCAGGTGCATCTCCGACTTCATGATTGTCTTGAATCTAAAAAGCGTTTCGCTCACAGGAGCCTCCACACCAATGTCAGGAGGTGCTCGTCACCTGGGGAGGCACCAGCAGTGACGTGCCAACTAAATGAAGCAACTTTGGCATCTTTTGTAAGGAGGCCAAGCCTGGCAGAGACAGATGAGTGACTGACTTTACCTCCTCATTGTGTGTTTAGTGACCTCAACACAACTCAAACTTAACTAAATCCGAATCCACACACATTTCCCAAAATATTAAGATTGCGTGGTCAGTTAGTCATCTCTGCAAAACCAGATTCACCCCCCTCCAAAACACACATGGGAAGTCCCCACGAGGGTCTCTAACCTCACACTCATGATCAAGATGATTCAGAAGACCAGGTTCTAGACTAATCCATTCAACAAATTTACTGAACTCCTTGAATTCAGAGCACAACACAGCTGCATCGTCAACATTCAAGCCTGAGGCTCCAAGCATCATGTTAACATATTACATTTAGGCTGTATACTAGAAAAACCCTCACACACAAACACACACTAGGTGTGCCAAACACAGCCTTTGATTCAGCCTGAAAACTGAGCCACAACAAAATGCAACCTAGGACACTGACTAGTGAGTGTCCTTGTACCATGAGGTGGAAGAGGTCCAGACTGACTAAATTCTGCCATTACAGGTTAAATTATACTTGACTTGTAGAACACCAATTTGTAAAAATGCGTCAGTACATAAAAGGGTGGGCTTAAACAAGACCTGATGTGGTTTGCACTTGGAACTGAAATGCAAAACGAATCATATTACAGCACAGGGTGAGAAAAGCTGTTGGTCTGCAGGATGTGGCATTAGGGTTGTGGTTTCCCCAATCAGCCAGCTACAGGTAAGCGTGCAAAGATTAGCACATGGAGAATGTGAAGGGGAATGCTTTTAGAACGAGGGGAAGCGCCGAGCGATCTGCCTGAGAACCTGACAGGACACACACACAGCACTGCAGAGAGCTTCCCTCACGCAGGGTACGGGGGGGTACAGGCTGAAAAATAGCCTCCATGGCCAAAACACTGAAGTACAAACACACGGGTTTCTCCTCAGTATAACATAAGAAACGACTTACTCAAAACTAAGCTGAAGGAGACACACACAAATCATTCAAGGAGACATAAGGCAGTTTTGGCAACAGGTAACAAGGGGGGGGCGGGGAAGAGGGATGACATCACTTCCTCTTCTTCGGGACTCTGTCAGAATCCAATCCCTCTGCTTGGCTGGACACCGACTCCTCCGTCTTTCTGCTCTGGTCCCTTTCCTCTTGGGAAGCCTTTGCACTCCTAGACTCTGTGGAAGCAACTCTGGGGCGACTGGTTCTGGGAGAGCAGAATATCTTCATAAGGGAGATGGCAGCCCAAGTGCCGAAGAGGGACCAAAGCACCAAGGGGCCAGAAAGGGGCCCGACGCAGCTCCGCAGCACCTGTAGGGCTCCAGGGACTGGGCCTTCCGGACTGCTCAGGTCTGGATCCTTGTCCTTGACAATTCACAACAGCAGCTCAGCACAAGCGGGCCATAATAAAATCACAGATCTAAATCCAACACAGGAACTATTCCAAAATACAGAACTCCTAATCAGTACAGACCATAGACCTGCAGGACACCTAAATGCCAATCAGGAACTAACTAGAACTAGTCTAGTCTAAACTAGCGCAAACCAGACACTATTGGAAAACACCTGTTGAACTTGTGACCCAGCAAGCAGAGCTGTTTACATCATCATTTACAGAACATCTCTGCCCATGACAAACAAAAACAGTTCTTGATCTGCGAGTGGAACATTGTGAATCAAGCAGTAAACTGAACTCTTACCTTGAGGTCAAACTGGCTCAGCAGGTTCTCCAAGGCTGGGTTCCCCAGGCACACGGCAGGGAAGAACTCGCCAAGATAGCGCCTCTGCCACCACCGCTGCGGGGAAGTCCTGCCGACAGCCGTCAAAACAACTTAGACAACTGCCACGTCAAGAGCAAACCAGCCGTGGTTTATTTTGGGAGCCCCCAGGCACTGCGTCAGTGGCCGAGCAGTATTATGGCTACACCTACAGGCATTTCGACATGCATTAAAACCAGCTCTGCTGGCGTGGCAGTGATGCATTCTGGGATCGGCGGTGGATTCAGGTAAACTGTTAGCAAACTACACAATAGCGCTGACGGTAATCTCAGGCATCATTATGAAGGCAACACCGTAAATGAGACACTACACAGAAAACTACTCCGAGTCCTGCTCCGGGCTGGGGGCTTCCACCTTCTGATTCCTGTCACGCCGACATGGCAGTAATGCACTGCACATACCCAACCTTTCCATACCATTCAAGACAGACTACAGCAAAAACCAACAATATACCAGCTTACTTGTTCTACCTTTTAACGTTAGGCATCTTGGATACTTTTTGCACAAGTCTGGATCTGCTTAAGGTTTTACGCAGCTGCCTGCTTTGTCATTTACACGCACAACCCCTACGGTCACAAATGTCCAGCAGATGGTTCTCCTTAAAATTTTGATATTTAAAAATTGGAGTTCCGCGAATTTCATTATGTCCATCAGGCAGCAGCTCTTTAGGTTCCCCTGGGCCGAGCGGAACTCACCCGTTTTCACTGGTCTTCGTGAACCAGTATTTGTAGAGTCGGGCGCGGATGAATGCTGGTGGCTGCTGGCTGAATGGGTACCGGGACTCGTCCACCTGGATGAGCTTGATCACTGGGGGTGGGGGGGTGCCGAAGCAGATGTCAGCACCCACAGCCCTGTCCCAGGCGTGATGGTCGGCCCCACCCCATCCACTCACCACTCCTGCTTCCTTGCAGCAGCCGGTGAACCAAACTGACAAACCAGGGGCTTTGACTGTAGGGGCCCTGGGCAGCAAACCACATCTGCCAGTCCAGCCGCGGCTGGTGAGGGGCCACCACGAGTGGGGGGTTGCTCGCATTCCCGGGCTTGTACATGAAATCGATTTCCTTGGGGTGACCAAAGAAAGGATCAGGTCTACAGCTCTTATTGTGGCAACAAAGATGGCAGAACAAACAGCCACATAAAGGCTGGTCATGTGCCTACACCTTGAACTCGTCACTGTGAATTCACACCCAGCTCCTGGATCTGAAGAATGTCCTTTCACGCCTACTTCCAGCTGGCCAAACATACACACCACCCTGATTCTCACCGTCCAGGTCTTCTTGTTCATGCTGCCCTCGATCACCACCTCTAGTCGCCCGCCAACCCCGGGCATTATCCCGAAGAGCCCGTAGGAGCTGACCAGCTGGTAGTGATCCACCATGTCATACAGCTTCCGCACGCCTGGCCAGATGCTGCGGTGAGTCTCGTGGTGAATGGTAGTGTAGGGGACCTTTTGAGAGACAGCGATGAGCCTGTGTTTACGTCACAGGTCCACGCAGAAGGGATGGTTCCTGCTCAGAGGAGATCGGTAACTCACCAGGCTAATGGTGAGCATGAAAGCTGCCACCGTGGCAAAAATGGCCCACTGGATGGTGACCAGGAGCTTCCAAAGTCCCCGCACACAGGCACACCTGACAGACAAGCAATACACTCAGCGACAGAGGCAAGAATAAGCACCGCCCCTGCGAGCTTCACTGTCAACAGGCTTTTAACACTGACAAACGTGCTGTAAATAAACAGAGTGCGTGAGAAAGCTGGGCTCAGATTAGTACCTACCTGAACATGGCTGTGATGACCTCCCAGGTGAGAGAGAGAACTCCAATCCAAATGGTAGGAACTGTGATCTTATTCAAAAAATTATGGAACTGATCGTAGGTAAATGCTAAACGAAAAAGTCCAAGCTGTGGTCAGTTTGGCCAAAAGGTTTTGCCGTCTGGCCCGTAAAATCAAATTGATTATATTTCATGACACCAAAACAAACCTGTTCTCGAAGACACACTCTTTGTCTCCCAGTTAACTTCCAGTTGAAAATATAACCTGGTACAGTAGATTATCAGCACATACATGGCTAGTTCAATCATGAACGCTGTCCAAGAGATTAAGGCTTGAGGCCAAGTTTCTAAGGGAAGAAAATAAAATGTAGAACTTATCGCAGGCAAGACATCTAGGACTGTGCACAAACTAAAACGCACGTTAAAAGTAGGACATGAACCATTCTTATCACAAAACCAAACTAGTAGCATTTCTGAAAAATTTTAAACCTGGAGAAGATGCTTTAAGGAAATCTTGAAATGTCAAATAGCAGAAGTTCTGGATGGCTGAGAGCTAACCACCAAATCTCTGAATGTGCTGCCATCCATCACACATTACATGAGGCCCAGCACATTCCTCCAGCCCCAAGTAGGACACCCACAGTTCCTGGAGAAAGGTGATGAGAGAAAGAAGTGATCATACTCTCATGACTCTTCTTCCTGCAGCGCCCGAGCCAAGAGTTGATCTGGTCATCATCCAGGAGAGAGAAGCACAAGGCGATGGTGAGGAGGTTGAAGAAGCTGTAGTTTCCTGAGAGCATGATGAACACCTGGAGCAAGACCTGCAGACAAGGTGAAGGAGGGAAGAGAATCTGGAGTCACCAGCCCACTCTGCATACATGGAGAGCCTAGCAGGGATGAGGGCAGAGGGACACACCTGCAGATAGAAAGAGGTGAGCCTCAAACACCTGATAGGGGCAAAGAAGAGGAAGGGGGCGGCCATCTCGATGACGAAGAAGCCAACAACATTGAGCTTGTGGAACCAGACAGGGAGCTGGTGGGCATACCAGGCCAGGGGCGAGGGAAGGCACTGCGTTTCATAGTGGTACATCAAGGCTGCACAGAGGGGCACCACAGTTGATAAAGGAGCAGTCCAGTTCAGATCTTTATAGCATGAAAGTGGTCCAAGTGGACCTCGTACCCGTGAGGCCCCACCAGGTCGGGCAGCGGCTGGTGAGCTTGACCACGCCAGAGGCAAACGTCAGCCGGAAGAGCAGCCAGCGGAGCAGCCAGTAGGTCATGCCGTCGTGGTAGCAGGAGGACTTCCCCCGGAAGAACTTCAACGGGGCTATCAGGACCGTGAGGAAGCCCGTCTCCAGCAGGAGACTATCCCTACACACGAGGCCCACCCCATCAGCACAAACGGTGCCTGAGAAGGCAGACTGGAGTCCTGCCATATCTGTCAGATCTGATGCCAAGACGCCTCGGGCAGCAGAGATACAAGCTGGGTCTCATGTGCAGCTCTAGATTTTACCACCTTATGTGTTTATATATCATGTACAGTTCTTACTATGACTAACAACGAAGAAATGTAGTCGCTGTCATTTCACTGCTGTCACAGTTTGACGTTACAGGGCTGAGCTGGCATCCAAAACACAACGTTGTCAGAGCACTTACCACTGGAAGTACAAAAACACCTTCGCAACCTGCAAAACAGCAGTGGGTCACAGTGTTGAATTAAATAAAAAAAAAAAAAATTAAAATAAAACAGAACATTAAAATATTTAAACCCAGCAGCAAAAAGAGACACTTGCAAAACTGAGTACATCTAACCAATTACAAGGTATCTAACCGACGAGGAATTACACAGGAATGGTGTCCTCAGCCTCCCTAATGTCCTTCTGCCCCTAATCATATATACATCAATCAAGTATCCCTTTGTCAATTCACTATATGTGCACAACATACAAGGGAATCAAAATGCTGTTTCTCATGTTCATAGTACAAATATAACATAAAAAAGTAGGGAGAAAAAAAGTATAAACATAAGATAAATCTTGAAAAATATCAATAGTACTAAAATAGCAAATAGTAAATCTCTGTGACTCTCTGGTCCAAGATGCGTTTGGTTTTGCGTCTTACAAAGGCACATTTTGTGGGCATCGCCATTAGACACGCAACGACTCAGCCAGGTACGATGATTGGGGGGGGGTACCTGGAAGAGGGAGAGGTAGAAGAACCACAGCAGGAAGAAGGTCAGGCTGTCCCTCAGGGGCTCCAGCACCAGTGCTCCAAAGGACAGCAGCGCCCCCAGCAGGCTAATCAGCTCCATCATCTGTGATGTGTCCAGGCCCAGGTGGGGGCTTAGCCACAGCAGGGTGGGGTAGTCCCACAGCTGTTTCAGTAGGGGCCGCCCTGGGGACCGCATCAGCCAGCCAGCATCCAGGATTCCTTCATTTCCATAGAGTCCTGGGATGAGAGGCAGCGTGACACACCAAGCTGAGGGGTGCATGCTGGAAAAGAGCGGGGGAGCCACGACCGTAGATGGAGAGAAGCGGCCGTGGAGGGCTGGCTGCTGTGGGCATGAAGAAAGCCGGCCTCGGGGCTCCTGTAGAACCAGCACCTTCCCGTCCCAAACCGTCTGCTGCTTTTATGCAAGTCACACGACCGAGAAGCGGGTCAAGCTTGTCTTTGGTTTGACAATGCCATATGTTGTCTTTTGAGCGGTGTTGAGACCGCGTACAGTCCCTAACTATAAGGGTGCACGCACACATATCGTGCCTCTCCTGCACGGGTCAGTCTGCATGCGGTACTTGATAAGATCATATGGTAAATTGGCTTCAATCAAACGCACGAAAGACTCAGAAAATACCGATATCGTGAGTTAACCATAACAGAATTTCCCTTAATATTTGAGGATAACACTATTCGGCGTTGTAGACAGCAATATCCATTACAAAACAAATCATAAAAATGACGCCTAGCTTAAAATGAATGTACTGACTCCACGTGTAATCTTATAAAAATGCACTGACTTCCGGGTTCCAGCCAGGCGAGGAGCCTTCTGATTGGCCAGGAATGGCGGGGGGAAAAAGCATGATGTCATTCCGTATCAGTCTACCATAAATGTTTATTTTTAGAGAAGTAGCAAATCCCATTCCTAAGGAAATGTGAACAAAACCGTCCATAATACTGGGTGCGAAAGCAGGATATAACCACGTACCTACGACTACCAAAACATTTAAAAATGTTTAAGAACTTTGAGCAGGAACCAAGCCCCAGTTACTGAGTTAGGCACCAAATAGTTTTTTTTTTTAATGCATCTACTTCCCCAACACATTTACCGACATCGAAGGTTAATGGTTTGCGAAATGCAACGCTGGTTACACATAACTACTGTGCAAAACAAAAAAAATACAAAATACTTGCGCAAACAGAATGCTTTGTGAACATAAAAAATGAGTAAATCAAACGTGCAAACTGCATCAGGGTAGTGACTCGGGGATAAATGGGTACAAGAGCCGCGTCTCACCTGGGATCTGGACGTAAAACGACGTGAAGGCAAACAAGTAAATGAGCGACATGCTCCATAGGAACATATGCCTGGGCAGCCTGATTTCCCCCATTTCCCGCTACAACCCCACACCCAGCTGAACCCAGCTCTCCGAGCCGCATTTATACAGCACAGGAAGCCGAAGCGGTTCGGGTCGCCCTGAAGGCGTGGCTCTCCCCGCCTAAAATGCACTTCCTCATAAACCCTGATTAAAAGGGGGCGTTTGAACGTGTATAAAAACTGTACTGGATCGGTTTGTAAGTCTGGGTTTGATCTGGCGCAGATTGAGGGAGGTGTGGTTTGGATACGGCTGGTGAGTGTGGGTAAGGAGGTGCTATGAATGAGACTAGGGAGTATGTGTAAGGGTGTGGTTTGGTTGGGATTCGAACACAACAGTAGTAGCTCAGTCTCATGTCGTAGAACAATAGCGGTTCGCCTGCCAGGTCTTCAGTGGTGCACTGCAACTGGTACAGTAACAGTGTTCAGCCAATTCCCAGGTTAGCCACTAGATGGCAGGCAAGTACAGAAAAGATTTGGGATACAGAAAATAAACCGCAATAACCGAACAGAAACAATAGATGGTGTTGTGACCCATAATTGTGTGTCAGTCGTACTCTTGCGGGTTCAGTCTGGCCCATGTGTGCTTTTACTGTGAAGTAAAGAAACTGATGTGCCTTATATGCTTGATATAATGCTTTGTGGTAACTGGAGAAGCCATGGAGCACTGAAGCCCCCGCCTTTAGCCACTTTAAGCCCCATGCTAACTCGCACTTGTTCTGGCCTGGCCATGCTGGAGATGTGCTGCCTATCTCACTGTCACTTTGGCCAAAGGTTTCTACTAAATAAATGGAAATGCAATAAAATACATTCACACACTGGGACGAAAACACGTTTCGTGTTGCTGTCTGAAGGTGCTTGGAAGCTTCTCTGCTGTGTGCACGTTCTCCCTGCTCCCCCACACCCCTCGTGTTACCCAGAGACCCTAAGGTGCTCTTGGCTCATGACTGAGTGTCTCTGTATCTGCTCTCCATCTTATGAGCTTTGAGCTCATGGCATTGACTGGATAAGATAAAAGAATAATAATAAAATAAAAAAACCAACAAAGGACTTTTCATTTTTGGTCAGAATATGACCACATGTAGTCACTTTAGCTTCTGCTGCTAACAGCTCTGCCAAGTTCTCCCAGAGCTTCTCCTTCTACTTGGGTGATTTGAGTTAAGAACCAGCCCGATTAGGGCTGCAGAGAGGCATCTCCTGGGACCTGGACTGACAGCTTTCGAGCTGCGGAGCTGAAGCCGCGTGACCTCGATGTGACTTAGACAGACTGAAGTCGCGTGACCTCGATGTGACTTAGACAGACTGAAATCGTGTGACCTCGATGTGACTTAGACAGGCTGAAGTCGCGTGAGACAGGCTGAAGTCGTGTGACCTCGATGTGACTTAGACAGGCTGAAGTCGAGGACAGTTGGCTGTTGAATCCAGGCTAAGCATAACTTGCCATAACCTCTGGACACACCTTTCTCCACTCTGGGCTCCCCCCACCTTCCAGATCTACAATCACCTTTCCCTTCATGTGCGTCTTTCTGAGGGTGGGTGGGTTGCTAGCATTGATGAGGATCTGTGTTGGATGGTCGGCATTGTGACCTTGATGGCTGAGATTCAGACCACACAATAAAAGCAGACACATAAGTGAATGGTGATTAACTGAAACTGCAGACTGACCCGTGCAGGAGGTTTAACCGGACGTCACAGACGGACCATCAGCTTCAAGGCTGAGAAGGTGTTGGCCTACATTGATGCAGCATGGCGGTAAATCAGCTGGGAAGCAGCCGGCCAATCCGGCTTATTTCCCGTTCAACATCACAATCTGTGTCTCCGGGAATTCAGAGGTGTTCAGTGGATCACTGTTCCTCTGAAGCATCTCAGAGTATATCCTGTGCATCAGGTACGTGTGAGCATGTACATGTGTGAGCATATGTGTGAGCATGGAAGTGTGTGAGTAAACATGTGAGCATGTACGGATGTGAGTTATACATGTTGCCATGTACATGAGTGTGATCATATGTCTGAGCATGTACATGTGTGAGCATGTATGTGTGTGAGCATGTACGTGTACAACAGTCATACGTGTGAGCATGTACATATATTTCCACATACATGTGAGCATGTACATGTAGAAGCCTATGGGAAAAACCCTGTTTCCTCTGTTCATTTGAGGATTCCTCTGCAGTGCCTCTGCAGACATCTGCTGACTGGCTGAAAGCAGAAGCCCCTCCCCCTCCACTGAGCCAACAGTGCTGTCTCCTCCCCCCCAAACCCCACCCTGTCACTGCAGCATCCTGCCACCAGGCAGAAAGAGAGGGTGGCTTGAAATAATAGAGAAAATGTACATGCTGTTTATTCCAAAGTTTTGACACCTGGAGAGCAGCCCAATCGGACCGTGGCTCCGCCCATCCTGCCTCTCATGCATTGGCTGTGCAGATCAACGACTGTTCAAGCCATTTGTCCTCCAACCTGCCATTCATTCGCTGGCACATGGCGGGGGGGGGGGGGGGGCGGCGGGGGGGGGGGGGCGGGGGGGCGGGGGGGGGGGGGCGGGGGGGGGCG
>JAODJX010000065.1:32486977-32499119 GCA_026776945.1 Isichthys henryi
GTCTGCGAAGGCGGCAGCAGACACAGCAGGCCCAAAGAAGAGCCCCGACAGTGCGCCTGGAGTGTCTGCGAAGGCGGCAGCAGACACAGCAGGCCCAAAGAAGAGCCCCGACAGTGCGCCTGGAGTGTCTGCGAAGGCGGTAGAATTTACTTCTTCATAAATGTGACCTAAAACCTGATCAGATGTCCAAAAACTAGATAAAGAGAACCCAATTAAACATAATGACACCGATACATTACATCTGTACCATTCTTTTTTTTTTTTTTTATAAAATGTATCCAATACTACATATCTTTGTGTGAAAAGGGTTACCAGTTCATTTTGGGGGGAAAATATAGATGCAGCAATTAAAAAAATGATTTGCAGGTTCTAAAGGATTCACAAACTTTCTAGCACCACTGTATGTTCTTTAGAGATTAAAGCTGGATCCGAATGCATCTGTTTGAATTCAGCCTTCTAAACCCTAGAGGTGAGCCAGCTACCAACGGTGGCTTGGAGGAAATGCAATGAGACTTTTGCCAAATCACCCCAGAGATTTAAAATCGGCATCTGGAGCTCGGCTTGAAGCCAGACTCACCTTTTTAAGTAATGCAGGCAGGCGGATGGTGTGAGTGCTGCTATGGTTTCGACTCACTGCATCAGTAACTACTGAATCTAACAAAGAACACAGACACACACACAGACACACACACAGACACACACACACAGACACACACACAGACACACACACACATACAGACACACATACAGACACACATACAGACACACACACAGATGCACACACAGACACACACAGACACACACACAGACACATACAGGCAGACACACACACACACACATACAGACACACATACAGACATACACACAGACACACACAGACACATACAGACACACACACACAGACACACACAGACACATACAGACACAGACACACACACAGACACATACAGACACACAGACACACACAGAGACACATACAGACACATACAGACACACACACAGACACACATACAGACACACACAGACACACACACACAGACACACACACACACATACAGACACACACACAGACACACACACACACACACAGACACACACACAGACACACACAGAAACACACACACACACACACATACAGACACACACACAGACACATGCAGACACACACACAGACACATACAGACACACACACACACACACACACACATACAGACACACACACACATACAGACACACACACAGACACACACAGACACACACAGAAACACACACAGACACAAACAGACACAGACACACACACAGACACACACACAGCCGTGGCTGTGGAGGTGGTGAGGTATCGCTGGACCTATGCCTGCCGAGACAAGCCACCGCCCACGGCAGTGATACCCACAAAACTGAATTCTCTGTAACACTGACTGGAAGGTAAGAAGTGCATATGATAGTGGCAGGCTGGCTCCAGTCCGCTTTTCCAGAAGGATCTCTGGCTTTCCGAGGCTGGGTGGGGAGACAGATGGAACAGGGAGCGGGGTGCGCCTCCTGTCTGTCAGCTCAGGAGTGCCGGAGGAGAACCAAAACTGCACCTGGCAGAAGCAAGGGGAAGCCTGAGGTAGCTGCCAGGTTGTTGGTCTCTGCCTACAGCTGCACTGGAAATGCACTGAAACAGGAGCCGCGGGGGTGTTGTGGGGGTGTCAGGGAATGCAAAACTTAGAATTAAAACCAGGCCCAAGGTCACTAATCACGGCTGAAGGTCCCGTCAAGGCTGGAAAAATCCCCTCAGCTACAGACTGGCTGCAGCCTTACAGAAGCTGCATTTTTTATGCCAAAGAAGACTGTCGATTTTCTCCTTCCTGGGGGGCAGGGGGGTGGGGGGCATGAAGGGCTCTGGCTTGTTAAACATTGGTCCTTTGCGATGGTGGCCCGTCCTGATTCTGCCAATTTCCACATGTCCCTGGAGATCTTTATTTCATGTCGATAATGATCACAAAGGCTTAGCCCCCCTCCCAACCAGGCGACTGGAAGGCTGGAAGCCTCTAGTTGGAAAATGAGTAAAAAACAGACAAATGTCGCAAAAATTGTGCTGTTGTCTCTTCATTTTTTTTTCACGGCTGTTTACTCCAACTGAATCTGCACTGGGGAAGGTGCACATTTATTTAAGCACATAGACTAAATATAGTGAAGACAAAGTCACCATCTTACACACGCAGTAAAAAGCACTTTTTGCCTTCTGGTGCCTGTGTAGATGCCAGTTTTATGTCTGTCTGCAGGTCCCTCTGGGATTTTCCACCTGTCCAAGCACAAGACCTGACTACTGACCATTAAAAAGTGTCTGCAGCCAACTGTGTGGGATGGGGGGGCAGGGTTTGCCAGCCAGGGTGGTGGGGGGGTGGTATGCAGTTTTTCTGGATGTTTCATCATGCACCAAACCACGTTTACCTAATCTAGAACCATGGCTGAGTGACCGTGAGCTAGATCACTGCTAAACATTCACACCCAAAGTCTGTACTCTCAGGTCAGCCAGCCTTATTACTGCAAGATGCTAATGTGTTCTGCAGGCTGGTCTTAAGTATCTAATAAAGGGAGCATTAAACAGCTACCTGTTAACATGTTATCATCACCATGGAGATGAACAGAATCATTGGCATTCATGGAGGACCATACCTGGTATTGTTACAGTGCACTGACAGTCCTGCCTTACACCTGCGTGACTGCCCTACATGCATCTGAGCAGTTAATTACCTCAGCATCTCCCCACATGGCCTGGAGTGTTAGACTGGCTACTGTGGCCATTGAACAGGTGGGATGTGAAGAGAATTGACCCCAAGATGGGGGGGGATGGGGCTGTTGCTCAATATCTGTTGGGTTGAGGAGCTCCGAATCCCTGCCAGAGAAGCCACATTATCTGTCGTGCAGAGCTGATGACAGTCTCCTCAGACCTCGGATCAATAAACCCTCCACTTTCCCAGCTGCGCACCAAGAACATCGTTAGCGCTATAATTACTCTGACAGCTGATTGGAGACCTGTGGGGCTGTTAAGGGGACCGTACAGCTCGAGACGGCACACACTCCCTGCTGATTCCACTGCAGCGTGTGTATGCGTGTGTGTGTGCATGTGTGAGTGTATGAGCATCTGTGAGCATGTATGATCTTCTGTGTGTGTGTGTGCGTGTGTGTGAAAGCGCATGTGTGTATGCCGCGATCGGCAGAATGACTCCCCAGTCTGGCCCACAGCATGTCACAGGCGCCAGAGGTTGGAGCTGATCCGGGCCTCGGACCCACGCGGTCGAAGCCCTGGACACCACCTTCCATGAAGGGACAGCGTGGTGTCTGTTGCACCGCTCCGATCCTGATGGTGTCGTTACCACAGAAGCCTTCGCCGTTCCCCCAACTCAGTGTCCTCCTAACAGTAAGCCTCCCTGAGATTCTTCTGTTACTGTGACGACACCCCTTCCTCACCCCATTGGCCAACAGGACAGCGAGAGCCAGAAAGCGGGCCAGTAAAAAGCCAGGCTGCCGCGTCAGAGGGTCATTGACGGCACCATTCCTGCCGTAAGGGAGGCTTCCCCTAAGCCAGACACATTGTCGGGAAAATGATCAGAAAAGTGTATGTTCAAAGCAGGGCTGCCGGCTGAATCCTTTTGCTCCAACATTAAATTTACACGGCAGTGGAACAGAGACAAATGAATTGACGTCTCATAGCAACCACTCAGGCCCAATTATTCATCCTAGCGGCATTTCTGATTGAGCCGCCCACACAGGCAGCTTGTGACCTAACCGCCATCTTGTTTGAATGTCCATAGAGATGCAGTCCTAAGAAAAAGTAGGCCGGTGTCACCACTCAAGTGTATTACTTGCAGTAAAATATGGAGATGCCATAATAGGTAGAAAAAACTGTATAAATACAAAGGCAGCCTGTCTTATTGGTGACCCTGGTGGGACGTGCCCCAGATGCAAGGACTGAGCAGAAGTGACAGCAGACGTGAGGAAGACGCCCACTCCCTTAACTGGTTTCCCTCGGCTGCACTCCTGGGGACGCCAGCGTGCCACAAAACACACGACAAGTCAGAAGCTTTCTTACCAGTTTATTGAGACGTTCACAATCAGGGAACTTGAGCAGGACACTGGAAGAATGCAGAAGGCAATCAGGTTGGGGGGGCAGAGTCAGAACACCAGTGCTGGTGTTTTCTGACATGGGGGGAGGTGCAGCTTCAGTGACCTGGTGTGGGAATATCCGCCCGGTTTACGGCTCCATACCGTAACAGAAGAAACCCGACTTAACAGAACACTGTATGTGCTTGTAGGGACCAATTAAACATACACAACGTGGGGACAGGTTCAAAAATAAAAAACTAATTTCACATAAATCATTTCTGCTCTAAATAAATGACTTTTTCCAAAACCTTTTAAATAAATGATAAGTGATACATTTGCCAAATTTTAAATACTCAAAAGTCACCGTTCGCTTTGAAGGGGGATTGGTCAGTTTCTTGGTCACTTTACTGCCTGATTGGTCCGTTTCCTTCCGTTGCCAAACATAGTTAAGAGAACCAGGAAAGATGTTAGACGTTAGGGGCGTAACGATATTTCGTGCCCCGAAATTTCTTGATTCAATTATGCTTTGATACCCATCGCAGTATTTAAGTTGCGTTGCACTATGTCGCCAACTCTCTCGTTTATCGGGTGCTTTAATTGCCAATGACGCTGTAGTACCAAATCTCTTCCTCTGTCCGAAGTCCTTCCTCCTGAAACATATCGCTTAGCTGTTTCGAGAATCATCATGATTGCATCATCGGCCTCATAGCCAAGCGATACATCACAGGGGAAGAGATCTGGGATGACAGTTCCACTGTCAGTCTATGCTGTGCTGCAGTTTTACTGACACAAAAATGTTCTGAGGGCAGAATGAAAAATGATTGGTTCAGATAGATGACCAATCATATTGTAGAGAAGGTGGGCCCAAGACATCTGAAGTTACACTTCACGAAATTTCTAACCAATGTATCAAATCGTGAGCTGAGTGTAATATTACATCACTATTAGACGTGAAAGTGAACCGAGCGGTGAGATGACAGCCGTGAGAGTCTCGGCATGTTACGCCATAGCTGCCCAAACAGTAGCTGGTACAAAGAAATTCTCTTTACCTTAATTGGAAGAGGTAGCTTGGTAGCTTTATTGTACATAAGAATTTGCTGAAGTTCCTCTTTTATTTTGAGACATAGACTGAAACCAGACATTAAAGGGAAAAATCTGCCAACATTTGCATTTTGCCACACACACAATTATACAAAAACAACCCTCTCTGAAAATATAAAAAAATACGCTTTACACCATTAAAAAATATTCTTGTAAATATGTAATATGCTCCTTAAACTGAAACCAAATTTCGTTCATAAAATTAAAGCACCAATTATGTTCCTGGCGGAGAGGAGAAGAGTTACAGGTGAAACAATAACAGATTTAAACATGTAAATATATCGGCGGCTGGCAGGGACAGGGGCCACAACGATGGTTGCTTGTCCACTCAGTGCAGGAAGCAGAAACACCTTCAAGGCTACAAGGCCAGGCTGGCTCATTTAAACCAGCATCCCACACTGAAGAGGCTTTTTATGGGACAGAACATTAAGTTGCCCCAAAAAGTGACATTTTTAGCCAAAGACTGGAGCTGCCTTAGAGTGAATCAGGCGGATGACACTGATGGGCAGTTATAGACCCAAAGCACTTCAACTTATCCATCCTGTGGGAAAAATGCCCACCCCCAGCCCCAACGGCAGATACCGCGGGGCAGGGCACCCATGGCAAAAAGGTACCCTGGCTCAAAGTAATCATCATAGCACAAACAGCTTTTCATACACAAAACTCACTTTTCTACTCTATAGGTAATGCAGAGACATGGTCAGCTGTGACGTGATTGGTCACGCCCTCACTTACTTTGCCAACCTTGACCTGATTGGCTGGTTCCCTGAAGACCACAATGCCAACAAATCAGCATTCGGCACAAACCAAACGTCACTTCCGGCCGGGATGTTAGCCGATATAGTGCCACATCTTCATTTAGGCTATATGTACATTTAAAAAGTGTTCAGTGATCACATTCACATTACATTTAAAAAGAAAGGATCTGTTAGTTATTGTTTTTCTGTGCTTTTCACAGACAGACATCGACCAGCTCCGACTTTAATCCCCCAGAGATAAACAGCCAGCAAAAGGTTGTTTCCTGGTTGATGAGAAATAAAGAAAATTAAATCTGAACTTTTCATCAATTTCATGAAGCGGCTTCTTCAGCATTTACCATCAACGTAACATCAATACTGTCAATTTGAGCCTCATTGAAACACAATGGTACCAGCATGAAAGGTTAATTACATTAAACACACAGTGCAGACACATATCCAACAGTCATGAAGACGTAAAAAATCCATTATTCTATTCCTTTGGCTTAAGGTGCCACAAACACTGATAGTGCCAATAAACTGGGTTAAATTGCATCTCCTCTAAATACAGAATAACATTCAGAAAAGTAGGCAGGAAATTTAGGACGATAAGGAGTAAAGTTCTCAGGACTTGAAACTCCCAGAGCGACCAGCTGACCAACTTAGAATACGACTGTAGGTTAAGTCACCTCATCACCCCGAGCGGGGAAATCGCACGTCCCCAAAGACACAATTCATTATTAACGGCTGTTTCTGACACACTGCAGTGTTTAATGGCTGTTTCTGAAGGTATCGCTAACTGAAATACAAAATTAATTTTTTCTTGCTCCTTCTGTCATATCCAGTTAATAAGGACGAGTCACTCTTCAAGCCTTCAGAGCACATTCAACCGGCAGCTCGATGGAACACGACGAGACAACAAGCACAAAGTGGGGACCTTTCTGGAAGATGATGTAAACAAACAAAGCAGTGCATTATGGGCCCCTGAGTGGAGCCAATCGTACAGCATCAAATGCAAATGAAAACACCGTTACAAACCACTTGCGTTTCTCGTTTTAAGAGGTCTATCTACCCACCCACCCTTCCATCCAACCACGCTTCCATCCATCTTCCTACCATTTCTCCAGTTCAGGGGGTGGCTGACATCACTAATTCCAGAGAGCAAAGATTGTAATGTATGACTATCTCCACACGTTTGTACCATAAAGTGCTCATTACTGCAGTTTGATGTGACTTGGGGGGGGTGGAATTTAACACTGTCAAAATGGCCCCAGTGCTGCCTCACCATGAACTCCTGCGTGTCCTTTGGAAATTGTTCTTCCCAAAAGGATGGACCCATGGAGATCCAGGCTCTCCCAGAACCCACTCCTGCTATCAGCTGAGCTGCCTCTCATGACATTCCCCCATGTCCACTGAGGACAAACCAAATTCTTCATTTAGGATTCTTGATAGTTCCACATGTCTTTTCCCAAACATTGGTATGGGGTCCTTCTCTGTCACCCACAAGTTTCTTAGTACGTTGATGTATTACGACACCAAGATATATTAATTTTTTTCGTTAGCGGGTTGGGTTAGCCTATAGCTAAAACAACGTCAATTGAGTAGTGAGTTTGGAAACATCAAAGGAAATAGAGAGAAGTATTAATGCTCAGTTCTCACTTCTGGACTGCTGGTTCCACACGGGAGTCTTGCTTCATGAACTGTGATAATCCTCGGCATTAATCGCCAGCACTTCCCTCCTCCCCTGCGATTCTGGTTGACCAGCTGCAGTGCTGACCTCACTGACTTGTTCATTTTGTTCTCTCCTCTCGTTTTCTCCTTCCCCCTCCTTCCCCTGTGTCCTGCCGACCCAGATCGACGTCTGCGACATTTTCAGGATCCATGACTCCAAACAGGCATCTCTGCCAGCTAAAAACATCAAACGTTAGGGATGGGAAGGCATGCAGAGGCAAGCACGGAGGGAGCTCGGACGAATGTTCGCATGCTGGTGACGGCGGGCCAGTGCGGGACTACCCAGCTTCCGACGGGCATCTGCCGACACGCATGCGCAGGACGCCACCCTTATGCAGCTGCCATAGCTGCAGGAACTCCTCAGGCATGGCGTGGAAGCCGGAGAAGGGCAGGATGTTGTCATAGTAGTGGTGGCTTATGAAACCCTCATCCAAGCCCACAGAGAAGGGCCAGAACCCATAAGCGGTGACCTCCTCACAGAGTCCCAGCGCCAGGCTCACAAGAAACAGGCCTGTGGAGAGACGCTTGGCATGGATGCCACGGGCCTTCCAGAACCTGTCCACGCTCCTCAGGAAATCCGGATTGGCAAAGAGCATCGTCTGGTTGGAGCCACTGTCGGACAGGGCGTAGCTAACACGAAGGGATGGGTCCGTCCCGGGTTTCATGGAGAAGGCCGGCATGTAGATGTAGCTGGAGGCATAAGCCTTCATGCTCTCCACAAAGGATCTCCTCGACCACAGGAGGTTCTGAAACCTGCAGGTCACAAAGAGAAATCGCAGAAGCAGCTTTGTAAGGATGCCAGTATCTCCACCTACATCTTTCTCATTATTGGAATTTCGTTAGCTCAGAGGAACTCAATTACACTCAAAGATTACAAACCAAATCAAAGATTTATATCTGAATAACCAGGCATACCGAACTTATCCCGAGAAAATAAATGTGACAGGTCTCTTCAAAGGCTGAGGCCTTCAGTTCCAGTTCTGAAAAACTATTATTCATGAAGACCAGCTAAATAAAGCAGATCAGGGCTCAATTTTAATCCAGAGAATTAACAGTCATGGCTTATAGTGCCAGAGGTGGAAAACACAACTTAAGGCCACATACCATCCACGAGATGGCATACGGCTGTCAGGATGTTTAAGGCCACATCCCATCCGCGAGAGGGCTTACGGCTGTCAGGATGTTTAAGGCCACATCCCATCCACGAGATGGCTTACGACAATCAGGATGTTTAAGGCCACATCCCATCCGCGAGATGGCTTACAACTGTCAGGATACTTAAGGCCACATCCCATCCGCGAGATGGCTTACAACTGTCAGGATACTGCCTTTTTTTGGCAATAGCTGTCCAACATGATTCGGGTTTGGGATGTCTGTGAGTCAGCAGACTGGGACATTGCACCTGTGATCGGAAGGTCGCTGGTTTAATCCCATGATCAGCATTTTGCCGTTGTGCCTTTGAGCAAAGCCCCTGACCCCCAATTGTTCCAGGGTCTGTCTGATCTTGCTTTCTCAAAAATGTACATCACTAAATGAAAAAATGGAGATGGGGGTTGGACACTCCAGTGTCTTCAAATGCAGCCAAACTCACAGAGCCTGTGAAGAACCCAGTACCTTTTCTCGATGATGCTGGGATTCGCAGACACCAAGTGTGTTTTGGTCCCGACATCGTCGGTGTACTCCTTAGACAGCGGTGGCAGGTTGCACCTGATATAGAGAAAGCAGAGAAAAAGTTACTCACTTCCCAGGTGTACAGAAAACTGTCACCGTACAATATCTACAAACCTCATTTCCAGAAAACACTTTCTAAAAATGCAATAAAACCTAAAATCTGTATTTGGTATTTTACTTGAACCTTTATTTAACAGGCAAAAGGACAAATAAAAGACAAATTTAATTGTTAAAGATATGTTGTCAAACATTTAGAAATTGATGCGTGCAACACACTCCAAAAAAGCTGGGACAGGGGCAGGTTTTCCACTGGGTCGCATCCCCATTTCCTTTTATCACACTTCTGAATCGTTTGGGAACTGAAGAAACTAATTGTTGCCATTTTGCAAGTGAAATCTGTGCCCATTCTTGCTGTATACAAGACCTGAGCTGCTCAACAATCCATGGTCGCTGTTGTCAGATTCTGCAGACATTTTCAACAGGACACAGATCTGGGCTGCAGGCAGCCCAGTCAAGCACAGACACTATGTCTATGAAGACACACTTTTGTCATTTGTGCAGTGATTAATTGTCTGTGAAAACACTAAAAATCTTTCTTTGTCCCTTTGCCTGTTAGAAAAAGCGAAATACCAAGTTACAGATTTTTATTTTTAAAAAGTGCACCAACTTTTATGCAAATGTGGTTTGTATCAAACTCTTGCCTGGTACTAAGAATGCAAAAGAGGTGAAAAGAGGAACTGAAATGAAATGAAACTTCTCAGCAGAGCCCCGCCTTACCTCATGTAACAAAGGCTGCCTCAGCAGAGCCCCGCCTTACCTCATGTAACAAAGGCTGCCTCAGCAGAGCCCCGCCTTACCTCATGATGAAGTCCGATTGGTCGATTTCCCCACCACAGTAACTGCGCTTCAGGACTCCTCCATTGCCAACAACAGCACATCTCTTCAGGAGCAAAGGAAGTGGAGGTTTCTGGAGAGACAGCGTGCACCACCAGTCAAATGTTTTTGCACACCACAGGTTGTTACCATTTTTCCATTTATTTCATTTGCATTTTTTATTCTTGTTAAGCAGTGGAAAGTTCTGCGAATGACTATAAATGAAAATATGTCAAATAAAACAAGTTTCCTTTATAACATGCAAAGAGTCTGTAACAGTGCACATCTGACATCCTATCAGCTGGTTGTGAGGTGATGGCAGAGTCAAATTCTAGGCGGCCCTTTGACTTTAAATGCTCTGTTTCATTCCATGAAATACCCTGAATATTCTCTGGTCTTATAACTGCTAAAGGAGGTTACTTTGATGAATCAATGTTTTCTTGCTAATAATGGTACCCAAATAGTAAATGTACTGTAAATTTATTTGTTAGCAAATAATACTGAGTGTATTTTTACTAAATGTTAAGTGAGTCACATGCAAACATAGAAAATCTAAGTTTGTGCAAAAGCTTTTGACTGGTGGTGTACGCTGGTGGTGACAGCACTCCTCCAGCAGGTGTATGCTGGTGGTGTACGCTGGTGGCACTAAACCTGCCACACCAGCGCACTCCGTACACCATTCTCAGCAAGACCCTCGGAGAGCACACATGTGGGGTAATAAGGCCAATCGAGACATGCTGAGGATCCGTCTTGCTGGCTATTCGCCTGGACCTTCAGTGAAACTCCACATGGACTCTGTCCATCAGAAGGTATTTCATGATCCTCTGTGATTGGTGTTTAGCAGCTGGATCAACTGACCAGCAGCTCGAAGCCCAGCAGTGGGACCTGTGTGAGCGGCAGTATGGCATGGTACCTACTGAGGGAGCAGCATCTGTGCAGTGAAACAGGAAATAACTTGTCAATAAAGGTCGGTCACACTGAAAGAGAGTCGCCGGCTTGCCCTGAGAGACAGGGGCCCGAAAAAATATGGAATATAACTAGATTGGTTGGGGTCGGGCGCCCAAAATGTCTAGTGGCGCCTCTGGCTGCGTGTGAGTGACATCAAAGAAGCCTGGGGTGAGGGTTAGGCGAGCCGTTGTTGGTGAGGGTTAGACGAGCTGTGGTGAGGGTTAGGTGAGCTGTGACAGCGTCCAGCCCAGCGCTGCTGTCTGACGGTGGAACTCAGGGACCAAACAGCACAACGAAACAGGTTCACAGCTTTAAAAACAAATAAAAATTAACCTGGACATCAGGCAAGAAGCATGACTAACTTCTCATTTGAACAAACCATAAAGAATTTTTCCAGTAAAGAAGTGAATAAGCAATAATATGAATAAAAAACATTTAGTATAAAGTACATTAAGAAAGCAAAAAACTGTACATCAGGAACTGGTACCACGAGCTGAAATTAAATCTCTTCTTGGCATCTCAAGCAGACTGAGAAGAGCTGAAGATAAAGGAGACATCTAGCAAGGTCTGTGGGGCCCTTAGCCGAGAGCCGTGGAAGCTCACCTGCACAAACAGGGGGTAGGTGACCTTGTTCACCGTGTGTGAGTGGTAAAGCTCCCCGTCGTACCACAAAACCTTCCCCATGGGCGAGTTTTCCTTGGTTATGGCAAACATCTGCTTAGGCTGACAGCAGTCCTCCAGCAGCTTCCTGTGGAGCAGAGCGCACACGGCGTGACTCACATCTGCCACATGCAAAACACCAAGCCAATGGATCCACACTGGGGGTTAAGGCTGCTAGACCCACAGCTCTTCTGTTGTTCCAAACTTACATATATTTACTTACCCATAAAACACCATTTTACCCATGTATATAGCATCCATCCATCCATCCATTTTCCAAACCGCTTATCCTTACTGGGTCGCGGGGGGTCCGGAGCCTATCCCGGAAG
>JAODJX010000065.1:32506968-32517183 GCA_026776945.1 Isichthys henryi
ACAGACACACATCCCTCACCCTGCTGACAGACGCACATCCCTCACGCTGCTGATAGACGCACATCCCCTGCTGACAGACACACATCCCTTACCCTGCTGACAGACGCACATCCCTCACGCTGCTGATAGACGCACATCCCCTGCTGACAGACACACATCCCTCACCCTGCTGACAGACGCACATCCCTCACGCTGCTGATAGACGCACATCCCCTGCTGATAGATGCACATCCCCTGCTGACAGACACACATCCCTCACCCTGCTGACAGACGCACATCCCTCACGCTGCTGATAGACGCACATCCCCTGCTGATAGATGCACATCCCCTGCTGACAGACACACATCCCTCACCCTGCTGACAGACGCACATCTCCTGCTGACAGACGCACATCCTTCACCCTGCTGACAGACGCACATCCCTTACCCTGCTGACAGACGCACATTTTGAACTCTGGATCTGCATCCCCCATTCGCTGAAGAGCAGAAGCAGGACATTCTCCATCTTTAAATGGCCGAGTGGCCAGAGAGCTTCTGTATGCAGAAATACAGTCAGCATCTGTTTTTACGGGGGCCGTTTTTTAACATTCCTCTTTCTTTTCACGATGTCCTTAACCTCTTTATAAACTTTTATAAACATGTTGTTTAATTTAAATTTTGATTAGCTAAATGCTTTTGTATGCATTCTAGTTTCAGTCTTTATTAACGCTAAAAATCTTGTTCCATACTCATAATAACCTTGCCTGCGAATTCATGAGGAGATTCTTAATGTCTGGGCGCATGACGCCAACCTGCCTGCTTTGCTTCTCTGCCTTCCAGGCAGCCGCCGTGTGGCTTCCAGAGACCCGAGCAGCACCTTAACGAGCTTGGCGCGGGCTCAGACGGCAGGGGGCCAGGGGCCAGGGGCCGGGGGCTGGAGCTTAAAGTACAGACTCTGAAGGACAGGCGAGGACGGCGTCCACACTCGCAACTGTGTGACTCTCAGCTAGAATCGCATATGCGGGGAGCGGTACAGGCGTTAGGAGGTGTCCTCCAGCAGATCCTCAGAGACAGCTGAAGGTCTGGTTGAGTCCTTGGCCAGGAAGGTTGACGTTATACAACGAGAAATACTGATGATGATGGTGATGATGACTTCAGGGTCAGACAAGGTCTTGGCTTCAGTATGGATCACCTGCATAAGCTGAAGTCCAGCTGTGAAATCCTGGCATTAGCTTTGTATTACAGCTATAAAAGGAGAAAGAGAGACGAGCAACAGGAGGTGTAGCATCTTCCTGTTACATGACACGCTCATGCCACCCAACCAGCAGCAGTGTTTACTACCGTTAAAACATTTGTGTGGAGCATCGGGGGGACAGAATCAACAAACTTACTTCTGCGCCAACCTGGCCCTCAGAGCCACCGGCCACACTGGCGGGTGAGAGGTGTCACCTAGCAGAGCCTGAAACACATCCAGAGTGGGACAGAGTCATGTGACTAACTCTGAAGGTGGAGGCTGTCAGACCGCCAGCTGGACCTCTGAAGGTGGAGGCTGTACAGAGAACAGGAGACAAGCACTGAACTGGGGAAGGTGGCGCTGGCACATAGGAGGAGGCCCTAGTGAAATACACAATGTAATCTCTGGGAATAGCTGGAAGCTTCTCTAGACTTCAGCTCAGAGATGAACTGTAGCTTATCAGGGGCTGTCGCTCCACGCAGGAGCAGAAATCTCCAGGGGAGGGGTCACAAGCCGGCACTGCCCACCCCCACCCCCCCTCAGGGTAACCCAAGCCTCCGCTTTCGTCTGCAGCTATGAGCATGTGCGCAGTGATCTCTTAATGACAGGCAGGCATGTGGCTGTGATGACTGTGTGTCCCCAATTGTGCTTTGTATATGGCAGCCGGGAGAGGGACAATGGTATGTTTTATTTGTAGGTGATGAAATCTGCTGCACTGCCTTTGTGCCGCATGAGGTCACGGCGCAGATGAGATCTACACTAAACTGTACGGAATTAGGGACTCTATTTTAGGATAGGTGGACGATGCTGCTCCTAAAGATCCTATCGCTCCTGGATCCACAATGGGATCCACCTGCAGCTACACTGACGTCAGACACAGATCAGGTTCAGGCACCTCAGGCACGGATCCACCAGCAGGGGGCTCCTAAGCTCAATGTGCACATGAAGCCAAGGTGGGTTTGTTGTTTCTGGGCCCTGACTTACATCCCCCCCAACCCCCTATCTCCTAAATAAGGAATGTGTTTATTTAATTTTTAGTGTAGTGACTGTTTGTGGGCAACAGGGGGCCCTTAACAGTCAGGGTTCCACGGAAATGCATGGTTTGAGAGATGGTAAACATCAGGTATACAGGCCTACAGCTATACAGGTACACAGGTAAACAGACGTACAGCTTTACAGGTTCACAGGTAAACAGACGTACAGCTTTACAGGTTCACAGGTGCTCCTTCCCTCTGATCTAGTGCTGTCTGTCTGACATTCTTCTAGTCCATACTAAACAGACCACATTTCCTCACAGAACTATCATTGCAGTCTGCACCTGTGATGCCAGGCTTGGCACCTTAAAGATATCCTCATATCCTCATATGAACACGTGAACATACACATATGAATATGAACACGTGAACATACACAAGAGTCAAACGGACCTGAACAGCGCACGCTCTGCCTGGGGGCGACTGGGCTACATAGTGCTGAACTCTGCCCAGACACAAGCTCCAGCCTAAAAGATGCACCTTCTGTGTTCTGCCACTAGAGGGAGAACATGCAGAATTCTGCTCCATTCACTATCTTTGTCAAGGATGAGGTTATGATTTAAAACGCAAACCAGTTGCTGTATTGTATTGTTTTGCATACATGTAGTAGATAAGAGCCTAATAACTTCATTTATTTCGATCATTATTGCATCATCCTGTGGTGATAGCCCCCCACCACTGATGGCCCTGCACCTTGTGTACCTGCAGCAGTGCTCAGTGGTGCCCTCTAGTGCAAAGTCCATTCTCTTGCAGGAAGGAGATAGAATGTGCGGTTTGTCAAACACACAGGGTGTCCCGACGGCCTGCAGCACCAGGCTAAAGCGCGACAAGCTGCCCCCCATCTCCAGCCCCTACAGGCCCACATCCTCCTGCAGCCCGCTGACTCAGCCACAGACGGTCACCACCTGTGGTTGGAGGCCACTGGAGCAGCTCCATCAGGTCGTCGCTGCCTCTGTGGGGCAGCAGACACCCTCATGTTAGACACAGAATGAAGAACAACGGCCCTTATCCCCCTTCTCCCCATAATCAGACTGACACAGATCTCATTACTTACATGTCAGTTAGTATCAGATACATGGTATACAGTGTTTGATGCATAGATTTCTACACAATGAACATACACCACAATTCAAGACAAAATCTAAAAGAAGAACAGAGATATTTGGTCCGTACCATCTTGTAGGTTCATTACTGCAGACCTGTCAGTCAAGCGCTGCATCTGCCCTGTACCAAGTTTGACGATGTCATAGACATTGTGTGAACATCAGACAGCATTACATGCTGAGTCACTCTGTGATGCTTTGCAAAGAGGAATCCCTGCGTTCTGGATTCCAAAGTGACGGATTCTGGGTTAAAGGGAGGTCACGGCCTCTTTCCATAAATGTCATGCAGATCCCTTAAACCTATAAGTGGCGCCCCAGATGGAGGCCGTTTCATCTGTGCTTAAATCAGCCGAGAGCTAACATTCGATTCCCCCACATTCAACATTTCTGAATTCATGGTTCAAGTTTGCATTAATTTTGCCAAAGCAAAGCGTGTTTCTGGGTCACTGTGTACATCAGGTGACAGCAGCTGAAGAGGCTTAGCCATCTGACCCACTCTGCCCAATCACAGCGGCCAGCCAATCAACCGGCTGCATTTCCCATAGCTTTGTAATTATGGGACTAAATTTTTCACATTGTCATGGTTACGTAAAAGCACCACTAGCCAATAGTCAGGGAGAGAGTAGACATAGTAGCTTTGGCTGGGCTTCCCCTGAGTTACGCTGTCAGGGCCAAGCTAAAAACAGAGCTGTGAAAACAAGAGCACTGCAGGGATTTGTTACATTAATTTAAATTAAATGTCAAAGCCTCTCATCTGTCAGACAGGTACTCTGCCTTAGGAGGAGATGTGTTCATACGGCTGATATATTTAGCACGTGTTGTTCTGCTCCCGAAATATTCTTGGTATCCCTGGAAGGTGGTGTCCTGCCCCCAGCCAAGGCTGCAGCCGCCTGAACCAAGGTTACACCGGCATCTGAGCCCCCTGAATAAGGACAGGAACATGTCAGCTGTTTGACAGTCAGCAGCGACAGAATCGGGTGTCAGAGGAAGGGGACACCTGCCTTTTATCTGTCCTGCACTGGAGTCACTCAACGATCCCCCCCCCGAAAGCTTTCAGCAGTTTATAATTTATTGTCTGTATCAGCATGTAGTGATATGTACCCTCGAAGTAACTAAGTTATTTGCATGTGTTAATGAAAGAAAACTTTTATCAGTTTATTTTACACATTCCTGATTCTAGAAGATATGTTCCAACTATTATGTTTGACTTTATGTGACTGCAGAATAAATGATTTCTACCACAAGCATGAACACCTGCTAAAATAGACAGGTGAATCAAATAAGCTAGAATGAGTTTAAGCCCAGTTTCTAGAAATCAGTTATACTAAGGTCAATAACTGTCTGCAGTTTGAACATTTAAAAATCCACCCAAACTTGGTAACCTTTTTGTTTCTAAGAATAACGTCCTTAGAGTTATAAAAACAGCCAAATTACAAGTCCTACCAAATATTTAAATGAGTTTTCTTCCATTCAGCTCTATGAGTCATGGGTTTATTTTAACCTGATAAAAAGTTGAATTCCGCTGAGAGTACACTGAGACTGCACTGAGACTGCGCTGAGAGTGAGCTGAGAGTGTGCTGTGAGTGCGCTGAGAGTGCGCTGAGAGTGAGCTGAGAGTGTGCTGAGAGTGAGCTGAGAGTGCACTGAGAGTGTGCTGAGAGTGCACTGAGAGTGTGCTGAGAGTGAGCTGAGAGTGCGCTGAGAGTGCGCTGAGAGTGCACTGAGAGTGAGCTGAGAGTGTGCTGAGAGTGAGATGAGTGCGTTGAAAGTGCGCTGAGAGTGCTCCGCCACGATGAACAGGCTGTGAGAGCTGGTGTGACAGCATAAAGCCCTTTAGCGGGGGACCATCCCCACAACCTCATCTCAGGGTATTGTCTGAATACCAGGAATAAAGGCTGTCAATCATTATCCTTGCCAGTGATCCTTTCAGCTGGCTTGTCATGCTGCTGCTGGAAGTCTTCATTAACAGCAGAGGCCTCCCCCAAAGGGAACTCGCTCAGTCGCCCTGGGGTGGACGAAGGGGGACTCACTTCGTTACCCCAGGGGCTGTAGGTTTGAATCTGGCCTATGTCTTGGTGATTCAGTTAACTGAATGTGTCCTTGTACGTGAATCCCCCCCACAAGACCCTGAGTCCTGTACAGGCTGAACCTGGACAGCACCCCCTTTCCAGGAAGGGTTTCCACCCCACCATGTCCTTCACTTGGTAAGTGGTTTCTCAAAGCAGGTTGTCTCCAGGGCTGTAAGATCATGCCCCGCTCTAGCTTTGAATTGTTGGGTGGGCAAGAAGATTACCTTGGGGGTGGTGCTAAGGGCTGTAGGAGGGTGGATGCTGGTGTTAAAGATTTCTGAGTAGATGTGGGGTGGGTGCCATGAGAACGATCTGTGGGCCAGATTTACTATGTTTACCCCATCCATTTTTCCCCAAGGTGAACCGATCTTATGACAGGGGGGACCAGGCAGACTGTGAACCCCAACCCTGGAGGTGGGCCTGTGTGAGCTATTGTTCTCACATAGAATACAAAAATAGCACAGAATAACACAATAAAAATGAGCACTTCTATAAAACACAGTCTCACACTTTGCTATCCACTGTACCACATTTACCTCATTCTTAGACACTTTGCATCTTGGATCCGTTTCTTCACGCCCGCCGGGTCTGACTGCAAGAGTCTGACATGCCCGGTTAATGAGGTAGGCAGCTTTTCTCGTCAAAGACATGACAGGTGTCAGGCTGTATTATTGTAACACTTCCCTCCTCGGCCCAGCTGGTCACGTTTGGCACATGGCTGCAGGCCGGCCCATTCTTGGGGACATGCGCTATATTTATTGTCCAGTAGCTACAGGAACATAAAAGCAGCTATTGTCAGCGATCTGTGGCGCGAGGAACAATCAGTCTGTGCCAGAGAGGCTGAGGTAAGGGCCAGCGGTGTCAGTGATGGGGGGGGGGGGGGGCAGGCAGCTTAAGCTGCCGCTTAACCAAGCGTGTTCAGGATATCTAACACTGATGCTTTCCATCAAATCGTCTGTGAATGAAAATTAATCTTTATGCTTTTTTTTCTTCTAGACGGTTTCACAATGTCAGAGTAAGTAAACCTTCAGTCGAATTTGTCATGTTCATTGTTTTTAGGTAAAACTCTTCAATACTTGCTTAATGTTTTCTAAGCTTCAGGATATGCGGTTCAGTGGATTGTTTCCATCCCTGATTTTACTCATTTTAGCAGTTTCAAGTAAAACTTAGTATCAACATGCATTTCAATATAAACTATACAGTGGACTTTTCTAATTGTCTTTTCTGAAATTTGCCTATGAATTTCTCTGAAGTCCCCTGTCACATGGGTTAGAAACATTCAGCAAAAATGGCAACAAGCAAACATACAAACAAACATGCATCCGTGTTTCTAACTATTTCTCTCCCTTCGTTTGTTTGTCCTCCTTGGTGTCTTTGGCTCTAACAGTGAGGTAAGCATTTACTTCTCATGCTTAAAATGTCCAAAAAAAAAGTACAGTAACAGAATCGTAATTCACATTCTGTACAAACACCTTTAAGTATCACCATTAAGATCCCCAAAGGATTATCGTCCATGTATGCAGGATTGCCAGCTCTCACACATCTGGCCTGACACTCACGCTTTCAGACTCTCACGCTCACGCAAGAAACCTTAAGGCAAATTTATATTATTCCATTATAAACCTAAAATTAGCCACAGCAAAAGCGTTGGGGTAGTGTGCAAACCCTGCAGACCATTTACAAGGTAATAGGACTGTTAGCTTCTTGTAAATGCATGTGCATGTGTGTGCAGACTCTCGAGCTGAAAAATCTCACTCCAGCCAGTGAAGAAATTTGCCAGCCCTGTGTTTGTGCCTGTAAATCTGTATCTATAATGTAAAGTTGCTGTAAAATGGATCTGAAAGAGGTGTCGGGTGCTGATTTGCACTGGACGCCCCTCTTGTGACTCTGCTGACCACGGCTGCTGTGTCTCTCCCACAGGAGCCCAGCATTCCCAGGCCTCTGCATCCCAAGGCAGAAGCCAAGGTGTGTTCAGGGCCGGTGCTGCATTTCGCACACAGCTGCCGTGCCATCGGCCTTCTTAAGGGACAGGGACACACTGAGAGCAGCCCCCCCAGTCACCGTGACTACGGAGGCAGGTCCAGCATTGTGCTACTTCACAAACGTCTGAGATCACACCTCCGCTGTCCCGAGATCTGACTGCTTACGTCCTCTGAACACTGGCTGTTTCCATTCAAGGCTTTAAAAAGTTTCCCTTACTCACAAAGAGCTTCCCCTAAATTGATAGAAGTATAAAATTAGATTACATTGGATTGCTTTTGCACAATGTATAAGTACTGACAACAAAATGCAGTTTGGCATCTAATCTGTAAGTGATGAATAGTTAGGAAATGTATATCTATACACATTGACCTTGGAATAGACTAATGTGAATATCAGCCCCAAGTGACTTACCCTCCTCACTTTTTTAGCCGAAGTCAAAGATTTCAGCGTCCCGGAAGCTCTCGTTAAAGGTTGGTCTCCATTTGAACCTGAGCTTTGCCTCTAACCTTCATACACCACGCAGAATCTTGTGCTGCCCTAGATGGGCGTTCTCACCTATGAGTCCCTCACACAGATCCTCCTCTTGACCCGGGCCATGGAGGACCTGGAGAAGGAGAAGATGGATCGGAACGAGGAGAAAGTGCGATACCTGGCAGAGAAGCTGCCCCCCCTGCAGCTATCGGGGCTGTCAATGGACGAGATGCAGGTGAGCGGGCGAAGGGGGTGGTACAGGGACTGCAGGTCGGCGGTGTAATGACCTCACAGACACACCAGTGCACAAACATAAAACGGCTGCAAAAGCACAGGCCACTTGTGTAGCTCACAGCGTGAGCTCTGCATGGGCGCGATGCCGTCATATCAATCAACCTTAAGGAAACCGATCGATAAACTCATGGTTACTGTTTTCAGTGGAATGAAAAAAAAAAAGAGTCAGCTGACGACCACAATGCTTCTGTAAACGTGCAAATGCTGTTTTTTATGTGCAGAAACGGTGCAAGCAGCTTCATGCGAAAATTGACGTTGTGGATGAGGAGCGATATGACTGCAAAGCCAAAGTTATCAAGAACAACAGAGACGTACGTGTTTCTTTACGTTTTTCACCGCAGATCACTGTTGTGAAAGTGTAACACCACCAGAAAGATGGAAGCCGTCCCCAGCAGTGACCTTGGCGTCGGTTGATCTATGATACTTACACTATCAAGGAGTCAAATCTACAGCTGCCACGTCCATCCTGCACCCAGCACGTAACACTGTGGTTCTGACCCGATCCAGATCCATGAGCTGAAGCTGAAGGTGCAGGACCTGGGAGGAAAATTTAAGAAGCCGGCGCTGAGGAAAGTGCGTGTGTCGGCCGACGAGATGATGCGTGCTCTGCTGGGCTCCAAGCACAAGGGCTCCATGGACCTGCGTGCCAACCTCAAGTCCGTGAAGAAGGAGGACATCAAGCAGGAGAAGGTATAAGGCCACAGGACTGTCACCAAAAGAGCCCATGTAGAATAACCCAGCAGATATTACATATTTCTTTACTCCACATTCTATGTGTGGCTTCAGGCCTTATCTTGAGTTATAAAACTGAAGAGAGGGGATAGGTACACATGGTATGGAGACAGACGTCACGGATCTTCTCCACGTGTGGAAACATGACCTCAGTAGTGGCAGGCAGCACAGGTGGCATGACGGAATGTATCATAAACAGCAGAGCAATGTGGCATCATGGCCAGGTCCACCTGTCACCCATAAGTCAGACGTAGGGGTGTGTCATGTGAAAATGCCGCATCTGACTCCCCCTATGGTCACTGCCTCCCCCCACAGGTCCTGACCACCGAGGTAGGAGACTGGCGCAAGAACGTGGAGGCCATGTCAGGCATGGAAGGCAGGAAGAAGATGTTTGATGCTGCTGGAGGTGGCCAGTGAGGCCTCTCCCCAGTGTGAAAAAAGAGGAGGAGGAAGAAGGCTGAACTGAATGGGGTTTGGGGGGGTGGGGGTAGGAACTGCTGAGCATGGCCTGGACCAGCAGTGCATACAGAGTGCAGACCTTTTCAGTGACACCCGGGCATCATTTGTGATACCAGCGTTTCTCCGCCTGCATGTGAGCACAGGCACTGTGGAGAGAGCGTACACTTGCCTCACAGGCCGAGTTTATTTATTTATGTTGTTTCTGGAAGTTTGTTCTCAATCCGCAGTTTAATCATCCAGCACAATCTGCTTTACAGCCAGTTGCTTGCTGTTCCCAAACTTAAAAGGAAGTCGTCTCACATAAATCAAAAAATGACATTTATTTTACCACGTTCTTTTTTAACTAAAGAGGCGTTCAGCAAACTGGAGACACCGGCTGGGTAAGAATGACCTCATCTGCTGATGGAGATGCAGACTCCCACTCTGTTAGTCCAAAAATCAGCCTGTCGCGGGGGGGTGGGGGCTTGGCTGCACCATACATAAAAAAAAACTCAGCTAAGACAATGCAGAATGTATGTGTTATTCATTCTTATTTGAAAAGTGAGTCTTTATTCTCAAAAAAAAAATCATCCTTATTTGTATGAGATTAAGGTCAAACGACTGTTTTATCATTATCCAGCTTAACATGACCCCCCCCAGACCATCCATCCATTTTCCAAACCGTTTATCCCCCCGGACCTGGGGGGTCCGGAGCCTATCCCAGAAGCAATGGGCACGAGGCAGGGAACAACCCAGGATGGGGGGCCAGCCCGTCACAGGGCACACTCACACACCAGTCACACACACATGCACACTTATGGGCAATTTAGCAACTCCAATTAGCCTCAGCATGTTTTTGGACTGTGGGGGGAAACCGGA
>JAODJX010000065.1:32517283-32543462 GCA_026776945.1 Isichthys henryi
GGCTGTCTGGGGTATGTGCCGCAGGAGGACTAACAATAGCAAAATGCTAGGGGGGTGGGGAGGGACGCAGGGAAATGGACGGGCTGAACGGCTGGCCATCACAGGGCATATGACCCTGCAGGTTGCGCTGGGCCTCCCCACAGCGGCATGGTGAAGCTCCCCCATCAGAGGGCGTACGGCCCCACAGGTCAAGCTGGGCCTCCCCACAGTGGCACGGCGAACGCCCCCATCAGAGGGCGTACGGCCCCACAGGTCACGCTGGGCCTCCCCACAGTGGCACGGCGAGGCTCCCCCATCAGAGGGCGTACGGCCCCGCAGGTCATGTTGGGCCTCCCCACAGTGGCACGGCGAACGCCCCCATCAGAGGGCGTACGGCCCCGCAGGTCATGTTGGGCCTCCCCACAGTGGCACGGCGAGGCTCCCCCATCAGAGGGTGTACGGCCCCGCAGGTCGCGCTGGGCCTCCCCACAGCGGCATGGCGAGGCTCCCCCATCAGAGGGCGCATGGCCCCGCAGGTCAGCAATCATGATGGGCCTCATTACCGCCGTTTTTAAAGCGCACTCACATGTCACTCACTTCTCACGCCTTGATCACACCAAACCACATAAAACAGTTGTAAGTGAGAGAACTCTGTATGCAAATAAGGGAAGCGATTTTCGAGTTTTTCCTGTAACGTGCGGCACTACTATCTATGAACGACGGTGACATTAGCGAGAGGGGCGCAGAGGCGCGTCGAGACCCTGAAACGACGGCAGTCCCTCAAAGTCGCAGAGTGAATCAGATTCTGAAAAAAGCAAATAAAGCAAGAACCAAAGAAGAAGAAAAAATGCAAAACCAAGATGACAAGTTAAGGTAAATCAGCTAAGTTGTTCAGTTTAATAAAACTCTATTTTTATTTTCAGAAACCAGAAGTATTTTGACTGGCTGATGTGGTGTAGGCTTAACCCAGAAGATGAAATGTACGGGGAAAAAATCAAAAATGCATTAAGTGTTAAACTGGCAGTTGTCCAGTGTGTAATACATTCTAACAGTATTTTAGACAGAGGAACCTCTCAATTTGCATCTGCTAAGCTTGACTAATTCTGCAGCTGCACCTTGTTTCCTGTTAATACACATTGGCGTCACATTATCAGCCATGTAAGTTGCTATTTGAGGTTTTTAATGTTTTTGTCTACAAAATAAAATCCAATTTCTTCTTTCAAGCACAGATTGTGAAATCATTCTTGTACCTTCTTGTGCATATTTAAGACAAACAGAAGCACATTAACAAAATGGCAGGTGTATTTTTTTGCTGATAAATCTGGCTTGTTTTGCATATGGGTCACACGTGTCAATCTTCTTGTGCGTTTCAGGAGGAACCTTATAACATTTGCTTGGTTTGCCCTTTGTCTGATGGCACTGGTAGCAGATGGAAGGTTCACAATGCAAACAAGCACAGAACTGACTTGTTTCACCCTGGCAAACGCACAACTGGACCTATCCAAACATGGCCTTAGAAAGGTGCCACCCAACTTGCCAATGAACACCCAGTACCTGGATCTGTCTTACAACAACATAAGCTCTCTGCATGGAGACGACCTGGAGGACCTGCCCAACCTCTGTGTACTCAAGCTCGCTCATAATGGCTTGGAAATCATCTCACCCATAGCCTTCCAGCGCAACCCCAGGGTCCAGGTCCTTGATGTCTCCTACAATGTTCTGAAGATCATTCCTGACTTGAATCTACCGGATCTCAGGGTCTTAGACCTCTCTCAGAACCTCTACAATTCATACAGCCTAGGGAGGTCTTTCCAGAATCTTCTAAAGCTCACCTCCCTGGGTCTCGGAAGTCCTTTGGTTAAATCTATAAACACATTTGACTTTGCTCCACTCTGCGCTGTCCCTCTGAAGAACCTGCAGCTGGGTGCAGCAGCCGAGATGAGTCACTTTGAACCTGGTTCTTTCACCTGCTTGCCAGCATTGCAAGAACTGACACTTAAAATGTCATTCTGTGAAAAACCATTGATATTAGGAGACATCCTTCAAGACCTGGATAGAATCAATGTTAAGAGCCTGACACTGAAAAGATTTGTTCCGGACCAGTGCAATGTCACTAGCAACCTTTTTGAGCGGTTGAAAGGCATGGAGCACCTTCAGAACATCACCTTTATGGACACCTTCTTTAACAGCTCTGTTTTGACCAATGCAGTTACCAATGTTATGCAATCCTCGGCCGAGACCCTTTCCTTCTTCAACATCACATTTGCCCAAGACAAACCTGAAGGCGTCCAAATTCATTATCTCCCAGGATACAATAAGACAGTCCGTCTCAGAGTATTGACATTTCACAAAATCCACCATCACCAGTATTACTTTCCATTAGTCAGTGTCAACGTGAGCTTGTTCCCTCACCTAACTGACCTGAAGTTCTCTGGCACAGGGATGAGCATCATTCCTTGCAACTTGATCTCAGCCCTGCCATCCCTAGAAGTGCTGGATCTATCAGACAATGTTCTGCACAACCACGGGCTGTGGTGGTCTACCTGTTCCTCCCCTGAGGGGTTCCCATCCTTGAAGCAACTCTACCTTAGAAACAACCAGTTCAAAGACCTTCAGTTCATCTCCAATCACACCCATGAAATGAAGCATCTCAACACTCTGGACCTGAGCAAAAATGTCATACAGCTTAGTAGAACCAAGTGGTCCCCACAACTCACAAACCTTTCTCTAAGCAACAATCTGCTGGAAGATGCTGTGTTCGATTATCTCTCACCCTACATGCAAACCCTCAACCTTTCACAAACAGGCATCACAAAGTTGACCAGTAATTCCATGTCACAGCTGCCTGACGTAAGGCACCTTTTTCTGAGCTTCAACAACATCAAAAACTTGCCTTCTGACCTCTGGGCACCAAATTTGGAAGAACTGCATGTGGATCACAACAGCATAAACATCTTTCCTCAAAGCTCTTTCAAGGGGCTGCTTGGTCTCCAGCGACTCAAAGCCGGCAACAATCCATTTATCTGTAACTGTGATTTATACTGGTTTGCAACCAGTTTCAATAAAACAGTATTAATTGACTGGCCTGAAGACTACACTTGCTCTGCTCCTGCCGATCTTGCTGGAATGACATTAGAAAAATTTCATCCAAGTCGAATGTCTTGCGATCCATGGCTTCGAGGTGTCGTAGGAGTGACAACCACCATCTTAGTCACAGCGGCCTTTGGGCTGGTGTTCTATGCTTGCGATGGCGCCTGGTATCTTCAGATGCTCTGGGTGTGGATGAGAGTGAAGCAGAGGGGAAACCAGAAAGCTCAAAGGCTGGGCCAAGTCTTTGACTACCATGCCTTCATCTCATACAGCCAGAAGGACAGCTGGTGGGTGGAGTGCCAGCTGGTGCCCCACCTTGAAAGGGAAAACTTCAAGCTCTGCATCCACGAGAGAGACTTTGTCCCAGGTGACTGGATCATCGACAACATCATTAGCTGCTTAGAACGTAGCTCCAAGACACTCTTTGTGCTCTCCCAAAACTTCATCCAGAGTGACTGGTGCACCTATGAGCTGTTCTTCGCACAGCATCAGGCTTGGAGCATCCAGCAGGATTCGCTGGTCTTCATCCTGTTGGAGCCCATCTCCATAAATTCCCTCCCCAGAAAGTTCCTGAAGTTGCGGAGCCTGCTTTGGCAGCAGACCTACTTGAAGTGGCCGAATAACGACGGCCACAAGGAGAAGATCTTCTGGGCCAGGCTGAAAAGCCTGCTGCAGGCATCCAACCCCAACACGGTCCTCAAACACGTGGCTAAGGAGATGCTAGATGTGTGTCCCCTACTGAAGGACACTGCTTAATGTCTAACATCTAACTGCTTCTCCATTTTATTTTTATGACATATCTCACTCAGGCAGGAGCAGACCCACACTGTATCGAGGACGATACATTTGTAAAGACTGCAACAGTAAATCGTCACTCTTTAAATCTTTAACAGAATCAGTCCCTGAAAGATAACACTCTTTTATGGCTGCCTTTCACATCGACTAAGTGTGAGCACCTACACCTGACTGTACACGGAGTGGTGTAACTTACGCCAGGGATGGAGCTTTTCATAAAATTACATTTACAGATTTGCTTCTTTCTTTAACGTGTGAACAATGATGCTTCCTGTGTAAAAACTGTACGTGTTTAGCGTCCTGTGTATAGACCCTCTTTTGTAACTTTGTTTCATAAAGGTCACAATTTAATGATTATTCAAACAAGCATCTGTTTTATAGTTCAAATGCTAATGCATCTGTCAGTTGTTCCACTGAAAATAAAAAATATACATATGATTTTCATGAACTGTGTTAAAAATTGGTTTTAAGTACACAAATACCAATTTCACAGAAATCAGTGTAAAATCACAGTCACTACGGAATCAGCCAGGGAGATCGGTATTTTTAATGGCTGGTCCGAATTCAGGGGCTGCGTCCTTCGAAGGATGTCGTCGATGTAGCCTTTAGAGGATGTCCCTTGAAGGTTCATGCATGGAATCCTGGGATTTCTAGGCTACGTTTGAAGGAGCCTTCGGAATGGGACAGCCTTGCTGCATCGCTGTGATGCATCGCTGTGATGCATTTTGGTCTGTGAATGAAGCCTTAGCAGATTGCAGCCCCTGAATTGGGACACAGCCTATCCCTGCTTCCTTACAATCACAGCCTTCACTCTCTCAGGTTTAAGAAAAGTAGCAAACAAAGAAACCCGGGGTTCCAGGCGGCAATATGTCCCCCATTTAAAAAATAAAGGAGTTTCAACGGTCATTAAGACAGAATGAGTAAAAAAGGCAAAATTTTCAAAAAACTACAATGATTACAATGAACAAACTCAGTAGTTCGCTGCCTGTCGGCGCTGCTCAGCTCAGAATGGCGACATTCATCGTATCACCTGAACCTCGAAGCTTCCAGTAACGTCTAACGAGCCTCGCCACACAGAAGAGCATCTCTGTATTGTCATCATAGTTCCATTCTTTCTGTTATTTCTGCCGAATAGATTTTGTAAGAATGTTCTGTGGACGTTTCTGTAGACCAAAACCACAGCATTCCAGGCCCTCTACCGTCTGCTCAGACCTCCCTGCTCTGACGCTCTTCAGGTTATCAGACGCTTTTGCTTATGTGCATGTCATTTCTGTTCAGTTTCCAGACCTCTAACCTCATCAGTGGAGTGAGGCGTCAATAGTAAAGGTTCGCGCTTCTTCTAACACAAGCTCAAACAAACAAACTCAAATAAAAACGAAAGATAAAACTTAGAAAGCAGTAATGGCCAAATACATTTAAAATCACTACAGGCAAAAGTAAGCAAAGCAAATCATTTGATATACACTTTCCATTCAAAACAATCCAGAAAAAATACAGCATTTAATTTTTCAAAGACATTATAAATGATTTACTTTCATCTCCGTCTGGCATCCAGCCTTGAAGCAGAAACACCAGCAAAGTGGTAGCCAATCTGCACAGTGGCCGCTCCAGAACACCCCCGGCAACCACACAGTCACCTTTTACTCCATTTTAACATAGAGAACATCCAATAAGGCAAGCCGAGGAAAACCCTGCAAGATATACAAAAATCATCATACTTGAATTATGAATTATACTCTCTTACTCTCTCCCTCAGACACACACACACACACACACACAATAATCATGGCACAGATGCAGCCCAGACCACAGTGAAAGAGTCTTTGGAGGGTGGGAGTCTGGCTGGCCCCGCCCACTCAGGTACTCATTGGTAGATGGACAAAGGAAGGCGGAACACATAGAGGGCATTATAGAGTGGTACTGCACAGCTTATGTGGCTCAGAGAATCTTCCTGTTCCACATGCCTCGTTTGGAGTGGTAGTAGTGCAAAAAGTGTCGGAGGTAAATGCGCTCCACTTCAAGTCCAGTCTGGAGTATCCTGCGGGGAAGAGGAGTGAGGGACAGGAGTGAGACGCTCGTCAGCAAAGACCCCGAGTTTCAGGCATGTGCTGGTCTCTCATTCATGAGCAGGCCGGGTCACACTGGGGCTATTAAGCTGATCTAACCCGGTGGTCTCTCTCCGTGCTGCAGGGGCGAGAAGCTTGACCCTAACACTGCGGCACAGCTAAGAGCACAGTGGACAGGAACAGAACCGACTGGCCTGAAAATCATTACATTTATTTACTTGGCAGACGCTTCAAGCTAATGCCAGCCGACGTCCATGCAGTGCTCCTTGGCGAGCTTCATCGCTGGTGCCCCTAGTCTGAGAAAAGTCGGCTTGCTTGCTCAGAAGACAGCATCTGAGGCAGCTACTTCTGCTGTATGACCAGCACTGCTTTTATCTGAAGCCATGTTTGTTTTTATGAAAGATCAGCCAGTCCTTGGAGCAGTTGGGAATTAAGGGCCTTATTCAACGACCCAACAGTGACATCATTCGGGATTTGAGCTGGCAGCCTTCTGATCAGGCTCGTAGCACCCCAAACTGCGGAGCCACACATCGGCCCACAATCCACTCGACCCGCTCACCGGTCCAGTAGCTCCCAGTCCTCCCCCCCCCAGCGGTCCCGGAACTCCTGGGTGTTCATGCCGCCTGCCGCGTCCAAATCGGACTTGTAGATGCCGAGCAGCCCAAAGCCATTGACCTCCCAGAAACCTGCAATCGTCGCCAGAGAAAAGTGGTGAATGATCTGTGCTCCCTACCAGAAATACGGGCACTGGGGGAGCCAACCAGGGATTCCTACCAAGTATATAGCCAATGGGAAGTGGGATTGGTGGGTAGTGTTCTCCAATCAGAATAAGGGATGGAACACACAAAAAAATAGTACCAATCAAATCTGAAATGTAAACGCTGCATGAACTGAGTGATGCTCCCAGAAAGGCGCCAACCAACCTACCTCGAGGCTCCGTGGGCGTAGCCCCGCAGTCCAGCCGCATCACCACAGGCGCGAAGGCCATCTTGCCCTCCACGCAGTGCTTGCGGATGCTGTCGATGATGGACTGGGGGAAGTGGATGTGCAGGTCGCACAGGAACACGATGCTGTGCTGGTCCTGCAGGGTCAGCAGGGGTAAGCACCTCGATTTTGGCATACACTTTCCCTTAGACCTGCTTTCTGTATGTCTGACATGCATTCACACAGGGTGACCCATGCCAGGGCGTAGCCTAGCCTCTGCTCTGTCACGTCTAGAACAGATTTCAGGCCTTGCCCAGATCCCAACCAGGACATGCACTTGAAAGTTGGATGGATATTTATGGCTATCTTGCATTTCCAAAATTTAAGAGAGTGTTAGACAGGTCAGGGCAGAGGCCCATGGACTCTGTGCTTCTACTTACACCGATCAAATTTATCCCAGCCTGAAGTCCGGCCGAACGCTCAAAGTTCCCAGTCAGCTTTGTATACTGGTACCTGTGGGACAGGCCAGACGATCCGTCAGACACAACCTGCCATCCAGGGCAAGCAAGCAAAGAACCAATGACTTGTTCTGGATTCAAAGCAAAGCCAAGCGCACCAAGCTCACCTAGGCAAGGAGGAGCCCTTGAGTGCCAGCTCAACATCCATATCTGTGCTGTTAAAGTCGGAGATGATGACGTTGAAGTTCTTGTCCTGGGTAGCTCTGTACACCTCCTCCATGTCCTTGATAAACCTCTGAACCCATCGGGCCTGATTCTTCACTGCAAACAAGTTGGGAACATGGGACCCTTGGGAGTTCAAAACCAACAATGCTTCTCACAACCCGGACCCAGCTTCAGTCCCGTCATTCTCACCTGGGATAACAAAGTGGACGGTGGCCCCCGGGTTCCAGGACAGGCCCAGTGGGTGGCAGAGTACCGGCTCCAGGCGGCCCAGCCTCGACCGGGCCCCTCCGTCTGCCTTGGCATTCGATCTAACCTGCATCAGGTACACGTACCGGGACAGGCGAAATGTGGCCCCACTGTGGTCACGCACCTCCAGCTCCAGTAGGTAGCGGCTACCCTGGACACCATCCAGCCTCTTCTCCACGTTCAGCACACGCAGCAGAGAGAAGCTCCTGGGAAGAGCCCGGGAAGCCAGAGCACCCTCAGTATCTTAACCGGTGTCAGAGGACTTTCAGGTTAAAGTCTTTCAAACATTTTTTTGTGACTGAATATTGAATGAGTGTCACAGTGAATTAGAACTTATTTTAGTCAGGACAGGCCTGACAGAAAGGATTGGTACGCTCACACACAAAGTCACACACACAGACACACACACACACAGCCATGGCTTGCCCTTCCTACCCCTGGTTCTTCTGGTTGACCTTCTCCATGAAGGCTCCCACCACACGAAGAGCATCCTCAGAGGGCAGCAGCAGGTTCCCGGTCACGTTGCAGCCCAGGTTAATGCGATCGGAACGCAGCGCGCGAAGGTCCAACTGCTTCATGTTGAAGGTGCGTCGCCAGTTCACCTTGCGATCGATTCCATATGATGTGTAGGTACCGTGGCGTGTGTCATCATCTCCCGGCCCTCCACCTCTCCCCATCATGACCCTTTGAACACCTTCAATGATTCTTCTCCCATACTGCCTGGGTATCTGTTGAGCTCCTCGAGGGACCCTGGAGGTCACTGGTATCCCAGCACCAGTTGCGGACACAGCCTCACTCCCACTAGAGTTATACGTCTGGTTTGGAATGCTGTTCGGGTTTTCCAGAGCCACGCCCTGACCCAGATGCGGACGGACAACAGAGTACACTGGAATGCTCAGCATTTCAGAGTCTTTCTGCTGCAGTGGTCCATCAGTCCACCTCTCATTTGAGACCCTGTGACCCAGCTGCGGAATCCACACAGTGCCCGTGGTTGGCGTCCGTCCCGAAGGGGAAGGCCGGGGGGGCTGAGTCAGCCTTCGCTTCCACCTGTAGATGAAGTTAGAGCTGCTTCTGTCACTGAGAAGGTTGACGGGTCTGGTCTGTGTCTCCTTGATGACTGTCACTGGAGAATCCTCCAGGTCCATCTCATCAGGCTCCCGCGTGCTCTTTGTCTGCTCAGAAACACCCATTCCTACAGCTAAACGGGAAAACAAAATCACTTCAACGTTATCACACTACTGGTACTGAAACGTACATTTAAAGTCTGAGAGATCACCATAAAGGCAACGTGTCGAGGCCCATTTTCCCACCTTGTCTTTTCTGCCATCGTGAACCTTCTTCAAACGCATCTAATTCTGGGTCATCGATCTTCATGTATTTAGAGAATCCAGACCTTCCAAAGTGATTCTGAGGTTACTGACAGTTTGCGGTGAGTGACAAAATCTTATAAACCGTTAGAAGTGGATATAAATGTAAAATGTCTTTTCTTAATTAAGTCTCTTACAACTGAAGGACAACCCATAAAACATTTTTATTTAGCAAATGACTGGAGATGCTGGAGACCATCTCTGGAGACCCTGGTCGCCATCTAGTGGTTTATCATAGCACTACAAATTAGAAGAAAAACATAAACCCCTGACACACACTGTTACTACAAATTACTATTAAAATTGTTTGCATTTCATAACAATCCCTACAATGATTTTCCAGATGGGGGGGCACAGTGGTTTAGGGGTCAGCCTCATACCCGTGTTGTGTCCTGTGGTTTCCTCCCACATTGCAAAGACATGCAGTTTGGTGTTTCTGTATTGTGTGTGTGTGGTATGTTTTGTCCAGGATGGAGTCCTACCTTGCGCCCCCTGCTTACTGGGCAGGCTCCAGTCTCCCTTTTCCTGTGGGTCTATCCAGGATAACTGATTGGATGATGGGTGAATCTTCCCTACAACCTCATTGCTATAGCGAACGGACAGGAAGCCAGGCCTGCACCCTCACCTGTCAGTGATGTGGTAGAAGCACTTGTTGTCACTCTCCATGTGGGTCAGCCGCGTGTAATCATTGGGGTAAACATAGGTCATGTGGATCTGGCCAATCAAGCATAAGACTGTGGTCATTATCGGACCCTTGTCAGAACAACTGGTAAAAATGTCCTCTAATTAAATTTTTATTGACTAGGGCCTTTCTAAGGAGCCTAGCTTTTTGAGACCCTTGTAAGTGACGTGGGCTGTAAGGAAATGTAATGAACCAATCAAAAGGTTTTATTGTAAACTAAAGTGGGGTGGGGTTACGGTGGGGGAGCACTGAGAGGTCTCACTTACAAACTGCAAGCCCTGGTACCTCAGCAAGGCAAAGCCTCGGATGAGGTAGCTGGGTTTGTAGGAGCAGGTGGGCAGGACGCCGTGTAGGAGCTCCTCGTCCACCAGCGGCACTGATAGGACAGGAAAGGGGGGGGAATGAATCAGCCTTGAAAAATTAGCCTCAACCAAACCCACCAAATGAGGCCCCAGGGACCAGGAAATCCAGATGGGGGGGCTCACTCTGGTATAGAGAATCGCGGGGGTCGTCCCGCAGCATGTCAATGCCGAGATGGCCGGGGTGGGGGTCAAGCAAGGGGGAGCGCGGGTGACTGGCGGGTGACAGCGGAATGTGACCCACTACATTCATCTTCAGAACCGACTCATCTGGGAATGCGAACAAACAAAAAAACAGGCAGTACATGTGTCCCGCAGACTGCAGATCCACTCACACACGAAGAATCACGAACAAGCTTCGCTCTCAAGCTCCACCAAGCTCTCCCAGCGAATTACACAATTTGACATGGAGGTCACAAGTCATTTCGGCCCTGTAATCTCATCAAGGTACATTCCAGTCCTAAAAGGCTTAAAATGCCAACACAAAATCAATCCGAAATCAATCCAAAATAACCAGTTAACGTAACTACAGATCTCATTGGTCACAAACCAGTACAGTGAAGAGTAAAGTATCGTTTTAGCTACATACTACAAAACAGGACGTGAGATTTCCTGCACGTGAGTGTGCTAAAGGGGACTTTGGGATATCAGAATCGGCACCGGCTCACTATACTGTGAAAACCTTCGAAAGCTGCATGGTGTGAAGGCCTCTTAAGCCATATCCACTGACTGGAGGTGCTCACTCCGCTTCAGGAACTTACTTGTGTAGAGGGAAATGTACTTGGAATCGATGACCTTGAACCTCCATCCTGCTTGATCGAGTCGCCACTGGGAAAGGTGTCACACAAGACAGGAAAGAGGTTCAGGTGAGCCAGCCACCATAAAATGCAACGTCTCCAGCAAAGGCAGCTTCAGTCGCTGAGGCACGTTCACCGGGAGACGGATCTAGAGGCGGCAGGTGACTGACAAAGGGGAACCTGTATGAACACAACCCTGCGCGGTGTGGCTCCACCACCAGGGGGCAGATTAACTTATCTGGGGGCCCAAGGCTGACAAGCCTGACATCAGCATGGACACTCAGATGTTAAGTAACCTTAATGTTTTTCCCAAAGTGGGGGGAGCTTGCGCTACAGCCTGGCATAGTCTATGCATTAACCCCCTTGCCTAGCACTGATGCCTGAAGGTGAGCAGACACCGGCCACCTCACAGATACCGTGCGCTTGGTTACAGCCAACAGCCTCCTAACCTTCTGCTTGTGTAAATTGGATTCTGGTTCCTTTCACAAGGTCGCAGCTTAAAGTCATCAAAGTTTCTCCGAGGAACTAAACACTGCCACCAGAACCCAGCACGGCCTCATATGTAAAATGCAGGCCTGTCAGCCATTTAGGGCAGTCCACAGCTTCACCAGCACCCTGCAGCCTATTTAACAAAACAACAGCAAGACGCGTGGTGCAGGCTGACTGAAAAACCTCAGCATGCACAAGGAATTTCATGCTACAAGCCTAAGTCAACAGGAGACACTGAGAACCAGGCAATCGTTGAAGCAAGTCTTCATGAATCCACCATACGAAAGGGCGCTGGCAATGAATTGCTGATTATTACAACACACACAGGGCTGCCTCCGTAACACAGGATTACTCAGGACATCGTATGACACCACAGCTCAGCATGAACAATACGCCCACTTTCATCCCGAGAAGTTCTCTGGTCAGCAGAAAACAGGCTGGCACAGAGGGCAGACTGAAAGGTGAACTACGCTGAAGACAGCAGGTGGGGAGATGAAATCACTTACAGCGACTTCCACATGGTCCGTGCCTTTGTCGTTCTGTTTGTGGAGGATCTCAAAGAAATAGCGTTCCTCTGCCCTCAGCCTGAGAGAAACACAGCAACATCCGGTCAGGGTATCCAGGAGGCCTCACCCTCACCAGGACGCTCATTGACTTATGCCTTTTTTGTCCTTGTTAATTTGGACTGGTTTCATTTAGGTCCTGATCCCTGCACTCCTGTTGCCATAACGAAATACATTCCAGTAGCTCATGTGTAATCCATCCTTGTTTACAGAGAAATCTGCCATCTCTACCATGTGTCACGGCAGACACTGCAGCCACACCTCTGCCTGCGGGTGAGGCCTTCAAAATCGGTTCATTTTACCCGATATGCTACAGACTGCGAGTGGGAAAAACGTGAGGGCCCAGAAAAAGGAAAATACACCTTCATGTCTCTGGGATGTGTCCCAGCAGCTGCTCCCAGTCCTCTCCCTGTAACAGGAATCCAGCCCTGCCTTTCCCTGCAACATGACCCCCTATGCCACCCCCCCCCCCATCTTCCTTTGATCAAAGCAGAGACCGTTAAAGCTGCCTGGGTTTAATGGCTGCGGGCTCGCCGGCTGCCAACTCACCGGATGGGGCGTGACACCTGGCTGGCATATTTGTCAAACTCCCCCGGAGCGGCCCATTCCGAGCCTGCCTGCAAACATCCACAGAGACACTTCAGAGAGCATCCTTCTCATTGTCATGACGACAGTCGACGTTCTGTCTATCCTTCGTGTTATTTTGTCTCACTAAATACAAATGGAACAGTGTGACCTGCTTCAACTTAGAAAGAGAACTAAACCAGTCGTTTGTCTCACATACAGTCATGTGTCAACACGAAAAGGCACAGAGGAAGGGACAGGGAATCACAGGGCAGCGGGCCTCAGTCGACACGCCTCCTATCACAGTCTGAGCAGATAGGTGCTGCTCCGGGACAGGTGTGAGTACACAGACTCAGCACTTTCGGGATCCTGCTCGCACACTCACCTTGCCCACGAGGGCCATACGCTGAGATCGGATGGGGGTGTGATCCAGGCTCAGCCAGAATTCCGAATTGTCGTCAGAGGCCACAGTAAACAGGTACTCGCCTGGATAAGACAGATGGGAACGTCGTGAATATGACCAGCTTCACGTTCCTGCTGGTCTCCAGCTGCCCTGTACCACCCCCATCTGCAGGAACGCCAAGAGGGACCCCAGCTAGGGTGCGGCTTATGTCTAGCTCAGAATGACTGTCAGCTGGTTTTATGGGGTACTTGGATTTGCTGGTGCCTCATTCCTGATCCAGTAACTGGATCGTGGATTAAAACGCTGTTCTGAGCACTAGCTGAGCCTCTGGGGTTCAATCAGCCCAGACACACCCCACTCAGTTTATTTTTACTTCAGCTCATTGCAAAACAACCACTTTATTCTTCACATTCACAGCTGCCGTCATCAGGACCCTTACCCTGCACCCCGTTATGCCTGGGAAAAAAAATCTTCTTGTCCCACTCCCATGTGATTCCAAGGTCCCTGATCACTGCTCATAGTGTCATGACCTGCAGCGTCAAATTGCCGCGTCATTTAAAGAGAATGCAGCACGACTCTGCAGGCCATACCATCCGGAGGCCACAGCATGTCATTGAAGTGTGAGCACAGCCCTGTTCTGTCTCACGGAGATATCATTACACATTTATGTGTGTTTTGCAAAGCCACACGGGCCTGCAGTGAGCTTTTCGGTCAAGTGTTACACCCCTGTCACAGTCCATCATCATCATAGATCCTGTCAGTGTGCCCTAATGGGAGCGATGGTGGCCATGGGGGTCAAGCTAGGATTGAGTGAAGATGGCTACAGAGATCAATCTGGAATCGAGCAAAGGTGGCTACAGGGATCAAGCGAAGGTGACCAAGGGGACCAAGCTGGGATCAAGCGAAGGTGACCATGGGGATCAAGCTGGGATCGAGCAAAGGTGGCCATGGGGATCAAGCTGGGATCGAGTGAAGGTGGCTACAGGGATCAAGCGAAGGTGACCAAGGGGACCAAGCTGGGATCAAGCGAAGGTGACCATGGGGATCAAGGGGAGGTGGCCACAGGGATCAAGCTGGAATCGAGCAAAGGTGGCTACAGGGATCAAGCTGGGATCGAACAAAGGTGGCCATGGGGATCAAGCTGGGATCGAGTGAAGGTGGCTACAGGGATCAAGCTGGGATCGAGCAAAGGTGGCCACAGGGATCAAGCTGGGATCGAGCAAAGGTGGCCATGGGGATCAAGCTGGGATCGAGTGAAGGTGACTACATGGATCAACAGAGACACCACACATAGTAGAGGATTGTACAGAACAGAAAATCCAGATTCATGCCTCTCACAAGGGATCCCACCAGCCAGACTCACCGTCCACATAGGGGTGCAGATAGCCAAAGATTCGCAGGCCATAGTTACTCCAGCCGGGAGCTACAGCCAGCTTTCGGACTGTTGTCCTTGACTGAAAATGAAAGGGGAGAGAAAAGCACCAGTACAGTGCGGGAAAAATCAGGGAAATTCAGGGAAACATCTGCGTGGTGTGATGACACAGCCGTCCATCCATAAGTCCCTTTTTTAACAATACCGCAATGGCAGCAAGACTGAGTGTGACAGGACTCACGTGTGGGTACAGTGGGTAGAGTGGGTTCCTGCGCAGCTGGTCGGTGGAGCTGCCACACCAGTCCTCGAACACATGCATGTTAGCCTGACCTTTGTACTGGGGGCGCAAGAGCAAAGATGCTGCTCAGAGTCAGTTCCTCTGCAGCCAACCCGAGATGAGGAACATCACTGGGGGGATTTGCGTGAAAGGGGATATACACCCTGTTATCACGCGACGTACAAGTGAGGGACATTACAATCCTACGGGTAACGAGAAGTTCTAGGCATAAGTACAGCTCTGCTATAGGCTTAGGAGATATGTCGATATCGTGCCAACGTTGGCAGACTTGACTGACGATTCCACTTTGAAATGCTGACCGTCAAACACGCCTGCACTGAAGGAAAACAAAGATCGGTGACCTAGCTGCAGCTGTAAGACAGCTGGGATGTCCGTGGTTAAACTGTTTTGGCCACAATCTCCACATTTCTCTGATTACAGCCAGCGTGAAAAGCTCTACGGTTTTTCGGTACGGTTTTTCGGTACGGTTTTTCGGTACGGTTTTTCGGTACGTTTTTTCGGTTTTTTTATGTAGCTGCAAAAGCAATAAGATTCTCGAACAACTCAAGTTGAACTTTGCCTGAATTCACTTATTACAGTCAGGTGTCAGTTACATTATTAGTTATCAGTGATCTATAGTACTTTGTTACTACTTAAGTATTATTTAGGCAACTCTGTACTTCGACTGGTTATTAACAAATTAGCAACTGTTACTTTTGCCTATTGTCCTAATGGGAAATTATTCTGGTTTTGGGGCCAGTCCGCTGCAGACACTTACTTACTGAGCCCCTAGAGGACATAGCAGAGGGGAACATTTAATGGGATGGGGAAAAAAACACAATTTTGCAAGTTACCATTCATGACTGCACTTTGTCCATTCAAAGTGTAGAACTGATAGTAACTTTAAAAGTTAACATAGATGTGTCCAATAAAATATGCTTTAAGAATCAGACAACTCAATGCACACATTCAACTTTCAGATTATGTACTTTGATGTATTATTATCTATTCACCATCAGTTGCTGTAAGTGAGCGAAACCTATTGTATGTTTAGTGCAGATGTGAACAGTGAAGTACTTAAAATCTGCACATAAAGAAATCTGGAAACCCAATGGATGTCGTTTCTTTGCTCTTGTTGTAAGACACAGCCGGAAATCTGAAGTTAGAATTTAAAGGTAACTGTTACGCTGCAGTGTTCGGATTACTTGGGTTTTTGCACCAGTTAACTAGTTTTCTGTATCAGATGCAATCTCACCTACTAGAAATGTCCCGGTTGGTACAAAGAGTCCCACTTGGGTAGAGCATGCAGGAGACAGAATATATCTGTCCTCAATCATCACTGTATTTGCTTTCATATCACTTCTACATGTGCTTGGACATATCCGCAACATTGGCGAAATAATGGAAAGCCATACAGAGGCATGAAGATAGAGTATGAAGCAGCTACATATTCTTCCATTTTTGCACAGGCGGCATGCAAGAAACATCATTAACACGCCCACTCGCAGTGAACTTTCTGGAAAATTTCTTAAGGGGCTTAAGAGTGACATCAGCTAAATGCCACCTTGTGGACAAATTCTGCAATTTTTTGTTGATGAGTGATGCTTTTTTTTTTTTTTTTTTTTTTAAAAAAAGTAATTTAAACGAAAATATCGGGTATCGCGATTAAAAAAAATTTTGTTGGTAGTGAAACGTGAATATGGCCAAACCAAACTAGGGTGAGCTTCCAGTGAGAGACCAAATACAGCTGCAAGCAGCCCAGGGACAGGAACTACAGAACACAACAGCGTAGGAGAGCGTGCGATATTGGGGGACACAACTTGATAATACAAAGGGAAATGGCTATTTATAGGGGGGTGAATGAAGCCAAATTAAATACTGGAGGCAGGATCGAGACATCTGATGTTCTAGTTGCCTAGATACACCTCATCTACAATCTGATTGGTTATCTCTCTGAACCAATTATTTTTTCCTTTTCCCTCAGAACATTTTTGTGAAAGAATAAGTTCCTGTGAGTGACTGACGGGTCGTCAAGAAGATCGGAACGTCTGAACTGGAACTGCCGTACCTCACGCTTCCAGGGTGGGGTTACGTGCATGTGGCTGCCGTCCATAGCTGCTCCTGGATAATCCTCAGGACCCTGTGTGGGCGGGAGAGTGAGTGAGAGAGAGAGAGAGAGAGAGAGAGAGAGAGAGAGAGAGAGAGAGAGAACAGCAATGACAGGAAGGTAAGGATGCAACAACAGAGCTGCTTGTAACCGAAGCCACATCTCTGAGAGAGTAGACTCCAGAGGAGGGACATAACCACAGACTGCAGGGAATGGCACGGAGGCCCACACCCACACATGGGCGCCACACAGCTTACCGCTGCTCCTGCTCCATGCCTGCAGGGGCTGCCGCCACCAGTGCAACGGACCAGATCTACAAGACAAACACAGGGCACAATGCTTCTATGACCTCAGGAAAAAAGTGCTCAGTTTTCCACACAAATACAGAACACCGTAGAAGCCGTAAAACTTGTCACCTTGGCTTTTTTGTTTAATGGGTCCACTTTAAACATCTGCCAACTCAGATAAAAAAGGCTTAAGTGAAGTGTCCTAATTCCCAGGATTACAATTACATGATACACTTCAGTTTGTTAGCTGGTGGGGAAAAGGCAGACTCTCCGTGTCATGAAGAACGAGACAAGTCAGAATTCCGCACTCAATCAATCCCAACGGTAGATGTCTAAATCCGGGAACTACATGGATTTTAATGTCACTAATTACAAATTACATTGCTGGCTACAAACAAACAAACAAATAAAAAATTTTATATATTAATATTTCAATATAAATGAATACCGTTATTTATAAATAAACCGCACAAAAAACATTTGTAGCCTGAAACAGATTTAAAATGGAGGGCTGGAGCCTTGTGAATTAAATTCTAATTATAACCTTAATTGTTTATTTGTGAGTTAAAGTCAGGGATACCTTAGCACTCAGGGCAGGGTGCATCGCCCCCTGCAGGTCTATCTAACACCTGCTGTTCTGGGATCTGGCCAGGTTGCCTCCTTAGGTTTTTTTTATAGCCAATCAGTTTGTATCTCAATCGAATTCTGTTTATACAAAGACAGAGACAAAGGCTAACCCTCCCCAAGAGAGGAATCTGGGACTTTTAAAGGTGGGCAGGACAAGAAGGGGGCAACCTTATCATTAGCCAATCAGAAATTTTGAGTCAATGAGTGACAGGAGAGATGGCACTCCGGGGGCCAATCAACTTTCAGCTGGGGTTAGTGCCACTATGGCCCCGCCCTTGCACAAACCCCTGCCAAAAGACTTTCAATGTCACCGGCAAACCATCCAGCAGGACTGCAGAGGTCTGGCCTGAAGGGCCTCTTTGCAGCTCTAGGATCGCGTAGAAAATGCAGACGACTCATTCGTGCAACACATAATGAGAAATTTGTCTATTTTAAAATGCGTAGTCAAAAATAACACAATAAATCAGCGTTTCCATAAAATACATACAAATAACAACATGCATTTATGCAATAATAACATTTTCTTTTAAGGCGCATTTTCTTAAGTGTGCGACAACAACCTAAATAACTCCTCTATCTGCCCATCTGCCCATCGCCATCCGCCCATCCATGTGTCGCCATCCGCCCATCACCATCCACATGTCACCATCCTCCCATCGCCATCCGCCCATCCATGTGTCACCATCCTCCCATCACCATCCACGTGTCACCATCCTCCCATCGCCATCCGCCCATCCATGTGTCGCCATCCGCCCATCGCCATCCATGTGTCACCATCCGCCCATCGCCGTGTCACCATCCGCCCATCACCATCCGCCCATCCACGTGTCACCATCCGCCCATCGCCGTGTCACCATCCGCCCATCACCATCCGCCCATCCATGTGTCGCCATCCGCCCATCGCCGTGTCACCATCCGCCCATCGCCGTGTCACCATCCGCCCATCACCATCCGCCCATCCACATGTCACCATCCGCCCATCCGCATGTTGCCATCCGTCCTGGCCGGGAGTCGCCACCCACCCCCTCTAAGAGCCCCCCCGCTGGGGTCCCTGTGAATCCCAGCTGCGCCGACTAGCGGCAAATGTGTTCCCCCGCCCCACACCACCCCGCAGCAAAGGGGGCGGGGCCCCCCACCCAGACTAAAAAGTCAAACCAGGCTGATAACCAGCAGCCCAGGCCTACGAAGTTTTCACGACCTGGGAGCGTGGGGGGCCTGGCTGGGGTGTGCGAGGGACATAGCTTAATTATATAAATACAATGGGGGGTGGGGATTAATGACTGCAACCCAAACATTGGATTCCTGTGCCCCTGGTATGGGCAAACACACCTCAACATAAAACACAAACCCAGCATAGGGGTAGAGGAAATTTACAGGGGTATGAGGGTGCGAGAGAAGCACTTGGCACAGGAAATACAGGCAGCAGAAAGTCTAGCAGGAGGGCAGGGTGTCACGGCAGGGGTGGTCTTTAAGGATTCGCAGGATAACAATGATCTCACACTAGCGAGACACAGACGTTGTTACCAGGACACATGCATACAAAGTCAATGCAAATACAGCACAGAAAATGGCGTTCAGATTTGCCTTCGGAAAACAATGATAATATTTAGTTTCGCAGCTGAAACCAGATCCATCCTGGATAGTCCCTCATAGCTGGAGGTATCTGAAGCGTAAGCAGACTGTCAGCACCCGTAAGCCGCCTCTGGCCTGGGACAGCAGCCTCCTTCCCCAGTTAGAGGAGTGTCCGAGCCACTCTGGCGTAATGAATAATCTCCTGTTTGCGGAGTTACTTTAAGTCATTAGCGGCCTGACACCCCACAGAACTGCGGCCGGAATCACTGCTTTCGTGCAGCCAGTCTGACACCTTTAAACATCCCCTAAAAAGGGACCGTGAAAGGGCGCTTCCCCCAGAACAGCGGCAGCCAGTGATACCCGGCCGTCCATCTCTTCATTTTAAAGTCTGAGGACTCACAAATGATACTGTCCAAGCAAAATGCATTAGGCTGGTCTAAAAAGAAAGGATTTATAAACACGGGTAATAACATTAAGAAGACCTAAAGTGTCCCGATTCACTCCATTGCCAGGAAGGCTTAAAATGCTCCTGATATTTAATACTTCACGTTATATCTAGTGTAAATTGAGACCCCGCATAGACCCCAATGCATTAATAAATGAATAAAACAAAACTAGCGAATATAATAAAAGACTGAAACAAACACAATAACCCTTTACTTATTTTAAATAATAATAATAAAAGCAAAATAAGTATGTGTTACAAGTAACGTTCTACTTTTGAATGAATTCATGCGATACATTAATCCTGCGATGATTACGGACCTCAAAGGCGCACGTGAGTCACACCGCACATTTCTGCCCGTTTACATTGCAGCACGTTACTCGCAACCTTCCTCTGCTTTCACGTGAAACCTGCTGAAACGGACAGCTCCAAAATACAATTTTTAAATGCACGCTTTCTGCCGTTTTAAATGCCAAAATGCAGCCCGGGCCAGGGAGTGACAGCGGGGGGAGCGCATATACTCACGCAGAGGACGGTCCCATGTGCTCCCGGCCCCCAAGCGCAGGTACCCGGCCAAGCCTGCAAACGCCAGCAGCGCCGCCAGCACCAAGCACTTGCCCTTCCGTCTCAGTTTCTTGATGGGGAAAAAGGACAGCATCTTCCCCCAAACTTTTGTAAAACTGCCCTTTCCCACCAATACGTTACTTACTCCCTCCACCCTCCGCAAGGCCTTTTTCAGTTTCTGTACATCGCCGATCTGCCCATTTTAACGCCGTTTTCTTAACCAAGAGCTCCGACTAACTTTTTATTGCTGATCCACACGCCTTCATGGGTTAATCGGAGCGTCCCTCTACAATAACACCAACCCCCTATAATAACCCCAACCCCAGCATCGCCGCGTCTACGGTCACTCACACCACGGTCTATAGTCAATTTGCAGCTTCTGAAGCCCGGGGGAGGGTTCTCAAACGGGAACACCTACAAACGGCTCTTCGTTAAGGACGCACACATCCGAACAAACGGGAGAGCGGAGGCGTAGCAGTATTATTCAAATATTTCAACGATATTTATGACAGAAGGATAGGCTTTATTTCTATTGCACAACATAAGATAAAATTACATCCTTCTTCCTTACCGTTAATCCAGCACAAGGTGGGGGTGCATATCTCTCGTTTATTTATTCATTAATTTTTAAATCATTCCATGGGTCACCTTCACCTACACACAGATTTACCTCACTAGGTCCACTTTTATGTGAAAAACTACAGGGCCAGGTGTCCTGCGAATGGCACCATTTTGGGAGTCCTGCCGGAACCAATCCTGTTGTTTCACTCTAAAGAATCTGTATAGCCTCCAGCATTGTGAATACAACCCAAGGAGCACTGCATAGTCGCCGAGGGGTTGGTGAATGGGACGCAAGGACTGTGCTGCTGTTTGTGGTCCTGCAGCATTACAGGAGCGGAAAGGAAGACGTGCAATTATAGGAATACAAAGGAATTCCTGGCAGAGGACCTCACAATGTTGACAAAAGCACATTGTTCAATTAAAACGCAGACAAGGGAACCCATTTAACTGCAGAACAACTCCCTAGTCGAGTTTATCAAGGATATAGGCTTAGAGATACATCCTTAATGAGATTAAAGGAGAGAGATGAGTTCACTGGAGGGAATGCTATCACAACAATAGACAGGCAAACAGTCTGTCAATACACAGAGAAGGTACAGTTGCTTACTGTATCTATGACATCAGCTAGCATACAGTTATTCATTTAAATAAGGTGCATATGTCAAGTGATAATGATTCCCAAGGCCTTCGCAGTTTGAGTGCAGGACACAGCTAACGACCCGCTCTCAGAAGACGGAGTTTCTCAGAAAACAAGCAGCGTAGTAAAATCTGAGGTGAGTCGGCAGCTAAAGGGAAGCACCTGCGGCCTACATGATGTCAGACAAGGATTTGTTGCTGGACAATTAAGTAAGATGATAAGTTGATTTGTCCAAATGTTTATTTGCTGGAAGCGAGTGGAGAAACTGGATGCGGAGACCTTGCCCCAGGCTGGCATGATAACCCTCCCTCACACGTGCTCCAGGCTCAGCGGAGCAGAAGCTGTAAACAGTCGAGGTCGGCCAGTAAGACCCACGGCCTTCCATTGTTTCCAAGGACTGATTGGGTTTCTCGTAGTGTTCAGGCTGAAACCACGGGGTCGTGTTACTGATGGGTCGTGGCTGCAGAGACACGAAATGGGGCCTGACTGACGTGAGCGGTAACTGCATTTTCACCCGGAATATTCTGGAGATACGTGCTATGGCCAAGGTTTAAGCTTAAACGGATGTTAGGAGCTGGATATTACAGATGGTGCAGAACTGACAACTTCCAAATACCACTGCAGACACGGTAGTGAAAAGGTGCTAGAGCAGGATGGGTAAATCAGGCTGCTTTTCCACTGCCGCACCCGAGTCAGTCCCGTCCACGTGTCTGAACCAAGCCGGCTGCATCACCATCATCTGATTGGTCGAAATACATGCGTCGATATGCATGGATTATCTGAAGGAATGTACAGGATATTCTGTGTATTACTCATTATTAGTAGCATCGCACATCATGATGCATTAATGCATTCCCGGTAACTCGAAATGTGAAAATCTCCAACCTCCTACTTAAAAGAACCACTATAGAACAGCTGAACTGAATGCTAATCCTGCTATTGCTTGCTGCTTGGGGGAAGCGTGTGGCTCAGCGGGCCAAGCCTCTGTGCCTGTGAGCAGGAGGTCGCTGCTCTGATCTCAGCCTCAGCACGTCGGTGGATCTTTGCGCAAAGCCTGAAACCTCTAGCGCCCTGGACAGCCCTGCAAACAGCTGCTGAGATTCCACTCGCCTACAGAGGGCAAGATGGGAGGCAAAAAGAGAATTTCCTCACAAACTTCTCTTCAGTCTTCCATCACTCTCCAAACTCAACAGCACCTGCACTGAGCCGATCCATCTGCAGTGGAAAAGCGAAGCGAGTCGGAACTGCGCTTCGACTAATCTCATTGCCGTAGGTTCCTGTGACAATGAATAAGCACCATTAAGTATATTCCAGGGTTTTTTTTCCAATTAAACGATCACCTTGATGTAGTGTCACGATGGTGTGTCAACACTCTGTGACAATTCACTTTTCCCCCACGAATCTTATTTTTCTACATTCTCCTTTACTAAAGGCTGTCGACTGCGGGCAAGCTGTCGAATTTCAGGTCACCGCAGAAATTCCCTTACTTAATCAGAGTATGAACAACAACAACAGAAACGATGCTGGAAGGTGGGGAGTGGAAATTTATTGCCTTCAGCAGATCTGCGCAGGTCTCACTCATGGCACAGTGAGACCCGGAGGAAGCAGGTCATAGAGATGTGGGCTGCAGCCAAGGCCACAGGGGATGTTCAGCAACTCGACAATCCGGCCCCTCATTGCAGCGGCACCGTTTACAGCTGAGGCAGCAGCCCTGGCCATTAGCTGCCATGTCTTTCCATGCCAAGGGCTGAGGGACACTGGTTTGCACCTGCAAATCAGCTGCAGATTCCAGCTTAAATATTCACCATACAAATGAGTTTACAAATAGCTTACACACGAAATACACAGAAAAAAAGAAAGGTAAAAATCATCCAGAAAACCAGAAAAATACGCATGCTACAGGTTCTCTTGCATATTACAGAAAAAACCCACTGCTACTACATCACAGTCACCTAATGTGACGAGGTCTGACCCTCATGTCCGTAGCACCAAAACTCTCTTCTCTTTGGTCTCTCGCTCGCCAAGGACGCAAGGTGCCGTGCGCTGCTCCCAGAGACTGCTTCTTCATCTTCTGCTCGGCTGGTGTGTCACGTGGAGCAGAAAGTCAAGGTTTGGGTGGAGGTCACTGGTCCTCACATTCTCAGCGAGGACGAGCAAACCCGAAGGAATAGCCCTTGAGTCGGCGTCGGGATTGTCGTCGGTCAGGTGACCGGAACGAGACCGTCAGCCAATCAGATGATGCCTCAGGACAAGAGGATTTCTTCCCGCCAGCAGAGAACAATGGACTCTATAAACATGTCAGCAAGCCCATCGAAGGCAATGTGGTTGTAAGAATGATTAGGCTGAGGCTACAGCTATGTTCAGCAGTACGGAAAATATTAAGACTCCAGCACAAATCACGGCTTTTATCCGTTTTCTGCAGAAAGCATGAACAGCGAACAGCTCGAGACACCTTCAAACACACAGACATGCTGTACAGTTAAAAAAAAAAAAAATTAAATCATGAAGGAACCGGACAAAAGGAGAGGGTCTTATTTGGCCATTTGGTCCTACTTCCCATACTTCTCGAAGTCCAGTGCGCTGTTCTTCCCGTTCTTGCATGACTCCGTCTGTAACTTACAGATCATCATAAACAAGATTAATGGATGGATGGACTCCGAGGCCAGTTTCACTTGCTCTTACAGCAATAACATAGCAACTGCTATAGATACTAAACATACCTGCCACCTTGTGGTGAAGAGCAGTCCCTACAAGCCACTAATACAATTGACCAAAAGATATTCCCCCCCCCCCCCATTTCCTGCTGAAAGCAGTTAAAAAAAAAACCCTTTTTGATTAGCTTAAGTACCATGAAACTGTTTAGAAGTTTTCACAATTTTCAAACTGCTTCCAATAAAAATTGATAAATCATTTTCCGTCCTGAGTTCGGAGCCTGGATTTCTGCGGGCCGGGAGACGGCCAGTTTGGGGGCGGGGCTCCTTGGCGTCACCGCCCACTCACCTTGGCATCCCTCTCAGCGAACTTGCAGAACATGTTGGCATAGAGACGCTTGTCCTTTTCATTCTGCTCGCGGACTTGCCGCTGACATATCAGAGCCTGCGTCCTGGCAGCCTTGTTGGCGGGGTACAGCCGCTGAACCCTCCGGAAGTCATCCCGGGCTCGCTCATACTCCTTCATGGCGAAGAGGGCCTCTCCACGCCGGAACAGGGCCTTCTCATTGGCGTCGTCCAGCTCCAGAGCCTGTAGGAGAGATAGGGGGGCAGACTCTCTTAAGCAACCAAATGCCAGACAGTTTGCGTCATACCTAACAGCAGAGGGCACATACCTTGTTGCAGTTGTCCAACGCCCTGCCTACATCGTGCATCTTCAGGTAGCACATGGCTAGGTTAAGGTGAGCTGCTAGCTGCAGGGCCCGCACCTTCCGCTCGTCCTCTCCCCGCAGGCCAGACTCGCGGGACAGCCAGGCGACGATCCGCTTGTACTGGCCCACCGCCAGCTTGTACTTCCCCTCCTGAAAGAGCAGCAATGGCCTGTCATTTATCAGTCACCTAAAGTTTTTTTTTTTTCGCAAATCAGGACACAAAAATATAAATGAATAAAAAGGGGCCACATCAAATACCACAGACACAGAGAGAGACACAGAGAGAAACCCGAACGAAAGGGAACCATACACACTAACTTTAAAGTACTGAGTTCCTTTCCCCTTCGCGATCCCACTCTCCTCCACTTTCTCTGCTGTATCCATTTCCCAGGATTCTTTGGCCTGAAATAAAGCAAAGTGATTTTAAAAGCACTGGGGCGCCGACAGCCGCCAGGCCCCCTCCCCACGCAGGCCGCCCTCTGGCTGCTTTTTCCGCAGGAACTCCCAGCCTCGCCGTTTTACTGCACGATCAGTAAATTAAGTGGAAGAGAGACGATAAAAACGAGCACGACATGAACACAGCAGGGACCTAAACACTGTATTAGCGGATCGCAGCTGAACGCAGGCGGACCGAAGGAAAAAATGTAACTGCCAAAGAACACATGTTTATTAAACGGGGCCGTTTTATAGATGAGGAGCGTGAATCGGTGCCACACTGTGTGCCTCTGCCTCACCCACCTTCTCAAAGGACGTCAGCTTAATCCTGTACTGAAGCTTGGCCCCACCCGGGATGTTGAACTGGGAATTCCCTGCATTTCCAAATCCGTACCTGTAGGGGGCAGCGCAAGCAAGGGATTAGCTGCACTCCAGACTATGCTACACAAGCAATAGCAAAGACACTATATAAACACTGCAGCACGAGGTAAGGGCACTAAACCATAGAACATTTAATTAATATGCAGTGCAGTTTGCACTGTATAACAGCATCCGTGAAACAGAGGGTAACAACAATTTATAGCAAAGCATAGCGCAATTACCCCAAAGAGCTAGAGCTGAAATTAACTCCTGTATAGTTTAGCATAAACAGGTTTAAAAAGTAACTGAAATCCAGGTTGTTAAAATATGCCGGCGTTATATGGCAAACATCACATTAACTCAGGGCGCTAAATGAATACACTAAAAGCTGTTTGTCATTAAGCAGCACTCAGACAGGCATACATTAATCACACAATGTAACTGCACAACTGTCAGAAAAGAATAATATATATTAAAAAAAAAAAAAAAACAAAATAAGCAACTGGTTAATTTTGGAGCGGGACATCCAGTGGGGTTTCTAGGCCGTTATGGACAGAGCCCCGACCC